>CM019067.1:38647973-39115473 GCA_009667805.1 Leptobrachium leishanense | reverse complement strand
GTGTGAGCTGGGGCAATATCCATGTGTGAGCTGGGGCAATATCCATGTGAGAGCTGGGGCAAATCCCATGAGCTGGGGCAATATCCATGTGTGAGCTGGGGCAATATCCATGTGAGAGCTGGGGCAATATCGATAACGTGTCCGCAGGTTGGGGGGGGGCGCACAATTCTTGGCTGGCCCCGGGCGCTGACAACCCACGCTACGCCACTGCACTGAGGCCTGGCATACAGCTTTCTGCAAATACTACAATAATATTAAAAAAGGAGGTATCAACAGGGGCCGCCAGATCACGGTCAGGGATGAGGAAAATAAAGAGTGTAATGTACTCGCCGTAAATATTTATCACAATGGCACCATCATGGTACAAGGCACTGAGACCCATTTAGAGGAATTTGAGCAACTCTTCCCTCAAATTAAAGAACAAGCCAAGGACTTCAAGGACCTTGAAAGTCCAGCTAGTAAGACCTGTGAGGAACACATTACAGCAAAGAAATCCCCAGAGACATGTCTGCATTATGCCCCAGTCAAGATCTCCCCTCACCCGAAATCCTCAGAGACTGCATATCCCAATTAGAAAGAGACTTCATTCAATTCAAGGAACAGCTTCAAAGGGAACCAGGTGACAGAAATGCAGATTACCAACTCAGAGAAGAATTTAACAGCCTGAAATCTGAACACAGGTCTGCCATACAGGACATGCAACTGAAGATCCAAGAACTTCAAGAGGAAAATATCCAGCTGAGAGAAGAGATGAGGGAACTTAAAACACAAACACAGCCCATAAACCAGGAGAGAGAATCAACAATGATTAATATAGACAAAGTGCCTAAAAATGAACATGAGACAAATAAAACTCCATACATCAACAACACAGAGATCAGTGACAGCCAAAACCACTCACAAAATCCTGAACCCACAACCAGCCGGCCAACAAATCCCAGACAACAAACCCCTGAAACTGTAATAATAATGGATTCAAATGGGAAGTACTTAAACACAAGAAGGCTCTTCCCAGGAAAAAACGTCACCAAAATCCATTGTGCTACCATTGAACAGACAATGGAAGTCCTCACAAATCCATACTTCACGAACCCCAAACAAATCATCATACACACAGGTATGAACAACATTCAGACAGAACAGAAAGGGATTGCAGACAAACTGTCACAACTAACAGACACTGCACAGCAAAAGTTCCCCCACTCCAAAATAATCCTATCCTGTCTACTTCCGAGAAAGGACATATCGAACCACATCATCCAGAACATCAACACAGAACTGGCGGCAAAAACTAGCTCAAAGCCCAACATTCATCTGGCCCAACACCCTTCCATAACCCCTGAACACCTCTACGATAACAAACACCTCAACAAACAAGGGGTGAGTCACCTGGCAAGAGAATTTAAAGACATTGTGCTGAACAGAACCCATATCCCCGAACCTGGCACAAACCAAACCCAAACTAACACAACAACAACCACCACAAGACGACCTCAAACCGCACCGCACCAAGACAAGAACACCACATTTAAACCAAGAACAGGACAAAACAGATGGCAGGAATGGCGGAAACCACCCGCCCCAAGATGGACATCAAGACCTCCACAGAACAGAGACTTGGAGGAGATACGGACCCTCCTCGGCACACTATACAACAAATTAATGGGAATTGATCTCATAATGAACTACAATGACAACCATCCACAACCTGGTTGTCCCATGTAATTTTGCTCATTACAAGGTATAACAACATAAAATGACATCACTAACAATCAGTAGCTGGAACATTCAGGGTCTGAATGCTTCAGCCTTTGGATCCAAAGTAAACGATCCAGACTTCAAACATAGACTGCACAACGTGGACATACAAATCCTGCTGAAAACATGGAGCCGAGCACAGGATGACCCACAAACACCTGTGGGCTACAGAGAATTTTCCGTGCCTGCCCAGAAGGATAAAAGCATCAAACAGGGTCGCCATTCAGGAGGAATATTAATCTGGTATAAGGAGGAGCTACACGAGAACATCAAAGCAATCAAGAAAGGAGAGAGCCACATCTGGATAAAAATAAGTAGCTCCATCCTCACCTCTCAGTCAGACATCTTCCTATGTGCAGCTTACAATGCACCGCCAGAGTCTCCATACTCCAAAACAGACACCTATGAGGTAGTACAGAGTGAGGCCTCCCACTTCCAGTCCCTAGGACACGTGCTTCTCTATGGAGACCTCAACGCCAGGACAGGAAGAGAAAAGGACTATGTGACCTCAGATGGGAACACATACATTTTGGGAGCCGCAAACTACTGTCAGGAGTCAATACAGGCGTAAAGAAACAGCTATGACAATACAACCAACAAGAGTGGAAGAAAATTGCTGAATTTGTGTCGGAGTCTCGGGCTTTACATCCTTAATGGCCGCACCAAGGGAGACTCTCTGGGAAGGTATACATTAAGCTCCCATGTAGGAAACAGTGTGGTCGACTATGCAATCACGGATATGAACTCCACTCACATCAACGCCTTCACCGTCACCCCACAAACACACCTGTCAGACCACAGCCAACTACTGCTTTATATTAAATCCTCAAACAAACCATCCTCAAAACCCCATCAGAGCGGACTGTACAACCTCCCACCATCATTCAAATGGACCAGACACTCTACCATAGCCTACAGAGAGGTCATCAACAGACCAGACATCAAAGATCAGCTAACAGTATTTCAAAACCATACCTATGTACTAAGTCCCCAGGGGGTGAACCGAGCAGTAAAGGACCTCCACAGCATACTACACACCATCGCAGAGACCTCCAACATTAAAAAAGTCAACTTCAAGAAATCATCCAATAAACAACCCAATAAATGGCTTGACAAAGAATGCAGAACACTAAGAAACAACCTACGAACAGTCTCAAATAAAAAACACAGAGACCCTGACAACATTGACCTGAGAATCACACATGGTGTCCTGCAGAAAAACTATAAACAAATCCTCAAAAAGAAAAAACAAAACCTCATCTCCCAAAACCTTCAACAACTGCAAGAGGCTCTTCAGGATAACTCTTTCTGGGAAACCTGGAGTCAAATCGGCTCAGGATTCAAGAAAAAACACCTCCACATCCAAAATGGCAACATCTGGCTCAACTACTTCAAGAGCCTGTACAAAGACATTCCCAAAGAGGAGCTAACTGGGGAACAGGAACACATCATCAGAAGACTACATGAACTGGAGGAAAAAAATCAAGGATTTCCAAAACCCGTTAGATACACCCATTACACCCCAAGAAGTAGCAGAAAAAATTCAAGATCTGCTAAGTAAAAAAGCCAGCGGGATGGATGGAATTCTTCCAGAGATGATTAAACACGGCTCTCCAGAAGTACACGCCGCAATATGTAAAGTTTTCAAACTGGTCCTGAGCGTTGGATTCTACCCTCAAGTATGGAACCAAGGCCTCATAACACCCATCCATAAGAGTGGAGACCAATATGATCCAGCCAACTACAGAGGGATATGTGTCAGCAGCACACTGGGAAAACTGTTCAATAGCATCCAGAACAAAAGAATCCTCAGCTTCCTGACACAGCATAACGTCCTCAACAGAAGCCAAGCAGGGTTCATGCCAATCCATCGCACTACAGATCACATCTACACCCTGCACAGTCTCATCAAGGACCATGTCCACAATACAAAACATGGCAAAATATTTGCCTGCTTTGTGGACTTTAAGAAGGCCTTTGACTCAGTGTGGCACCCAGGCCTGCTCCCCAAACTACTGGAGAGTGGAATAGGAGGGAAAACATATGACGTCATCAAGAGCTCTTATAATGAGAACTTCTGCAGCATAAAGGTGAATGGGAAGAGAACAGAGTACTTCCGGCAGGCTCGTGGAGTCAGACAAGGCTGCAGCTTAAGTCCAACCCTCTTTAACATCTACATCAATGGACTGGCTGAAGCTCTAGAATCCTCCTCAGCACCAGGACTAACTCTACATGACACCGAGGTGAAGATCCTGTTGTATGCAGATGACCTCTTATTACTGTCACCAACAGAGAGAGGTCTACAAGACAGCCTGGAAGTGCTGGAAAAATACAGTGCAGCATGGGCACTACCCATCAGCCAAAAGAAAACAAAGATCATGGTTTTCCAAAGGAAGAACGCAAAAACCAAGGGTTCCTGTTTCACACTTAATGACTGCACTCTTGATGAAGCCAACAGCTACACATACCTCGGCCTAGAAACAAACCGATCGGGAAGTTTCAAACCAGCCATAGAGGCCCTAAGAGACAAGGCACGTAGAACCTTCTATGTCATCAGGAGAAACCTCTACAAACTAAAACCGCCTGTAAGAGTCTGGCTTAAAATCTTTGATAGCGTCATCACTCTAATCCTCCTTTATGGCAGTGAAGTATGGGGCCCATCACCTACCCTGACTCACCCAAATGGGACACCAGCCCAACAGAAATATTCCATCTGGAATTCTGCAAGCCCCTCCTCCAAGTCCATCGGAGCACCTCTAACAATGCTTTCCGGCCCGAGCTGGGCAGACTCCCCTTACTTCTTGCAGTACAGAAGAGGGCGCTATCATACTGGGACGCATCTAACATCAGCAGCCTCAACTCATACCACCATAAAGCCTACTGGCCAACAAGGACCATCCCAAACCATGTGGCTGCAACAACTCATATCCACCCTGATCATCCAAAGCCCCCATGAAGGCAACCTGACAAAATATCAAATAAAGGCCCTAATTAATGATTCCAGGGAAAACTATATCAGAGACTGGAGACATGATATAGCAAACTCCAAGAAACTCACCATTTACCAATTGAAGGGGTTAACTGGCCGCCTGACCCTTTGGTGGGATGGACACTCGGTAGAGGAAACACTCGTCCAGCGCTGGGAGAGAGAATGGACCAGAAAGAACACACAGACAGATGCTCAGTTGGTAGAATCTCTCTGACTTTAATATTTCAAGACGCTAGCTTTATATTGTAAAAACCACTTACGCAAGTGGAAAAGCAATATACGTCATACATCTTGCAACATATACAAAATACCACATTAATCAGTCGTGACACACTGAGGCGGAGGTAACATATCTCATGCGGCATAAACAATTATTGTTTGTTGCTTTCACACGTAAGCGCTTGCAGAAATTCTGAGAAATGCACATTTTTAACAAGTTTCTAAAGTTCATATTCATATTATGGTTTCAATTGTACGGACACAGTGACCGTCTTTTCTATGTGTTATAGTTAAGCTGATTACTGCTTGGCGTGTACGGATACAAGGACATGAGCTGTTTGCAAAAATGATAAGACAAAAAGATACGCAACCTTTTACAGAGATACAGCCGTGAGCCGCATTCCTAAACTACAGTTATCTTGCGTAAAACATGATTTTATTATTTAGATACATAAAGGCTTTTGGATGTTTTAACCGTGTAGGGGAGGGGAATCAAGGGTGAAATCCCTTCATCCCTCTTTTCCTCATATGTTAATTAAGAACATATGATGAATCTAGCGAGATGGTGACATATGGGATTTCACCAGGAAACCTCACATACGTCAAGTGGAGCACATCGGAATAGTGGGAAATATCATTTGCGGAAGGGGTAACACGCAAATGCATCTACTCCGGGTGCTCCTGGTTGTGGTAGCATCCCACTAGATCGTTTCCCTGTCATTGGAGGTTGGAGAGGTTGCGTATGTGTCAGCGGAGGGCAAATAATCGTCTATTGGTGAGGATCAACGTAGGGATGCAAAAAGGGCCAAAAGAAGGTACATGATAATAGTTTCCACCCAACCAGTGGATGACTGGTGAGGCTGGGTGGCATGGGGTGTGTCAACATCCTGTCTAGGGGTATGGGCCGTAGTTGGCGGTTCTGTATCTTCGGAGGTCTCGATACTCTCCCTTTGTCCCATCATGGCGTAGGAGGTCGGGACCTTTAGGTCCCCATTATCGGGTTCTGGGATGACCGCTAGTACCTCTTTGGTGCTGTCGTGGGCTTGACTTTCCTTTGGCTTTGTCTTTGACTTTCTCTTTGTCTTTCTCTTTGTCTTTCTCTTTGTCTTTCTCTTTGTCTTTCGGAGGCACTAGCTGGGCACGGGAGGCATGGATCCAGGTGGGGCTGGCCACCGTAGAATGGCGGTTCTGGTGAAGGCGACAATAGTGGTGGGGTCCGTAGGCAAGATCCTCGGGACGTTTCCCCTTCTGTAGGTGCTCGAGGAGGATCCGGTCCCCCTCCTGGAAAGGATGGGTCGGTGTACCTGGGAAGGAGATCTGAACGTAACTTCGTCTCTGGTGGTTTTTAAAGAAGTAATCAACTGCCTGACATACTCATCCCTAACCTGCTGGAGGTCCCCGAGGTCAGTGAGTACCTGATGACGGGCCCAGGGACTGGGGAACGGTCTACCCATTAGGATCTCAAATGGAGAAAACCCTGTATTCCGATTGACGGACATACGGATTTCCGCCAAAACTATCGGGAGGACAGACTTCCAGTTATGAAAGGTGCCCCCCGTAGCTTTCCGCAGACAATCTTTGTTTGCTCGGTTCATGCGCGCTTGACAAGGCCAGAACTCTGCGGGTGCCAAGGGATATGATACTTCCAGTCCACCTGAAGGGCCTTACAAAGGCTCTTCGTCAATCTGGAGGTAAATGCGGGGCCTCTGTCAGAATTGAGCTGGAGAGGAATCCCCCAGCGGGGGATTATCTCTCGAGCCAAAATGCGAACCACTGTCTTAGCATCCTCCGCCCTAGTGGGAAATACTTCTGGCCAACGGGAGAACATATCTACCATGACAAGTGCGTACTCCTGAGCCCTACCAGCAACCCTGGGGATACGTGTGAAATCAATCTGCAGATGTGTGAAAAAAGTCGTGGGGTACTCTAGATGCTGATGTGCGATACGGTGAGGGTTGTTGGGATGGATGCGGAGACAAGTGAGACAGCGGGAAACATAATCCTTCGTGAGGGCTAGAAGATCAGTGATATAAAAATGAGACTCTAGCAACCGTCTGGTAGTGTTGATGCTGTGGTGGCTGGCGCCGTGAAATTGATCAATAAAGAGTGTGGCACTGGATTGGGGTATGCATACTTTACCGTCCTTGGTAATCAAACCAGAGGTGAAATTTTGTGTAGAGTGGGATAGCACCAGTCTTCTAACTCTGTGTCTATGGCGTACCGCTGTAGCTCACAGAAGAGAAACTCATTAGCAATAGAAAGGGGTTTTAACATGGGAAGGTGTAGGTGGCTGTTGCCGGTGGAGGCCGCACGTTTAGCAGCCATGTCAGCTAACTCGGTCCCCTGGGGGACAACATCATTGTTACGTGTGTGTGCTCTACAGTGCAGAACAGTGAGGGCAGAGGGGAGCATGAGGTCACTTAGGAGATCATCCACAAGGGATGAGTGTGATATGGGTTTACCATCCGCTGCTACGTAGCCGCGTTTCTGCCATATCCTACCATGGTCGTGGACAACGCCGAAGGCGTATTTAGAATCAGTGTAGATAGTAACGGGCATACCTGTGTACAGAATGCAAGCGCGTGTGAGAGCAATGAGCTCGGCAGCTTGTGCAGAGCGGTAGGGGATAGGTTCTGCCTCGTGAATAATGTTAGGCAGGGAGACTATGGCATAACCTGCATGGTAGGTGGTGTCTGTGGGACGGGTACATAAACCGTCTACGAATACTACGTCAGCTTCTGGAACGGGGGTTGTGCACATGTCTGGGCGGGGGGATGTATCAGAGTCAATGGTGAGAAGACAGTCATGTTCTGGTGGGGTATTGTCACCAGTGCCCTTACGTCCCAGGAGAGCGTTAAGGATAGCGGAAGGACCTACAATAGAGATGCTATATTCTATATGTAGGGTCGGGTTGCTGAGAAGAGTTACTTCATAGCCTGAGAGTCTTTGTGATGTCATATGTTGGGCGTGTATACCTTTTGAGGAGGGTTAGTACGTCATGGGAGGTGTGTAAATGGATTTCATGTCCTAAAGTGAACTGAGTAGCCATTTGCACCGCCATCGAGCTAGCTGCCAGAGAGCGTAGGCAAGAGGGCATACCTTGGACTGGAGTTGGCATGACTTTAGAAAAAAGGCTACGGGACGCAAGCGGCCCCCATGTTCCTGGGTGAGAACGCCGGCCATGGTTTTACAGTTGTCCCTCTGCAAACAAATAAAATAGTAACATGTAATCAGGGAGCCCCAAGGCTGGACTGGACATAAGAGCGTTCTTTAAGAGCATTATATGCGTTTGTCATCTCAGGGGTCCAGGTGAGCTTGCCTGGGTTCCCCACAGTGTGTTGTCTCAGGATGTTATCATAGTAGGAGCAGTCAGGTATCCATTGTCTACAGTAGTTTATCATTCCCAGAAAAGACAGCATTTCTTTTCTCTGGTACTTGGGGTGACCAGGCCCATGACAGACTGGATCCTTTTGTGACTGATACTCCTTTCCCCCTGCCGTAAAACAAAACCTAGATATTCAACCTGTGTTTGACACCATTGTAAGTTTTCAAGTGAAACCTTATGACCACAATCTTGTAACCATTGTAGGAGTGACAGTCCGTCAGCCTTGGCGGCTTCGCCTGATGGACTACAGAGGAGGAGATCATCCACATACTGTAGCAGGACTGAACCTTGGCTGGGGTGCCACGATTTTAGGGTGGTCTGAAGCACGATGGCAAAGACCACTGGGGCATTAATATACCCCTGAGGGAGGCGCTTCCGTGTATACTAACAACCCTCAAAAGAAAAAACAAATAGTAGTGCCGTGTCAGGGTCCACAGGAATGCTAAAAAATGCGTTCTTTAGGTCGATGACTGTGAAATGACTGTGTGTTGCGGGGACAGAGGAAAGAAGCGTTGTAACGTCAGGGACTATAGGAGCAATGGGAATTATTAGTGAGTTTATGGCGCGCAGATCTTGAACAAACCTAACCGACCCATCAGGTTTGCGGACAGGGTTGATGGGAGTGGAAAGGGGGACACAACCTCTTCCAGGATACCGTCTGTCAGAAACTGTTGCAGCATAGGTCTGATACCCTCAATCTTTTCTTGGGACAACGGGTACTGTTTTTGGTATACGGGGTCAACATTCTTGTGCACTCGGGCCTTATAAGGGGTGCATGGTATCATTCCGGTGTCGAAAGGACCTAGTGACCATAGGGAGGTGAACTCCTTTAACTCAGGGGGCGTGGTGTCTGTGGTTAGGAAAATGACGTGTTCTGCATAGAATGGGTATCACCGAGCTTTCAATGTGGATGCCCTCTGGTGTGTTGTGTATGGACAGTTGTAAAAGAGCCAGTACATCCCTCCCCAGTAAGCTAACAGGGCAATCTTTGATAATTGTAAATGTAAAACAATGTTGTAACAAGGTTGTGCCGTCATCGGGGGTTAAAAGGAGAGGAACAGTGGTGTATGTAGGTGTGGATACGCCATTGATACCCGTGGAAGGTTCTGACTCAGAAAGGGGACCCGTGTAGTGACAAGCCTCCAGAGTACTGGTGGTTGCACTTGTATCTGCCATAAATGCGATAGATTTGCCATGTATATACAGAGTAATCATTGGGTCATCTCGCCATTTACCAGTGAGTTGGGGTTAGAAGCCATTGTTCTCCTCCTAATTGCATATACTGTTTATCCCACTCTGGATCTCCTTCATAATATGGAAATGCTTCTGAGTCTCCAAGACAGAGACCTTTTACCATATCCATATGAAATGGACTGTTGTCTCCTTCTCGTGGGAAGGGATCACAACTCTGGATCTACCAGGTACTACATGGATCTACCAGGTATCTATCTGTGCCCCCTACTCTAATTACATAATCCTTGCATGGTTCTCCTGTCTCTGGGGGTGGATATTCATTATAACTGTTTTTATTCCCCATATTCTTATGCTTTATACAAACAAGTTACAAACAGACAAAATATAACAACAGTCAGGGAATGTTCGTCTTACCATCTACTAATTCACCTGATTATACCATACACTTATACTTTAAATCATAGACAGACAAACACATAAAACAATGATTCACGAGGTTCCACACCGAGCGTCCTCCCAAATATAACAATCTCTTTGTCTTTGGATTCTTTAGATAAGGTAGTCCCAGACCTCCCTTATTGTCTTTAAAACTTTAGAACTTTAGAACTTTAGTGTTAACCCCGAGTTCGTTTTATCTCACAGCGGTCTCTGTCACATACCGGAGTACATATGGTACTCCCCCGGTTAAATGAGCAGAGCCTGTCGGAGATCTCAGCAGTGCCTCCAGATGAAGGGGTTAACTGGCCGCCTGACCCTTTGGTGGGATGGACACTCGGTAGAGGAAACACTCGTCCAGCGCTGGGAGAGAGAATGGACCAGAAAGAACACACAGACAGATGCTCAGTTGGTAGAATCTCTCTGACTTTAATATTTCAAGACGCTAGCTTTATATTGTAAAAACCACTTACGCAAGTGGAAAAGCAATATACGTCATACATCTTGCAACATATACAAAATACCACATTAATCAGTCGTGACACACTGAGGCGGAGGTAACATATCTCATGCGGCATAAACAAATTATTGTTTGTTGCTTTCACACGTAAGCGCTTGCAGAAATTCTGAGAAATGCACATTTTTAACAAGTTTCTAAAGTTCATATTCATATTATGGTTTCAATTGTACGGACACAGTGACCGGTCTTTTCTATGTGTTATAGTTAAGCTGATTACTGCCTTGGCGTGTACGGATACAAGGACATGAGCTGTTTGCAAAAATGATAAGACAAAAAGATACGCAACCTTTTACAGAGATACAGCCGTGAGCCGCATTCCTAAACTACAGTTATCTTGCGTAAAACATGAGTTTTATTATTTAGATACATAAAGGCTTTTGGATGTTTTAACCGTGTAGGGGAGGGGAATCAAGGGTGAAATCCCTTCACCAATCCTTACAGAGGGAATACAAACTGGCCCCATACCTGGAGGTACTACAAGACCCCAAGGACGGACAGATCCTGAGCCGGTACAGACTGAGCGCCCACAGCCTGGAAATTGAATCAGGGCGGCATAGACTGACCTACAAGCCCAGGGAGAATAGACTGTGCCAGCATTGTGACCAGGTGGCCCTGGAAGATGAGGTCCACTTCCTCCTACAGTGCCCCAAGTACTCAGCACTGAGGGAAACTCACTTCCAGAGACTCTCCGCTCTCATCCCGGACTTCACCTCTATAGAAGAGACGAGGAAACTCCACATCATACTGGGAGAAGAGGAGCCGGCGGTGAAAATATCTGCCCAATATGTCGCAGAATGTCACAGACTGAGAGGAACATGAGAGATCCCGGACTTATAAATCCCCAACACGGACTCGCCCCCATCCGACTTCACATTATCCCTTACCCCTGATAATGTCCATGGACTTGCCCATTCCCCCCCATATGCTTTGGCAATGCTAAAATGTATTTGGTCCTGCCAATAAAGCTTATTTTGATTTGATTTGATCTATATCTCTATCTCTATCTCTGTCTCTATATCTATCCCTCTAACTATCTCTACCTATCTATATATCGCTATCTATCTATCTCATATCTATCTATCCCATATCTATCCATATCTATCTATCTATCTATCCCATATCTATCCATATCTATCTATCTATCTATCTATCTATCTATCCATATCTATCTATCTACCTATCTCTATATCTATATCTATCCTTCTATCTATATCTATCTATCCCATATCTATCTATCTATCTATCTATCTATCTATCCATATCTATCTATCTATCCATATCTATCTATCTATCTATCCATATCTATCTATCTATCCATATCTATCTATCTATCTATCTATCTATCTATCTCTATCTATCCCATATCTATCCATATCTATCTATCTCTATCCATCTATCTATCTATCCGTATCTATCTATCTCTATCTATCTATCTATCTCTATCCATCTATCTATCTATCCGTATCTATCTATCTCTATCTATCTATCCATATCTATCTATCTATCTATCCATCTATCCATATCTATCAATCTATATCTATATCTCTATCTATCTCTGTCTCTATATCTATCCCTCTAACTATCTATATCTATCTCTATCTATCTATATATCGCTATCTATCTATCTATCTATCTATCCATATCTATCCATATCTATCTATATATATATCCATATCTATCTATCTATCCCATATCTATCTATCTATCTATCTATCTATCTATCTATCTATCTATCTATCTATCTATCTATCTATCTATCCCATATCTATCTATCCATATCTATCTATCTATCTATCTATCTATATCTATCTATCCATATCTATCTATCCCATATCTATCTATCTATATCTATTTATCTATCTATCTATATATCGCTATCTATATCTATCTATATCTATCCATATCTATCTATCCATATCTATCCCCTATCTATCTATCTATCTATCCCATATCTATCTATCTATCTATCTATCTATCTATCTATCTATACATATCTATCTATCCCATATCTATTTATTTATTTATTTATCTATCTATCTATCTATCTATCTATCTATCTATCTATCTATCTATCTATCTATCTATCTATCCCATATCTATCTATCTATCTATCTATCCATATCTATCTATCCTTATCTATATCTATCTATCTATCCCATATCTATCTATCCCATATCTATCTATCCCATATCTATCTATCATTATTAAGTATCTTAATGTATCATTAACTTTCATAATGCTTATTGCATTTACTTTTATTAATTGCTTCAAAAATACATGATGGTGTGGTTTCTATGCACAGACCTTGGTTTAGTTTCTGCAATTGAAATTCTATCTGTGTTTCAAATTGATTTCTTTATATATGTGTCTGTCCCTTTAAAATAATTGCGGGTTTCGCTCTGGAAGTTTATTCTGCCAGCATATGTTCACGTTCTATCCAGTCCAGCTGCTAAATCATCCCACTTAGGGGATTAAATTCACAACATATCTTGGACACTTTGCATGAATGTTATCTTGTTACACTTGGCTTTGTTCTCTGGGGGACCTTAATACGATTTTCACAGGATTTAAATCAAGGTTATCAACCTATCTCAGCCATATCCTATTATCTTCAATTTAAGATTCCTTTACTAGACCCAGTTTGTCCGATTTACATTCAGTTATACGAATAAAAGTCACCTTCAAACCAAAGTGCTAAGAATCCAGACTCAGGTAAGTCAATATTTGTTCATCCGCATTGAAACGGGGCTGATTTCAAAGCGTTCGTCTGCATTAAGGCTTAAAAATAAAGCATCTATTACTCTTAGATTGCCTTTATGTAACAGTTAAGCATTTTAGATCGAATGTAATTTAATCATGTAATTTTATATTAAAATATTATTTATTAACAGCTAGAATTTTGTTTGTTTCTACTTAACTGTTCCGTAAGATTTGACCTGAAACAAGATCTTATTTTGTAGAGAATTCCATTAGATACTACTGAAAAATAATTCACATTTTTAATGATTTGTTGTTGTTGTTTTTTGTTTACATTGTAATATTGCAGACAAGAATCTCAGAACTGTATGTATCACTTTGTTTTGACTTTCACACAGACTTTATTACACCCTTTAGTCGGTGTATCCAGAGTTGCAACATTTGACAAAAAACAAAAAATATATGTTCTAAGGAATATTTATTCCAGTTTTAAAATAGAAGATCCTCCTGGAATTAAATAAAATATATTTGAATATCAACATTAAATATTGAAGTTGTAATGTTTGCTGCTGTATGTGTGAATTGTTTTATGAATGCGTTATATTCCCCAATAATTACTAAAAGACTCTTATTATTCCATTAAAACATGAAAATATTGTGTTTATTTAGACATGTATTAAATATATAGGGTAACACGCATTAGGGTTATGTAAAAGGGATGCGATTTATTTTACTTTTACACAAATAAAATCTTCTGGATATTTTTTGTCTTATAGTGAAAATATAAAGTCTGCAAAAGTTCACAATTACTTTTGTAGTTTAACTATTTCAGAGCCAATTTTAAATCGACCGAGCACTTTGCTTGAGTTTAATATCCCACAAGGCTGTTAAATGACTGGATGAAATGAATTTATATTCTAAATATTTCACCAAGCCGACCTTTTATAAGATGACAGTTTCTAATGAGAACGTACGGGTGATACGTGCAATAGGAGACACTGTGTGGCTTGAAAATCTCAATAAATGCCATCGCTGTAATAATAAACCCAGTAATAATATGTTGTGCTTCCTTTTTTGAGAGTGTGAGTGTTGCGTGTGTTTTTGTGTATCGAATGTGTGTATGCTGAGGTCACTGATTTATCTTGTTGATATGTAAGTTTTTTCATTTTTAAATGTAGAATGAGGGCAGACGGACAGTTTGATGAAGAATGTCTAAAACAATGAAACATTTTCATAATATAAAATAATTTTAACCCCTTCACACCCAATATCAAATTATCTGCCATCATTGTAATGCGTTTTAAAGCACTCATTAGCATATCAAAAGACCATTTTCACATCTTTTTAAAGCAAAATTAGGGTGTCCCCTGCGGAGAAATGAAATCCTTTGTTTTATCTCTCTCCGAGCACCCTGGAGAGACATAAAACCAGTTGCAAATAGCAGAACCTAAAACCCCTAGATTTAATTTAAACTGAACTCCGGTCAACCTATATTGGTGTCACGAGCTATAAGGAGATATTCCCACCCTCACTATAACAAAATGTTCAACAACATTTGCTGCTACATCTCCATATACAGGCACTATGCCACATACAGATATTATTTTTTTATTCTATTGGTATCTTTTGGCAGCTGCATTGCTGTTAATCTCATTATAATCACTACAAATCCTCATAAACAGGAGATCC
Source organism: Leptobrachium leishanense (assembly GCA_009667805.1). Taxonomy (NCBI): domain Eukaryota; kingdom Metazoa; phylum Chordata; class Amphibia; order Anura; family Megophryidae; genus Leptobrachium; species Leptobrachium leishanense. The sequence continues at coordinate 39,100,587 of CM019067.1, read as the reverse complement.
GGACATTTTTTTTCTTTATCTTTATCTCGGTTACTGTATCTAATGCAGCCTGTATGATGATAATGCAGACCCCGTTTGAAATTGTGTAAGATAAAGGACACCATCAAGCTCAGAATCTAACATTTCAACAAAATTTCCATAAAGGATAAACGAATACATGGAAAATGAGCAAATTAACATTATTTTAAAATTTTAACTATTTCAGAACAATAATCTCGGTGCAAACTTCTATTTTACCCTAAATTTAATTGTTGACTTCACATCCCGTGTTTCAAATACATGTGATGATAGCATTTTTTTCAACAAAAATCGCTTGGTAGTGAAGGGGTTAAATAACTGAATATTTATAAAATGTCTTAGTAATGTCAGTAAATGGTAAAGAATAAATAATTATCTATGCTGAGTCTCTGATACACCTTATTATGCCAATTCAGCCAGGAGACAGGTGATGTGCTCAGGGAAAATGACAGTCTATACCAGTGGTTCCCAACCGCGGTCCTCAAGTATCCCCAACAGGACAGGTTTTAAGGATTCCCTTGGGGAAATGCAGACTGAATCCAGCAAACCACTGAGCAGCAAATCATATCTCCTGTGCTGCGCTTCACATGTCCTGCAAACCTGGCCTGTTGGAACCACTGGTCTATACAAAGGAGAACACGGGATGTAGTTGACAAGTCATGGGTGGGGTTTGCTTGGTATAATGTTGATATGTATCCTGCCTTGTGTCTGTCTAGTTAGGGAAATGTAAAAGGGTCTCAGGGTGGGGCATTTATTTAAGTATTATTACATAGTGCTCCCCCTCTTATGCTCAATATTCAACAATTTCCCATTTTCCCACCACCTGTTTCAATTACTATAATTAGAATTTTGTAAAATTTCTGAAGAATGAAAAGGTCAGAATTTTCGAAGAACATACTGCTCACATTCGCTTCTTTCTGACACAAGATGCAACTAAGGCCTTGATTTATTTCATCCCAAAATCAGGATTTTGTTCGGATCTATTTCAGGCATTTTTTGGGTTTGGGAGATTCAAATGCGGGTCTACAGGCATTTTGATTCCCGCCAATAATCCAGGTCAAAAATCATCTTTTTCAATGGAAATATCGGCTTTAGGGATTCAATTCGAATTTATCGGCAAGTCGATTTCCAAAAAAAATAACAAATCCTCAAAGGTGCTGATAAATAGATTTTCAGGCAGGGAAATAGAGGGAATAAGACTGAAATCCTTTTTAAAAAAAATCTGCATGATGCCGGTCGAAAAGCATCTTAAGGGGACACTCTAGGCAACAAGAGCAGCTCCGGTCTTGTGGAACGTACTACCTCACTCTAGGAGATGCTCCCTTAATTTTCAGTATTCCATCAACTCTCTCATAATCCATCATTTCAAATTGGCTTACTACCTTCCTAAATAATCTTCCCCTCTTCGCTTCTTCCACTTACATCACTACTGGTTTCATTGGGTTGGTGTCCGGGGTTGAATCGCAAACAGCTCCTTTCCTGTTGGTTAGGTCTTTGCGACACAGTTGACTTCCATCATGGCCAGTTCAACCCATGGTGAATCCCGCCTGTTGTTTGCTTCGCTTACATTTACATCTTACATCTTCCTATTTTCTCTTTTCTTTACAATTTTTTGATACAAACACTAGAATTCGTTTCCTCAACCACAAATAAGTTGTTTTTTTTCTCTTCTCCTCTACTTCAGCTTCATATTGTAAGCTTTGGTGAGCAGGGACCTCTACAGATCTTGTTTCCAGTATCTTAAAATATACCTTTCATTTCAACATACATTGGGCTCAACTTACTTGCTATATGTACGCTAGTGTTTTCTGCTAACACAATGTACATTTGGAGTAATTTCTTATCAAAGATTACCTGTCCCTCATTTCTGGTGGCATGCCGATGGAGTGAGTGACAGCCTTGAGCCTTGCCGTATAGGCCTTTGTTGACTCTTCGCAGGGGATTGAGCATTGACGTGCTGACTACTGAGTTAGTGTATCAATGTTTCCTCAGCGGACCAAGCACAAAGCACTGCATGATCACCCTCATTAAATGATGCTCATGGAGGAGGAACATGGCGGCAACCATTGCTGGAACTAGACTAACATCGATGAGTGATATCTCTTCAAGTGATGAGATATCACATTATTCTTTATGACCGATGTGATATCCTTCTCCTAAAGATACATCAATGGGAAAGTGAACTTATCAAGGACAGTTTACATTAAATTGGTCAATTTTCTTGTTTGACCAAGAGCAACAACTTAGTCAAATTCAGCATGTGTCCCATGCCTGGTTCTGTAAGAGGCCATGGCTTTGGCCACCTAAAAAGGAGCTAGATGAATCTCTATGTTGCCTTATATAGCTGGAACTGTCCAAAAAATTATCTCATGGTTCACCAGTGGTCCTGTGCTCTCATTATACATTTTAGGTGAACATTGTAACAGCACTACACAAAGCAGATGGGTAAAGGAAAAGTGGCTGTGCCCTTTCTTACCTGGCATATCTAAATTCACCAAAAAATTGGATCATCCTTATTATGACAAAAATATGTTTACGTAAGTACAAGTGCAAAGCGCTTGATACATTTGTTAAATACTTTTCAAATTCTGGAATTATTATATTGCTACAGTGAATCTAACAGATGTCTCAAAATGCCGTGGGCCCCACAGAACGTTTCCGTGACTCTGGCGACTATATGGTTTCTACTCTTCTGGAATGCTGGTAAGTGGCATGGACGATTGATAAATTCGAACCCAAACGATTGGTAGTGAATGAACTATGCAACCCTGCTGTATGTATAATCCAAGTCAAAAAGGGAATCCAGGTGACCTACTTTGATTAGGAAATGGACTTTCCTCCAGAAGCATGTAAGTTATACATGATGAAGGGCAGCTCCTCCCCTGTGCTCTCCTTCTGCATGAAATAGTTATATGTGTCCAGAAAAACATGGCCGACCTGACAACCCTATTTATAACCAGTGGTGGGAATCAAACATTCAAATCAAATGAAAACAGAAATTGTAATGAGTGCGATATACGTATGTGTGAAACGTGTGTGTGTGAAATTTGTAATGTGTATGTCTGTGTGTGTGTGTATTTGTGAAGATAATGCGGTGTTTTTTTAAATTAATATTATTTAATTGCTTCAATTACAAATATAATCCATTTCGACCTCTCTCACGCTTAACTCTTCTACATGGAACACCTGCTCATTCAGTATATTTAGGGAGTCACAGGACCTCATTTTTAAAGCACATAGGGCCCTATTACATTCTTCACGCATAAACGCACGCGTAACGCGTGAATTTTTGCGCGAAGCGTTAAACGTTAACGCGTGTAAATCAACGTTGGTATTACAATCCTCGCGCATTTTTTCATCCGTCAAAAAATAACGCGTGTAAAACGGACGCGCACAAACGCGCGCTCAGCAACGTTGCGCGCGGAAATCAGTGTGCGGACTGTTTTTTCACACGATTCAGCCAATCAGAATTGAAGAACCACAATTGGCTCACGTTAAGTTTTTGCGCCTGTCAAAGTCAATCTGCGCATATATGCTGCATCTATAAAAAAAACCACGCACAACGTCTCCATTTTATTGGTTTGGGTATGTGTAGAATGTGTAACTATACTTTGCTGCGTATTTTTTTTTGGGCTGGTGTATTTGGGTTCGGCCGGGTTGATAGAATTTGCCATTAACATCAGCTTTCAGGAGTTGGTAAAATTCTGCGCACAAAGCCTGTGCGTTACAAACCGCGCATAGATTGTAATACCATCCGCGTACCAGCACACAAATGCATTTGCGCTCACATTGTTAGAGTATAGGACGTGCGGCGTACTGTAAGCTCGTGCAGCATTCGCGCAGGTTCACCCACGGTAGACGTATACTCGCGTTTGTTGCGCTGAGATTGTAATGCGACGTTCAACGCAAAGGGTTTTACCCCTCGCGTTGATGCGTTTTTGTGTGGGCGCAAACGTTTGCGCGAAGATTGTAATAGGGTCCATAATGTTGTTGAACCTTGGACCTGACCAACTGAAGCCACCCCAGAAGATAACAGGCTTGTACAGTAGATGGTGACTTTTATTTTTGGCCAGGCAGTGTATATTAGGACTTTTCTATGTTTATCCTTCAGTAACTCGGCTCATCCATAAACCTGTACGACCAACACATAACTGTAGGACACACAGGAAACATGGCAGCCTCCACCGTAGGGAGGACAATTACCTGGTGCCATTAAGCTGATTGCATCTAAGGCTAGGGTCAGATGAGCGCATTTTGTACGGACTGTGCGTCCGTGCAGTACGGACGTACTTTCTGACTGACGACAAGGTAGTGGCCACACAGTCCGTTTTTTTCACTGACGTATTTTTTGACTGATGTAGCAGGGAAAATAAATTACAATGAAAAAACATTCTGTCCGTCAATAATGCTGGACGTATAAATGCACTCCATCTGACCTCGTTTCATCACTCACACACAAAGCTATGCGGAGGTTGTGGACGTGGCGCACTCCGCACGTCTGTTCTAGCAGTATTACGTTCTTGCCTAAGGCTAGGGTCAGACGAACGCATTTTTCACGTTGTCTGTGAAAAAGTGCGTTCGAACGAATGGACGTATTTTTTCATGGAATACGCGATAGCGGTCATACGATGCGCATTTTCGTCCATGATATTGTACGGATCATCAATAAAACACTTTTTGCGTCTGGACGTTATGTTGGCCGGACGTGTGCAGCGTCTGATGTCTCCTAATCACGCAAACACGCCGCTATGCGGACGCAGCGCACTCTGTACGTCAGTACTAGCGGTTTGACGTTCTCGAAAAAATGCATTCGTTTGCCACTTGCGTTGCACGGACGAACTGTCGTGCGGCCGTTCTTCGTATGTTCCCCGGCATTGGACGTCATTTGCTGCTAGCACGCCCGTGATTTTGTGCGGCTAAACGCACGTTAAAACTGCTTTCGTCTGACCTTAGCCTTACCTGTGTCCGTTTTCAGCGTCCGTCAGCCCCCGCAATTCTGTGCGGACGTACTTCGTGTGTGGGGCTCCATTTAACACAATTGTATGCTATCACGGACGTACTTCTGTGCGGGCAACACGGACGTTAACACTGTGCTCGTCTGACCCCAGCCTAAATTCAAATCATTATTAACTTTTCCAACTTTGAGAGCTATCACATTGTGACACAATATATCAAAAAGTCACTTGTCACTGTATTATTCATATTTTCGGTCTTTCTGCCATATAAAGCCCAAACATAACGAATAAAAAAACAGCCCATCTCTGTTATTGATCCATTTTAATGTTAGTGTTTTAAAGAATAAAAGAATATAGACGTCTAATTAACTTTGAGCATGTTGGACACAGAGCTTCATTGAGGTCAGGGGTAAACAACCATGGCCCTCCAGATGTTTTGGAACTACATCTCCCATGATGCTCAGCCACTCATTAGGTTGGCTGAGTCTCATGGGAAACGTAGATCCAAAACATCTGGAGCCATGCCAGGGCTTACCAAACCCTGATCTAGGTGTTCTTTGAACCACTTCCTGTTTCCTGGTCAGTGGAATGCTGGGAGCTGCTTTGCAAATCTCAGTATTTGATTGGCTGCTGACATCACATGATCAGCCTGATAGCTTTATATTTTAGTAGCCATAAGACAGCAAGTGGGAAACCAGGCACTCCTTTATGTGGGTCAGCATCAATATTAATGTAATGTGATGTCATGAAAGGCAACATTTCATCTAATGGGCCACTCTTTGTCAAGTCTGGGCAGTGCCTGGTTTTCTGTTCGCTGTCTTATGTCGACCCTGAACTCCATGAACACCCTGAGGCAGCTGGAGAAGACTAATCTCTAATGTTGGCTGTTTTTTTTTAGCATAACCCCTCTTAAGTTTTTATTAGTAGCTGGCACTGTGATGTCATCCCAAGATGGCTGCCACCGAGCTGAAGCCCTGATTCTAGATGACCTTGCAGTTTCTATGTTAGATGGAAATAATCTCAATATGTTAATGCTATTTTTAAAAAGATATTTTTGAAAAGTCTTCAACGATTAACCCCTTCATTACCAAGTGATTTTCCAGAAATCCACTGCCAGGAACAAGTGGTTTCTTTGAAAAATCAATTTTCATTCATTCATTATGAAGTGGGCATCGTTCCAATATATAATTAATGAATGATTTACTGCACAAGTCCCATATGGTAGGCATACATCACCATCTGCTGGTCAAAAGGAGATATTGCAGCTGGGGCTCCATGATGCAGCAAGTGAATATCTCAATGTTACATACAGGTATCCATTGGTAAAAACTGTTGTAGCACCTCGGGCATCATGCCAGAGATGCTAAACGTTTGGGGGAACCTTCTGGTGCCCAAATGCAAATGCAATTTGTTTGCAACAAATTAATTTTGTTTGCAATGATATCCCAGAGAGTGTTAACACTCTCTTGGGCTATTGGATCGTGTGTATACAATCACAGTTGTGAAGGGGTTAAGCTGTATTTTGTATGTATGCGTTAGTCAACCTTGGCCCTCTAGATGTTTTGAAACTACATTGTCCACAAGTCTCAGCCAACCTGAGGAGTAGGAGAGCACCATAGGAGATATAGATCCAAAACATCTGGAGGACCAAGGTTGCAGACACCTGTTGTAGATGACAAATTTGTTGAATAGACTTTTATAACATTTTCTCCTATGTTTATCTTCCTCCTGAAGAGGTTTTCGATGTTCTTCTCATTGGTTTAGGTTCCCATCTATCAGTCCATTTCCTGATTATTATTATTATTATTATAACAATGCATGTTATAGACCATAAAGAAGAGAAGTAAGTGTTTGGCCTGGTTTGGGGTAACACAATTTAATAGAGATTTATTAAAAATCTATACATTTCCTGGCCATTATTTTTAACCCATTCACCTGGCATGATTTGGCATACACGATCAGCAGTTGCAGACACAGCTGCCTGAGATCGTGCTAACACAATCTGGAGCTACGCTGTGTCATTACAAATGGAATTAGTTTGCGTCAAACAAATTAAGTTAGCATTTGGACTCCATAGAGTGCCCACAAAGTTTTAGCAATGTGGGCATGATGCCCAAAGTGCTAACACTTTCTAAAATCAGCTGGAGAACGTGTCTGAATGACATCTCCCCAACTGATCCTGCGCGAAGACCAGAACTGCAGTAAATCCTTTTGGCCAGCAGATGGCGACCTCTCCCTGTCAAATAGGTTATTATAGCAAGGAATACATTGTGAATATTCCCAAATATCTCTAACTGTACTCTAATTAAAAATTATTTTCCATACAACCTCTGGTCCCTGACAGTTTTTTTTTTTTTTTTTGGAAGATCACTTTTTAGAGAAGGGGTTAAGCAACGTTCTGCAAACCATAACCGGTTTATTCAATCTACTGATGGTCCAGATTAGCTAACACTTCCTGCTTCTAACCATGTGAAAAATGCATGGTTTAGGCTAAGGTCAGACGAAAGCATTTTTAACGTGCGTTTAACGGCACGAAATCACGGCCGTGCTAGCAGCAAATGACGTCCAATGCCGGGTAACATACGAAGAACGGCCGCACGAAAGTCCGTCCGCGCAACGCAAGTGGCAAACGAACGCATTTTTTCTAGAACGTCAAACCGCTACTACTGACGTACAGAGTGCGCTGCGTCCGCATAGCGGCGTGTTTGCGAGATTGGGAGACGTCAGACGCTGCTAATGTCCGGCCAACATAACGTCCAGACGCAAAAAGTGTTTTATTGATGATCCGTACAAAATCACGGACGAAGATGCGCATCGTATGACCGCTATCGCGTATTCCGTGAAAAAATGCGTCCATTCGTTCGAACGCACTTTTTCACGGACGACGCGAAAAATGCGTTCGTCTGACCCTAGCCTTAAGGTTTGTTTTTTACTCAGATTCTATACTTCACACACATGAGAATGTTAGGGATGTGCGTTTCAGGTTTCGGAATTTCGGAATTTTCACGAAATTTCCCGATTCGTGCATTCGGATTAGGCCGATTTTCTGGAAATTTTTGGATCCGAAAACGGCAGATCCGAACAAATTTCCGAACCGAAACGAAAACTTTTTGGAATTTTCGAATGGACTAGAAATGTGTAAAATCGAAAATCATTTTCGTTCCATTCCTGATTTCGGTTCCATTTCAGTAATTTCGGACAACGTACTTTTCGGTTATATCGCTGATTCTGTAATTTTGTATCATTCCCATCTCAATGTATCCTTCTTGTAAAACCAGAGAAATCTCAATGTATCTTTCCTGGAAAACCAGAGAAATCTCAATGTATCCTTCTTGTAAAACCAGAGAAATATCAATGTATCCTTCTTGTAAAACATGAGAAATCTCAATGTATCCTTCCGGGGAAACCAGAGAAATATCAATGTATCCTTCCTGGAAAACCAGAGAAATCTCAATGTATCCTTCTTGTAAAACATGAGAAATCTCAATGTATCCTTCCTGGAAAACATGAGAAATCTCAATGTATCCTTCTTGTAAAACCAGAGAAATCTCAATGTATCCTTCTTGTAAAACCAGAGAAATCTCAATGTATCCTTCTTGTAAAACCAGAGAAATCTCAATGTATCTTTCCTGGAAAACCAGAGAAATCTCAATGTATCCTTCTTGTAAAACCAGAGAAATATCAATGTATCCTTCTTGTAAAACATGAGAAATCTCAATGTATCCTTCCGGGGAAACCAGAGAAATATCAATGTATCCTTCCTGGAAAACCAGAGAAATCTCAATGTATCCTTCTTGTAAAACATGAGAAATCTCAATGTATCCTTCCTGGAAAACATGAGAAATCTCAATGTATCCTTCTTGTAAAACCAGAGAAATCTCAATGTATCCTTCTTGTAAAACCAGAGAAATCTCAATGTATCCTTCTTGTAAAACATGAGAAATCTCAATGTATCCTTCCCGGGAAACTAGAGAAATCTCAATGTATCCTTCTTGTAAACCATGAGAAATCTCAATGTATCCTTCCTGGGAAACCAGAGAAATCTCAATGTATCCTTCCTGGAAAACCAGAGAAATCTCAATGTATCCTTCTTGTAAAACCAGAGAAATCTCAATGTATCCTTCCCGGGAAACCAGAGAATTCTCAATGTATCCTTCTTTTAAAACATGAGAAATCTCACTGTATCCTTCCCGGGAAACCAGAGAAATCTCAATGTATCCTTCTTGTAAAACCAGAGAAATCACAATGTATCTTTCCTGGAAAACCAGAGAAATCTCAATGTATCCTTCCTGGAAAAACAGAGAAACCTCAATGTATCCTTCCTGGGAAACCAGAGAAATATCAATGTATCCTTCCTGGAAAACCAGAGAAATCTCAATGTATCCTTCTTGTAAAACATGAGAAATCTCAATGTATCCTTCCTGGAAAACATGAGAAATCTCAATGTATCCTTCTTGTAAAACCAGAGAAATCTCAATGTATCCTTCTTGTAAAACCAGAGAAATCTCAATGTATCCTTCTTGTAAAACATGAGAAATCTCAATGTATCCTTCCCGGGAAACTAGAGAAATCTCAATGTATCCTTCTTGTAAACCATGAGAAATCTCAATGTATCCTTCCTGGGAAACCAGAGAAATCTCAATGTATCCTTCCTGGAAAACCAGAGAAATCTCAATGTATCCTTCTTGTAAAACCAGAGAAATCTCAATGTATCCTTCCCGGGAAACCAGAGAATTCTCAATGTATCCTTCTTTTAAAACATGAGAAATCTCACTGTATCCTTCCCGGGAAACCAGAGAAATCTCAATGTATCCTTCTTGTAAAACCAGAGAAATCACAATGTATCTTTCCTGGAAAACCAGAGAAATCTCAATGTATCCTTCCTGGAAAAACAGAGAAACCTCAATGTATCCTTCCTGGGAAACCAGAGAAATCTCAATGTATCCTTCCCGGGAAACCAGAGAAATCTCAATGTATCCTTCCTGGAAAACATGAGAAATCTCAATGTATCCTTCTTGTAAAACATGAGAAATCTCAATGTATCCTTCTTGTAAAACCAGAGAAATCTCAATGTATCCTTCTTGTAAAACCAGAGAAATCTCAATGTATCCTTCCTGGAAAACCAGAGAAATCTCAATGTATCCTTCTTGTAAAACCAGAGAAATCTCAATGTATCCTTCTTGTAAAACATGAGCAATCTCAATGGCAAAATTATTGTATCGACAGAAATATCGGATCTGAAAAACCATTCGTTTACGTCAAAACGAATAGACACTTTGAAACGAGGAGAACAGACGTTCCGAAAAACCCGGAAAAAAAGTCGATACAAAAAACGAACCGAAAATGAACCGAAATGGAAATCGGCCGAAACGAGGCGAAACGAAAATTTACAAAATCCGAACGAACCGAACCGAATCGAACCGAAAAAAAAATCGGTGCACAAGTCTAAAGAATGTGCACTTTATCTGTTTTTTACCTGTTTGCTGTTTTTGATTGTTTTTTTTCTCTCTTAGGGTCAAATACTGCAGAACACAAACACAGGGAAAAGAGAGTGGCCATACTGGGTACAACAGGTAAAGCAATAGCAATCCTTGCAGTGACATACTGTATGTCATGAGTGTCATAGAAAGTAGCGGGTGCAGAAAACGTTTCCCACTTGTCGATACTTGTCTGAATATTGTGTCTCATAAAAATATACATATATCATTTGTACTGGATTTGTTTATAAATAATTAAACAAACATTTAACTGCTTTGCTACCAAAGGGGTTATTCACTAAGCACCAAACTTGCTACCGAATTGCCCCAAATGGAGACATTCACTGCAATTTCATGGCAGTTTCTCTATTCACTAAACTGTCATTTCGCCAAATACCGGCCAATTGATGGCAAAATACAGTGCAGTTTGCCGCAGTTCGGCGTCAGTGAAATTGTCCCATAGAGAAGTAATGGTTAATCTATTCACAAAACGCTGAACTGCACCCAAATGTCGGCGAAATGCCCTGATTTTCGGTGATTCAGTGCTACAGATTTAAACAGGCGAATCCCATAGAATTGTAATGTAAAAAGAATATTATCATTTTATTTTAAATTTTTAAATGTTTATTCTTTTAGTTTTCAGGAAAAAATCTATTTATTGTTTAGAACAGCTTTTTGTATTTTATTGTCAAAATGTTTGTTTCCTATTTTTTATTCTGTAACAGACCTTTTTATTAATATTATAGGATTTTTTTTATTATATACAGACTTTTTAATACATTTTTATTGGTTTAAACACCTATTAGGAGAATAGGAGAGTTCTGTTTTTGTTGTTTTCTGCAGTTCGGTTGATTTCGCCGATGCCACTTTGGCGGCCTTCGGTGCTCTTCGGCGATGTTCTCCAACTTGTTCTTGGGGCTTCGGCGCACTACGGAGCCTCTACGGTGAATAGTGAAATCACCATGTTTTGGTGAAATGGAATTGCCAAAGTGTGCTGAAATGTCCAGCCAAGTGGTTCTCCTGTGCTATGGACGCGCTGAGCGAAGGCAGGCAATCGGCCGGATTTCGGCCGATTGCTGTGCCCCTCTGGTGCGGGCTGACATCTTGGACCATTAGATGTCATCTCGGCGGCGCGATGACATCTAATTCAGGCGCCCCCCCGTGTGCGGAGGAGGTGCCTGAAAGGGAGAGGGCAGGTCCTTCGGACCTCTCTCCCTCCCGATCGCCGGGGGGCACAGCATTAAGGCAGGCACCGTTTGGAAGGGCACAGCCTGCCCTTCCAAACGGTGGCTGGCATTAACCCCTGGGGAGCCGGATCACGATTCGGCGCTGAAAAACGCCAGATCATGATCCTCTCCCGGAGCTGGCCGACATCTTGGATGTCGGCCAAGTCTCCGGGAACTCCCCCTGAGGACTGGCGTCATCGTGCATAGCACGAAGACGCCAGTCCTGGAGTTAACCCCTAGCTGCCAGCAATGGTGGAGATAGGGGGTTCCAGTGAACCCCCTATCTCCCAATCCGTGGCAGCTAGGGGTTAATGTTTATTATCGTTGGATCGGTCAGAGCATGGCCTTTCCAACGTTACCAAACATGACCATGTAAATAGGTTTTTTAAAAAAAAATAAAATTAAAAATTAAAAAATATTTTAAATTTTTTTTTGTTTTTGTTTTATTAGTGCAGCAATATTGTTCCCATTTCAGTTATAATGTAACAATGATGCTGCACTAACGACTTTTGTATGCGGTGCGTTTGTTAAAAATAGCAAAATTTTCCCCACAAAAAAATGTAACGAGTCCCCATTTCTAATTTTTTTAACAAGCGCACCCCATAGAAAATATAACCGCAAATGCTCGCATGTTAAAATGTGAAAAAACCCACTTTACAAGTTGCAAATTATTGGAAATTCAAATTTTATTGCATTTTTTGTTATAATATACAAACAGAACATGACGTATACATATAATAATGAAATATTATGAATCTGCTGAGTCTGCCGGAAAGAACGATATATAATATGTCTGGGTCATATATCAAAATATGGCTTCAAAACGCGGTTAAACATGATGAGCGAAACCGGTAAAAATGACCTCAGCACAGAGGCGGGAAAAGCCTCAGCAGCGAAAGGGTTAAAAGCGCTTTTCTTTTTTCTGTAACAGCCCTTTTTATTATCATTCACAGGATCTTGTGTGCAAATTCCAGGCATTTTCGTTCAGTAGTTATTTTTGCAAACAGCGTTTAAATGTTGACACTTTCAAGTGTATTGTTTTTATTTATTTATTTTACCCTGTTCATCAGCTTGTCGGCTTTTTCCGGCGGCTGGACTGTGCTGTGATCGGTGACTCGTCGGCTTTTTCGGACGTTGTCAGCGTGTTTTTTTGTGGTGGTTTCTGCGGGTTTTTGGTGGATGTTCGGCGGGTTTTCCCTGCAATCCGGGAACCCTGCGGTGAATTCAGCATTTGACTAACTTAAATTTCCCCGAAGTGCAGGGAACGAGAAAGCACCGAAATGTCAGCGACATTCTAATGCTTCCAGGCTTGACGTTATACTCTCCAAAGCTTATCTTTTAAATGTAACTTTAGTCCAATAAAAAAAGGTATCACTGCGTGCAGATAAACTCTGGTGATTTTTTTTATGTATATATATATATGTCATCACTTGAAAGAACTCTTACAATCTATAAGCTACAACTAAAAGCAATTACTTGGAAATAACTTGACATTTTTTTGCTTTCAGAAATTCCCGCTGCGTCTGTGGATCTGTCTCAGTTCAATTTCACTGATCTGGTAAACGGAATGTTGAGGAAAGCCGTCAAGGGTAACGATTTCACCAAACATTTCATTGTGATTGCGCTCGTTAGATGCAGAATTTCGTTGCTCTGAGTAAAATGCACCTAATTATTGTGTTTTTTCCTGAATGGTTTTATGCTGTCATTTTACATTCACATAAAAATACAATTCGTCATCAGCATTAATTTATTATTGATACACCATCAACTGTTTGGTCCTACCCCTTAACCCCTTCACTATTTAGACAGACTATACTTGATCCGCAAGGCACCTTCTGGTTCCCCGATATGGGGCCCTATTACATTCTTCATGCAATTTCGGTAAGGCATCGCATTTTTTTTTGTGCACAGCAAAATGCGTTATCGCGCGAAAATTAACGGTGGTATTACAATCCTCGCGCATTTTGTCATCCGTCATTCGTAAAAGCGACGCCAACAATGCGCACAAAGTACGTTTGCATGCAGAAATCAGTGACCGCAATGTCATTTTTGACACGAGTCCGTCATTATTTTACGCAAGACGGTCGTTTTATACGCAGGTCCGTCATTATTTACGCAAGACCGTCATTTTATACGCAGGTCCGTCATTATTTACGCAAGACCGTCATTTTATACGCAGGTCCGTCATTATTTACGCAAGACCGTCATTTTATACGCAGGTCCGTCAATATTTTACGCAAGTCCGTCATTTTATGAGTCCGTCATTTTTATACGCAAGTCTGTCATTATTTTACGCAAGACCGTCATTTTATACGCAAGTCTGTCATTATTTTACGCAAGACCGTCATTTTATACGCAAGTCCGTCATTATTTTACGCAAGACCGTCATTTTAATACGCAAGTCCGTCATTATTAACGCAAGACCGTCATTTTATACGCAAGACCGTCATTTTATACGCAAGTCCGTCATTATTAACGCAAGACTGTCATTTTATACGCAGGTCCGTCAATATTTTACGCAAGACTGTCATTTTAATACGCAAGTCCGTCATTATTTACGCAAGACCGTCATTTTAATACGCAGGTCCGTCAATATTTTACGCAAGACCGTCATTTTATACGCAGGTCCGTCATTATTAACGCAAGACCGTCATTTTATACGCAGGTCCGTCAATATTAACGCAAGACCGTCATTTTATACGCAGGTCTGTCAATATTTTACGCAAGACCGTCATTTTAATACGCAAGTCCGTCATTTTACGCAAGACCGTCATTTTATACGCAGGTCCGTCAATATTTTACGCAAGACTGTCATTTTAATACGCAAGTCCGTCATTATTTTACGCAAGACCGTCATTTTAATACGCAGGTCCGTCAATATTTTACGCAAGACCGTCATTTTATACGCAAGACCGTCATTTTATACGCAGGTCCGTCATTATTAACGCAAGACCGTCATTTTATACGCAGGTCCGTCAATATTAACGCAAGACCGTCATTTTATACGCAAGACCGTCATTTTATACGCAGGTCCGTCATTATTAACGCAAGACCGTCATTTTATACGCAGGTCCGTCAATATTAACGCAAGACCGTCATTTTATACGCAAGTCCGTCATTATTTTACGCAAGACCGTCATTTTATACTCAAGTCCGTCATTATTTTACGCAAGACCGTCATTTTAATACGCAGGTCCGTCAATATTTTACGCAAGACCGTCATTTTAATACGCAGGTCCGTCAATATTTTACGCAAGACTGTCATTTTAATACGCAAGACCGTCATTTTATACGCAGGTCCGTCATTATTAACGCAAGACCGTCATTTTATACGCAGGTCCGTCAATATTAACGCAAGACCGTCATTTTATACGCAGGTCCGTCAATATTAACGCAAGACCGTCATTTTATACGCAGGTCCGTCATTATTAACGCAAGACCGTCATTTTATACGCAGGTCCGTCAATATTAACGCAAGACCGTCATTTTATACGCAGGTCCGTCATTATTTACGCAAGACCGTCATTTTATACGCAGGTCCGTCAATATTTTACGCAAGTCCGTCATTTTATGAGTCCGTCATTTTTATACGCAAGTCTGTCATTATTTTACGCAAGACCGTCATTTTATACGCAGGTCCGTCAATATTTTACGCAAGACTGTCATTTTAATACGCAAGTCCGTCATTATTTTACGCAAGACCGTCATTTTATACGCAGGTCCGTCATTTTATACGCAGGTCCGTCATTATTTTACACAAGACCGTCATTTTATACGCAAGTCCGTCATTATTTTACGCAAGACCGTCATTTTTTTTGTATTTAAAATTTTTATTTTGTAAATGAAAGGTCACAAACCGACCAGCAATGTTGGCCTCGCAGGGCCATGTAGCATACATTCAAACAAAGCACCGAACACAGAAAAAAGGGGGGGGGGTTTCACATGAAAAACCTCAAAATAGCATAAAGTGAAGGGGGCAATAAAGAAAAATTGCAGAGGTAAAGCAAAAAAGTCATTGCGAGGATGTCCCCCGTTGGGGTCATATACAGTAAGTCGCAAAAAAGACAAAAAATAATAAATTAATAATAATAATAATAAAAAAAAAAGGAGGTTAAAAATGAAAAAACTGTAAACTACTCACATAAGGAGCGTAAAAAACAAAGATATATATATATATAGAAATGATGGGGAAACATCAAAAAGGCGAAACGGCTCCTGGGGTAGTACCCCCAGCCAGTGACTCTAAGTGGCATCTGACATAAGACAGGCAGGGCTACGTTAAGGTTTTTATATGACATGATAGGAGACATATCAGATAAAACCACATAAGGTCATCACAAGAAACTGCCAGTATACAGAGACAGCGTATCTATCCTCAAGAAAATGCTAAAATACAACTAAGATGGACAGAGATAACACAATAGGAAGACAAATTAAACATTTAAACCCTCGTAAAAAGAAACCAAAACTAAAAGGAGGTGAGATCAGAAAAGGCTAATACTCCGACATCCCGTGGGTAGGGACGAAAGAGAGCTATATAGCGTTCCTGCCCCTAACCCGGGTCGAGCGATTCGTGGGAAGACCCTCCATGATCGAGGCCAGGCATTGCACGGGGAGAAGCCCAAGGAGCACAACAGATGCCAGGCTGCCGCCGGGGTAGTCACCAAATGTGGCACGTTATCATGACAGATATACATAGATCCCGCCACCCCCCAACGGTATCGAATCCCGCTGCTCCTCAAAAAAGCGGATATCTCCCAGAATTGCCTCCGGGCAACGAGTGTCAAGAGCGGAAGGTCATTAAAGAGAGTCAGATAGAGGTCCCCAAAAAGTATCGGAGCCCGCGCAACCGGTTTTGACATCAGCCTACGTTTGTCCGACTCCTCCAGGGCAATCGCAAGCACATCTTGAGGGGATTCCGCTGGTGCCGTCGCAGCTTTCCGTAGTCGTGCGGCGTGTCGAAAGAGAGGGTTAGATCCTGCCGGAGCCCCCAGGACATGTAACACAAATTTGTTAACATACGCCAACAAGGCGTCTGCAGCGATCGTCTCTGGGATCCCTCTGATCTGAACATTCCTCCTGCGGTGCCGAACCTCTGCAGCCTCTACCGCGCCAGTGAGCAGAGACACCTGTTTTGTAGGGCCTCCACTTGTGGCGCAATGAGGGCCTGTGCCGCCACCACGTCCTCAACATGAGACTCAACAGCTGTCAGCCGCCCCTTAACGGTCACCAATTCTGTCTTTATGGTCATGAAATCTGCATGCCACATCGCCCTCATCTCCTCCATCGACTCTCTTAGCAGGCGCCGAATATCACTTTCTGTGAAGGGCGGGAGTCCACAGGCGACCTGGGACTTAGCCGCAGCATTTCGTGTCTCACCTGTCCCGGCAGCCGCTGCACGCATCGCTCCATGTTTTGAGGAGCCAGATCCGACCGACTGTTGTCGCACCTTAGCCGGGTTCCCGGGGTGACCTTCGGGCAGCTGCAGAGGCCTCCAACCAGTACAGATCCTTACCATCAGAAGAGCTCATCGTGGGGGAAAGGTAAGTATGTGGAGCAGCCTGCCGCTTGCGTCTGCTTTCTCCCAGAGAGTCTCGTATGTCCCTCTGCCGGGGACTCTCCGTCGGCTGGGGCTTTTTTCCAGACTTTCTCCCCATAAAGATAAATGTATTGTGTGCAGCACAAAAGGACGGAGGAGCGCTTCAAAAATGGCCGCCAAATGTAGGCCGCAATTCGCAAAAGTCCCGAAAAAGGCGCTGCAAGAGGCACACACCGTAGCTCCGGATAAGGATGATGGGCTAGCAGGATTCCGCCTCCCGGGGGTATAAGTCTCTTGAGGGTTAGTCACTGAGTACGTCAAAGAAATCAAAAATTAGCTGGGGAGCGCTCTAACATGCGACTGCATCCACCGGAAGTCAGCTCTGCCCCCCGCAAGACCGTCATTTTATACGCAAGTCCGTCATTATTTTACGCAAGACCGTCATTTTATACGCAGGTCCGTCATTTTATACGCAAGTCCGTCATTATTTTACACAAGACCGTCATTTTATACGCAGGTCCGTCATTATTTTACACAAGACCGTCATTTTATACGCAGGTCTGTCAATATTTTACGCAAGACCGTCATTTTAATACGCAAGTCCGTCATTATTTTACGCAAGACAGTAATTTTATACGCAGGTCCATCATTATTTTACGCAAGACCGTCATTTTATACGCAGGTCTGTCATTATTTTACACAAGACCGTCATTTTATACGCAGGTCCGTCATTTTATACGCAGGTCCGTCATTATTTTACGCAGGTCCGTCATTTTATACGCAGGTCCGTCATTATTTTACGCAAGACCGTCATGTTTTTTGTATTTAAAATTTTTATTTTGTAAATGAAAGGTCACAAACCGACCAGCAATGTTGGCCTCGCAGGGCCATGTAGCATACATTCAAACAAAGCACCGAACACAGAAAAAAGGGGGGGGGGGTTTCACATGAAAAACCTCAAAATAGCATAAAGTGAAGGGGGCAATAAAGAAAAATTGCAGAGGTAAAGCAAAAAAGTCATTGCGAGGATGTCCCCCGCCGGGGTCATATACAGTAAGTCGCAAAAAAGACAAAAAATAATAAATTAATAATAATAATAATAAAAAAAAAAGGAGGTTAAAAATGAAAAAACTGTAAACTACTCACATAAGGAGCGTAAAAAACAAAGATATATATATATAGAAATGATGGGGAAACATCAAAAAGGCGAAACGGCTCCTGGGGTAGTACCCCCAGCCAGTGACTCTAAGTGGCATCTGACATAAGACAGGCAGGGCTACGTTAAGGTTTTTATATGACATGATAGGAGACATATCAGATAAAACCACATAAGGTCATCACAAGAAACTGCCAGTATACAGAGACAGCGTATCTATCCTCAAGAAAATGCTAAAATACAAATAAGATGGACAGAGATAACACAATAGGAAGACAAATTAAACATTTAAACCCTCGTAAAAAGAAACCAAAACTAAAAGGAGGTGAGATCAGAAAAGGCTAATACTCCGACATCCCGTGGGTAGGGACGAAAGAGAGCTATATAGCGTTCCTGCCCCTAACCCGGGTCGAGCGATTCGTGGGAAGACCCTCCATGATCGAGGCCAGGCATCGCACGGGGAGAAGCCCAATGAGCACAACAGATGCCAGGCTGCCGCCGGGGTAGTCACCAAATGTGGCACGTTATCATGACAGATATACATAGATCCCGCCACCCCCCAACGGTATCGAATCCCGCTGCTCCTCAAAAAAGCGGATATCTCCCAGAATTGCCTCCGGGCAACGAGTGTCAAGAGCGGAAGGTCATTAAAGAGAGTCAGATAGAGGTCCCCAAAAAGTATCGGAGCCCGCGCAACCGGTTTTGACATCAGCCTACGTTTGTCCGACTCCTCCAGGGCAATCGCGAGCACATCTTGAGGGGATTCCGCTGGTGCCGTCACAGCTTTCCGTAGTCGTGCGGCGTGTCGAAAGAGAGGGTTAGATCCTGCTGGAGCCCCCAAAACGTGTAACGTAAATTTGTTAACATACGCCAACAAGGCATCTGCAGCGATCGTCTCTGGGATCCCTCTGATCTGAACATTCCTCCTGCGGTGCCGAACCTCTGCAGCCTCTACCGCGCCAGTGAGCAGAGACACCTGTTTTGTAGGGCCTCCACTTGTGGCGCAATGAGGGCCTGTGCCGCCACCACGTCCTCAACATGAGACTCAACAGCTGTCAGCCGCCCCTTAACGGTCACCAATTCTGTCTTTATGGTCATGAAATCTGCATGCCACATCGCCCTCATCTCCTCCATCGACTCTCTTAGCAGGCGCCGAATATCACTTTCTGTGAAGGGCGGGAGTCCACAGGTGACCTGGGACTTAGCCGCAGCATTTCGTGTCTCACCTGTCCCGGCAGCCGCTGCGCGCATCGCTCCATGTTTTGAGGAGCCAGATCCGACCGACTGTTGTCGCACCTTAGCCGGGTTCCCGGGGTGACCTTCGGGCAGCTGCAGAGGCCTCCAACCAGTACAGATCCTTACCATCAGAAGAGCTCATCGTGGGGGAAAGGTAAGTATGTGGAGCAGCCTGCCGCTTGCGTCTGCTTTCTCCCAGAGAGTCTCGTATGTCCCTCTGCCGGGGACTCTCCGTCGGCTGGGGCTTTTTTCCAGACTTCCTCCCCATAAAGATAAATGTATTGTGTGCAGCACAAAAGGACGGAGGAGCGCTTCAAAAATGGCCGCCAAATGTAGGCCGCAATTCGCAAAAGTCCCGAAAAAGGCGCTGCAAGAGGCACACACCGTAGCTCCGGATAAGGATGATGGGCTAGCAGGATTCCGCCTCCCGGGGGTATAAGTATCTTGAGGGTTAGTCACTGAGTACGTCAAAGAAATCAAAAATTAGCTGGGGAGCGCTCTAACATGCGACTGCATCCACCGGAAGTCAGCTCTGCCCCCCACAAGACCGTCATTTTATACGCAAGTCCGTCATTATTTTACACAAGACCGTCATTTTATACGCAAGTCCGTCATTATTTTACACAAGACCGTCATTTTATACGCAAGTCCGTCATTATTTTACACAAGACCGTCATTTTATACGCAGGTCCGTCATTATTTTACACAAGACCGTCATTTTATACGCAGGTCCGTCATTATTTTACGCAAGACCGTCATTTTATACGCAGGTCCGTCATTTTATACGCAAGTCCGTCATTATTTTACACAAGACCGTCATTTTATACGCAGGTCCGTCATTTTATACGCAGGTCTGTCATTATTTTACGCAAGACCGTCATTTTATACGCAAGTCCGTCATTATTTTACGCAAGACCGTCATTTTATACGCAGGTCCGTCATTTTATACGCAAGTCCGTCATTATTTTACACAAGACCGTCATTTTATACGCAGGTCCGTCATTTTATACGCAGGTCTGTCATTATTTTACGCAAGACCGTCATTTTATACGCAGGTCCGTCATTATTTTACGCAAGACCGTCATTTTATACGCAGGTCTGTCATTATTTTACACAAGACCGTCATTTTACACGCAAGTCCGTCATTATTTTACGCAAGACCGTCATTTTATACGCAGGTCCGTCATTTTATACGCAGGTCCGTCATTATTTTACGCAGGTCCGTCATTTTATACGCAAGTCCGTCATTATTTTACGCAAGACCGTCATTTTTTTTGTATTTAAAATTTTTATTTTGTAAATGAAAGGTCACAAACCGACCAGCAATGTTGGCCTCGCAGGGCCATGTAGCATACATTCAAACAAAGCACCGAACACAGAAAAAAGGGGGGGGGGTTTCACATGAAAAACCTCAAAATAGCATAAAGTGAAGGGGGCAATAAAGAAAAATTGCAGAGGTAAAGCAAAAAGTCATTGCGAGGATGTCCCCCGTTGGGGTCATATACAGTAAGTCGCAAAAAAGACAAAAAATAATAAATTAATAATAATAATAATAAAAAAAAAAGGAGGTTAAAAATGAAAAAACTGTAAACTACTCACATAAGGAGCGTAAAAAACAAAGATATATATATATAGAAATGATGGGGAAACATCAAAAAGGCGAAACGGCTCCTGGGGTAGTACCCCCAGCCAGTGACTCTAAGTGGCATCTGACATAAGACAGGCAGGGCTACGTTAAGGTTTTTATATGACATGATAGGAGACATATCAGATAAAACCACATAAGGTCATCACAAGAAACTGCCAGTATACAGAGACAGCGTATCTATCCTCAAGAAAATGCTAAAATACAACTAAGATGGACAGAGATAACACAATAGGAAGACAAATTAAACATTTAAACCCTCGTAAAAAGAAACCAAAACTAAAAGGAGGTGAGATCAGAAAAGGCTAATACTCTGACATCCCGTGGGTAGGGACGAAAGAGAGCTATATAGCGTTCCTGCCCCTAACCCGGGTCGAGCGATTCGTGGGAAGACCCTCCATGATCGAGGCCAGGCATCGCACGGGGAGAAGCCCAAGGAGCACAACAGATGCCAGGCTGCCGCCGGGGTAGTCACCAAATGTGGCACGTTATCATGACAGATATACATAGATCCCGCCACCCCCCAAAGGTATCGAATCCCGCTGCTCCTCAAAAAAGCAGATATCTCCCAGAATTGCCTCCGGGCAACGAGTGGCAAGAGCGGAAGGTCATTAAAGAGAGTCAGATAGAGGTCCCCAAAAAGTATCGGAGCCCGCGCAACCGGTTTTGACATCAGCCTACGTTTGTCCGACTCCTCCAGGGCAATCGCGAGCACATCTTGAGGGGATTCCGCTGGTGCCGTCGCAGCTTTCCGTAGTCGTGCGGCGTGTCGAAAGAGAGGGTTAGATCCTGCTGGAGCCCCCAAAACGTGTAACGTCAATTTGTTAACATACGCCAACAAGGCGTCTGCAGCGATCGTCTCTGGGATCCCTCTGATCTGAACATTCCTCCTGCGGTGCCGAACCTCTGCAGCCTCTACCGCGCCAGTGAGCAGAGACACCTGTTTTGTAGGGCCTCCACTTGTGGCGCAATGAGGGCCTGTGCCGCCACCACGTCCTCAACATGAGACTCAACAGCTGTCAGCCGCCCCTTAACGGTCACCAATTCTGTCTTTATGGTCATGAAATCTGCATGCCACATCGCCCTCATCTCCTCCATCGACTCTCTTAGCAGGCGCCGAATATCACTTTCTGTGTGAAGGGCGGGAGTCCACAGGCGACCTGGGACTTAGCCGCAGCATCTCGTGTCTCACCTGTCCTGGCAGCCGCTGCACGCATCGCTCCGTGTTTTGAGGTGCCAGATCCGACCGACTGTTGTCGCACCTTAGCCGGGTCCCGGGGTGACCTTCGGGCAGCTGCAGAGGCCTCTGACCAGTACGGATCCTTGCCATCAGAAGAGCTCATCGTGGGGGAAAGGTAAGTATGTTGAGCAGCCTGCCGCTTGCGTCTGCTTTCTCCCAGAGAGTCTCGTATGTCCCTCTGCCGGGGACTCTCCGTCGGCTGGGGCTTTTTTCCAGACTTCCTCCCCATAAAGATAAATGTATTGTGTGCAGCACAAAAGGACGGAGGAGCGCTTCAAAAATGGCTGCCAAATGTAGGCCGCAATTCGCAAAAGTCCCGAAAAAGGCGCTGCAAGAGGCACACACCGTAGCTCCGGATAAGGATGATGGGCTAGCAGGATTCCGCCTCCCGGGGGTATAAGTATCTTGAGGGTTAGTCACTGAGTACGTCAAAGAAATCAAAAATTAGCTGGGGAGCGCTCTAACATGCGACTGCATCCACCGGAAGTCAGCTCTGCCCCCCGCAAGACCGTCATTTTATACGCAAGTCCGTCATTATTTTACGCAAGACCGTCATTTTATACACAAGTCCGTCATTATTTTACGCAAGACCGTCATTTTATACGCAAGTCCGTCATTATTTTACACAAGACCGTAATTTTATACGCAAGTCCGTCATTATTTTACACAAGACCGTCATTTTATACGCAAGTCCGTCATTATTTTACGCAAGACCGTCATTTTATACGCAAGTCCGGCATTATTTTACGCAAGACCGTCATTTTATACGCAAGTCCATCATTATTTTACACAAGACCGTCATTTTATACGCAAGTCCGTCATTATTTTACACAAGACCGTCATTTTATACGCAAGTCCGTCATTATTTTACACAAGACCGTCATTTTATACGCAAGTCCGTCATTATTTTACACAAGACCGTCATTTTATACGCAAGTCCGTCATTATTTTACGCAAGACCGTCATTTTAAAAGCAAGTCTGTCATTATTTTACGCAAGACCGTCATTTTATGAGTCCGTCATTTTTATATGGAAGTCCGCCATTATTTTACGCAAGACCGTCATTTTTTACGCAGGTCCGTCATTATTTTACGCAAGACCGTCATTTTAATACGCAGGTCCGTCATTATTTTATGCAAGACCGTCATTTTAATACGCAGGTCCGTCATTATTTTACGCAAGACCGTCATTTTATACGAAAGACCGTAATTTTATACGCAAGACCGTCATTTTATACGCAGGTCCGTCATTATTTTACGCAAGCCCGTCATTTTAATACGCAAGACCGTCATTTTATACGCAAGACCGTCATTTTATACGCAGGTCCGTCATTATTTTACGCAAGCCCGTCATTTTAATACGCAGGTCCGTCATTATTTTACGCAAGACCGTCATTTTATACGCAAGTCTGTCATTATTTTACGCAAGACCATCATTTTATGAGTCCGTCATTTTTATATGCAAGTCCGTCATTATTTTACGCAAGACCGCCATTTTTATACGGAAGTCCGTCAAAAAACATGCGCATCGACGTTCTCCGTTGTGAATCCGCAGTTTGGTAGGTCAGGTTGTTACAATTTGCCCATTATCACCAGCTTTTCAAAGACGTTAAAATTATGCGCTGTTGACCACCCCCTCCTATTATGACACTGTTGACCACCCCCTCCTTCTACAGACCCTCAACTCTCTGGGTCTCGGTGACACTGCACTTGCTTGGGTTGAATCCTATTTATCCAACAGGTCCTTCTGTGTGTCCTTTGCTGGTAACTCCTCCTCCTCATTGCCTTTATCTGTTGGTGTACCTCAAGGCTCTGTCCTTGGTCCTCTGCTCTTTTCCCTCTACACCTCCTCCCTGGGCAAAATCATCAACAGCTTTGGCTTTAATTACCACCTCTACGCTGATGACACTCAGATCTACCTATCTACCCCTGATCTCTCTCCCCCTGTCCTTTCAAAAGTCAGTGACTGTTTATCTGGCATCTCCTCCTGGATGGCCTCCCACCACCTAAAGATCAACATGTCAAAGACTGAACTCCTACTTATTCCTCCCTCCAATGCCTCCCCACCTCCTGACTTCTCTATCACGGTGGAGGGTTTCACCATCTCCCCATCAAACCAAGTTCGCTGTCTTGGAGTTATACTTGACTCTGCTCTTTCCTTCATCCCCCACATCAAGTCTCTTTCCTCCTCCTGCCTATACCAACTGCGTAATATTTCCAGAATTCGGCCATTTCTTACCGCTGTCACCACAAAACAACTCATACACGCCCTGGTAATCTCCCGACTCGACTATTGCAATAATCTCTTATCTGGCCTCCCTCTGTCCCGCCTCTCCCCCCTACAATCCATCCTGAACGCTTCTGCCAGGCTAATTCACCTCACCCGCCGCTCTGTCTCTGCCGCTCCCCTCTGCGAGTCCCTTCACTGGCTCCCCATCCACTGCAGAATTAAGTTCAAAATCCTTATCCTTACCTACAAAACCCTCACTAACTCAGCTCCCCACTACCTGTCCTCACTAATCACCAAATACACCCCAGCCCGCTCCCTAAGGTCAAACAGTGACCTGCGCCTAGCTTCTCCCCGCATCACCTCTTCCCATGATAGACTGCAGGATTTCTCACGCGCAGCCCCCACTCTCTGGAACGCTCTCCCTCGTACTGTCAGAAAACATTCCTATTTAGGGAAGCCTACCACCCAACTCACTGACGCAACCATCAATCACTCTAACCTTACAGTCCTCTCCTCCTGTTTCCAACCCCAACCCTCCCAGATTGTGAGTTCCTACGGGAATAGGGCCCTCATCTCCTCCTGTACTGTTTGTCAAATGTTGTTCAATGTATTGTATTGTAACCCTGTCTATACTGTGCCTATTGTACAGCGCTGCAGAATATGCTGGCGCTTTATAAATAAAGAATAATAATAATAATAATAATGCGCGCAAACGTTGGCCATTAAATTTTGGGCGAAGATTGTAATACATGCGCGCACCCCTGCACAAACGCATTTGCGCTCACAATGTTAAGTATAGGACGCGCACAGTTCATCATGCTCGCGCAGGTCCCTCCGCGTTAAACGTTAGCGCACATTTTTTGTGCAGACGTTGTAATATGACGTTCAGTGCAAAGGGTTTTGCCCCTCGTGTTAATGAGTTTTTGCGCGCGTGCAAAATTGTGCGCAAAGAATGTAATAGGCCCATCAAGTATAGTCAATTTGGCGTTTCCCAAGAGCATTGAAAAGCAATTTTGTTTATTGCAAATGAAATTTCAAAAAAAGGATGGCAAGCACCCACTGCATGTACCACCACCAAAACCCCAAAGCTGGACCAGATGGTTAGTGGTTTCCCCTAAAGCAAGAACATAAAGAATATATACGTATCTGGTCAGCGCGACCTGGATCTCTCCAAGGGCCTAGGTGGCTCTCGCACACAACGTGGTCCACATGGATGTATACATAGAAGCAAAAGAACATAAAATAGTGCAGCAAATCACAGTAAGATATACAGATGTTGCATAACCTATAATTGATCCACTCACACACATAGAGCCCTATCACCGGCTCCGAGTGGGTCACAGCGTCGAGGTGTACTCCAGGACTCTTCTGTGGTAGTTAACACTTTATTGGGATAGTATCTCGCCGTAGTCGTAGATATATAAGAGGCAAAGGAAAGTAAATATCCTTGTGTAAATCTGATATATATACAGTGGCAAGAAAAAGTATGTGAACCCTTTGGGATTACGTGGAGTTTTGCATGAATTGGTCATAAAATGTGCTCTGATCTTCATCTAAGTCACAACAATTTGAAAAACACAGTCTGCTTAAAATAATACAACACAAACATTATATGTTTTCATGTGTTTATTGAACAGAACATGTAAACATTCACAGTGCAGGGTGGAAAAAGTATGTGAACCTTTGGACTTAATAACTGGTTGACCCTCCTTTGGCAGCAATAACCTCGACAAAACGATTCCTGTAGTTGCAGATCAGACCTGCACAACGATCTGGAGTAATTTTGGACCACTCCTCTTCACAAAACTGTTTCAGGGTGTGCAGGGTGGAAAAAGTATGTGAACCCCTACCCTAATGACTTCTCCAAGAGCTAATTGGAGCCAGAAGTGAGCCAACCATGAGTCCAATCAGTGTGATATTATTGGATGTGTTGCTGAAAGCTGTCCTGCCCTTTAAAAACACACACCAGTTTTGGGTTTACTGGTTTCAAGAAGCACTGCCTGATGTGAACCATGCCTTGCAGAAAAGAGCTCTCAGAAGACCTACGATCAATAATTGTTGACTTGCATGAAGCTGGAAAGGGTTACAAAAGTATCTCCAAAAGCCTTGATGTTCATGTGTCCACGGTAAGACAGACTGTCTACAAATGGAGAAAGTTCAGCACTGTTGCTACTCTCCCTAGGCGTGGTCGTCCTGTAAAGATGACTGCAAGAGCACAGCGCAGAATGCTTAATGAGGTAAAGAAGAATCCTAGAGTGTCAGCTAAAGACTTACAGAAATCTCTGGCACATGCTAACATTTTTGTTGACACATCTACAATAAGGAAAACATTAAACAAGAATGGAGTACATGGGAGGACACCACGGAGGAAGCCATTGCTGTCCAAAAAGAATATTGCAGCACGTTTGAAGTTTGCAAAAGAGCACCTGGATGTTCCACAGCACTACTGGCAAAATATTCTGTGGACAGATGAAACCAAAATTGAGTTGTTTGGAAAAAACACACAACACTATGTGTGGAGAAAAAAAGGCACAGCACACCAACATCAAAACCTCATCCCCACTGTAAAACATGGCGGAGGGAGCATCATGGTTTGGGGCTGCTTTGCTGCCTCAGGGCCTGGACGGATTGTTGTCATTGATGGAAAAATGAATTCCAGAGTTTATCAAGACATTTTGCAGGAAAAAGTAAGACCATCTGTCCGCCAACTGAAGCTCCACAGAGGATGGGTGATGCAACAGGACAATGACCCAAAGCATACAAGTAATTCAACAAAAGAATGGCTTCAACAAAACTAAATACGCCTTCTGGAGTGGCCCAGTCAGAGTCCTGACCTCAACCCGATTGAAATGCTGTGGCATGACCTTAAGAGAGCGATTCACACCAGACATCCTAAGAATATTGCTACACTGAAACAGTTTTGTGAAGAGGAGTGGTCCAAAATTACTCCAGATCGTTGTGCAGGTCTGATCTGCAACTACAGGAAACGTTTGGTCGAGGTTATTGCTGCCAAAGGAGGGTCAACCAGTTATTAAGTCCAAAGGTTCACATACGTTTTCCACCCTGCACTGTGAATGTTTACATGTTCTGTTCAATAAACACATGAAAACATATAATGTTTGTGTTGTATTATTTTAAGCAGACTGTGTTTTTCAAATTGTTGTGACTTAGATGAAGATCAGAGCACATTTTATGACCAATTCATGCAAAACTCCACGTAATCCCAAAGGGTTCACATACTTTTTCTTGCCACTGTATATACTGTATATATATAACAGCAATATGATGAATTCAAACTCACTCTTGATGGAGCCTAGGTGGGCTCAGGGTGAAGCACCTATGGATTTGTTAAGCGGGTCAAACCCAAAAAAAACGTCAAGACAGCAGGGACTCGAACTTGAAAAGGAATTTATTTAAAAATATTTATCTTTTCAGCAACATTTGGTGCTGTCTCCTTCAGGCTCCCTTTGGAGAATAAGCTCATTCAGCATTCACCACATGGTCCCTGAAGTGCACCGAATCGATCCACCGAACGCATGCGATAAACTACTGAATCGATAAGATAGACCGCCGAATCGATCCGATAAACCGCCGAACGCAACTGCAAACCCCACCAAACGCAGCCGACGAATCGATGAACAGACCGCAGAACGACTCCGACCAGCAGCCGAACGGGATTATAACCCCTACCAATAAAAAACGTAAATTTTAAAAGGCTTTTTTTTAAAAAAAAAAAAAATGCCTGAAAATAATGTGTAAGGTCCTATGAATAAAAATAAATACATGAATAAAAACAATATAATGTTACAGAATAAAAGAAAAGATGACATTTAAAAATATCGGAATCAAAAATTTCGCTGAGTAAATGCCTAAAAAATTCTAAAAAATAAATTAATGAAGAGACTTTTTGCTCAAATGAAAAGAATAAACGGTTGAATAAATTTTTTAAAAATTTGGAATTGTTTATACATTGAATCGTATGGGATTCGCCTGTTTAAACCTGTCAAACAAAAGCAACAAAAATCTGGGCACTTAACCAACTTTTCTCTGCTGTTCGGTGTCTCTGAATAGAATAACCGTTACTTCTCTATGGGGATTTCACTGCTGCCGAAGGTCGCCGTTTTTAGCTGCCAATTTGCCAATATTTGGCGAATTGCCAGCTTTTTCAATAGCCGAATGGCCACGAAATTGCACCGTATGGGAAAATTCACCGTCCACTGCAATTCGGTGGCAAGTTCGTCTCTCTTTGAATAACCCCTATAGTGGGCATAGAAAGTTAATTGAGGGTTAAGTAGTGAAATGTTTAGGAGTTAAAATGGACATTTATTATTAACTCTTATTGTCCCTGTTTAGTTTAGCATACAGCAGTTTTAAATTGTGCAGAATTTAAAGGGTTAATGAGACGCTGATAGCAGTGTATTTACAGTTTGGCCAATGTGATGATCCACGGCTTTCACTGTATTTACATCCTATATATATGGGGCGATACCCTGTGCTTGTGGTAGACCACTCTCAGCGTCTCATGCCAGTAATGTGTCTTCGCTCAGCGAATTGAAACATTGTAAATACCCGTGACTCCATCACACTCGAATCCGTGCGCATTGTGCTAATATCAAATCAATGCTTAGTCGATCCAGCTCACTACGCATATACTTCATCTCTGTATTAACCCAAAACTGTCTGTTTCCCCAGGAGCCAAGAACATCTTCTCCTTCCTGAGCGTGACATCATACAGTTCAATGGCATTCCACAAGGTTTCAATCCTAATTTATAATAGTATGTTTCACTGATTCAGACAGATTCATTTAGTCATCAGGAAATCTTTTTAAATCACAGACTGTAAAGCATTTCTTCTTTTAATCCACAGTTTCTAACCTAAAATATGTCGACTACCAAAAATTCCCCATGAGATACTGTTACTGTTTAAACAACCGAACGAACGACTTGGCAGGTGAGTTCCCGCACGAAACAGAAAATAATCAAGGACGTTTTATGATGCGTTGTGTTCACATTGTTCTGACATAGATAAAAATGGTAAATTATGTAAATTTGCTCATTTTCAGTTTTCTATGCATTCGTTCATCCTTTACTGGGACAAAAGGTTCTAAACTCTAGATGGTGTCCCTTGCACAATGGCACATTATCAGCATACAGGCAGAAATGGCCTCTGTGTCATATGCAGTAAATGTGCTGCAGACAGATAATAATAGTGAGATCTCCTGCTTACATGGGGTCTGCATTATCAGCATACAGGCAGAAATGGCCTTTGTGTTAGTAAATGTGCTACAGACAGGTAATAAAATGGTGAGATCTCCTGCTTATGGGGGTTTGTAGTGATCATAATGAGATTATTAGCAATGCAATATCTGTATGTGCTGCATAATGCCTGTGTGTGGCAATTACAGCAACACCTTCTATCTGTATGTGCTGCATAATGCCTGTGTATGGCAATTACAGCAACACCTTCTATCTGTATGTGCTGCATAATGCCTGTGTGGCAATTACAGCAACACCTTGTATCTGTATGTGCTGCATAATGCCTGTGTATGGCAATTACAGCAACACCTTGTATCTGTATGTGCTGCATAATGCCTGTGTATGGCAATTACAGCAACACCTTGTATCTGTATGTGCTGCATAATGCCTGTGTATGGAAATTACAGCAACACCTTCTATCTGTATGTGCTGCATAATGCCTGTGTATGGCAATTACAGCAACACCTTGTAACTGTATGTGCTGCATAATGCCTGTGTGTGGCAATTACAGCAACACCTTGTATCTGTTTGTGCTGCATAATGCCTGTGTGTGGCAATTACAGCAACACCTTGTATCTGTATGTGCCGCATAATGCCTGTGTATGGCAATTACAGCAACACCTTGTATCTGTATGTGCCGCATAATGCCTGTGTATGGCAATTACAGCAACACCTTGTATCTGTACTGTACAGGGATTTTCACTAATCATAACCCCCTGAATCGTATCCCTGTACAGCAGAGAGTGACCCCAGAGCTCTCCCTATATTCTACCCTCTCCCTGGCTGCTGTAATGCAGCAGTAAAGTTTGTTGAGCTTTTTTTTGTTAGAGTGAGGCTTGGGGTTGCTATTTGCAACTTGTTTACAGTAATACAGGGTGCCTGGAGAATGATAAAACAAATCATTTTGTTTCTCTACTGGGGGCACACTATTCTTGCTTTAAAAAGATATGCAAATAAGGTTTTGATAGACTAATGTCTTTCAATGCATTACAACGCAAAATCAAGATATCTCAATATTGGTAGTGCAAGGGTAAATTACAAATGTATAGTTTGACACTGCAGTTCATGACAGATTTAACTAATTAAGGTACGTTTACTAATACAATCTAAAGAGGGTCTGCTTACTATGGCCCCTATTACATTCTTCGCGCAATTTCGTTCGCGGAGCTATGGCGCGAAAATTAATGGTGGTATTCCGATCCGAACGCAAAACGAAGTGTAATACGCGCGCAGTAACGTTGCGCATGTAAATCAGTGTGTGGACTGTTTTTTTCGCCGGATTCAGCCAATCAGAATTAAGAACCTTAATTGACATCAATTTACCTTAATTGACTCACTTAAGTTTTTGCGCCTGTCAAAGTAAATCTGAGTATATATGCTGCAGCAATAAAAAAAATATGCACAACTTCACAATTTTATAGTTTGGGTATGTGTAGAATGTGTAACTATACTGTGCTGTATTTTTTTTTCGTGCTGGTGTTTTTCATTTTGGCCAGAACGTTCCGATTTGCCGTTACCACCAGCTTTTCAAAGACGTTAAAATTATGCGCGCAAACGTTGTTCGTAAAAAGTTGCGCATAGATTGTAATACCATCCGCGTACCAGCGCACTAACGCATTTGCGCTCACAATGTTAAGTATAGGACACGCACAGTTCATCACGCTCACGTAGGTCCATCCTCGTTAAACGATAACGTGTATCGTTTGCGCGAACGTTGAAATACGACGTTTTGCGCAAAGGGTTTTGCCCCTCGCGCAAATGCGCATTTGAGCACGCAAAACACTCTGCGCGAGTAATATAATAGGGCCCTATATGGGGAATGTTTTTGGCTATTATTTGTCATCACAATGTGGTTCACAGCCAATAGATGCAGTTTACTCACTATCTGCCGAGTGATAAATGAGACAAATGAGTGACAGCAGTTTTGGTGAACTGCAACTGAGCGCCAGCTAAACTCACGCTATTGGACACAAAGGGCCATATTAAATACTTAAATTCTATGAGATGTACAAGTATTTTGTGAGGTAGGCGCATCCATATGGTCTTGCCCAAGGACACTCGCTGGTGGCGTCTTCTGAGTGGGATCGGTTTGGCTTTCCATGATTGTAGCGACGATCAGCGACCTGGTGGTTAGGTTGAACCCACTTCTCGTAAAGTCAAGACTTCGCCACAGTTGTACCGGAGGGATGTGCCGAACGGAACCTTGAGTTGCTTCTCCACGGTTGAAGGGTAGAGACGTCACCACTGGATTCCACAGCTGATATTGGGCCCTATTACAATGTTGGTGCTAACTTAACCAGAGCTGTTGTAAACTTAAAACCTACATAGGCTATAATGGCTCTGGGAAGTTTACAACAGATCTGGTTAAGTTAGCACCAACTATGTAATACGGCCCAAAGGTATTATTCACTAATCTCTGAATTGGCCCTGAACTGCACCGAACAGTGAATTTAACCATTTGGTGCAATTTTGGGGCAATTCATGTAGTCCCTAAACTGTCAAGTCACCAAATACAGGAGAATTAACAGCAAAATACGATGCAATTTGACGGCATCGAAATTGTCCCATAGGCGACTAACGTGTCTTCTAGTCACAGAACGTCGAATTGCACTGAAAATCTGCAAAATGCCCTGGTTTTCAGTGTTTCAATTGTAAAGGTTTAAACAGGCGGATACCATAGGTTTCAATGTGATAAAAAGGTAACAGGTTTTTTTTTTTTTAAAAATTTAAGACTTATTATTTTTTGCAAAAACCCTTTTTATTTATTTCTTTTTTTAAAACACTTTTTTGTATCCTTTGCATTTTTTAGAAGACTTTTTGTTTTTAATTATTTTTTAAAAGACTTTTTCTTTATTTTGTAGCAGACCTTTTTATTATCTTTTTAAAGGACCTTTTTATGATTTAGACATATTTTTAGAACATTTTTCTGGATTTATACTTCTATTAAAAGAGTAGGAGACTTTCTTTTTAAACAGTATGGTGGAATTCGCCGATGCTAATTCGGTGCAATATGGCGGTTATTGGTGCGATTCAGCGGATTTTGTCGATGTCCTGTAACTGCTTTCGCTACATTCGCTAAATAGTGAACTCACCATATTGTTGGCAAAATGGAATCGCCGAATTGCGTCGAAATAAGCCTAAACGCAAAGCACCAAAATTCCACACAATTTCAGTGCTTTGTGAGAAAACCCTAAGAGTAATTTTGCTCCTGGTGTCCACGAGTTAGAGACCACACAGACCAGACAGAGGAACTCGAGAGGCAAGACATGTTGATGGCTGCCTTGGACGGCTGAATATTTAAATCAGTCTCCCAGGGAAGTAGTAAACTCATATGAAACTTGATATCGAAGCTAAATAAATGCTAGACCAGGGTTCTGCAACATCGGCCCTCCAGAGGTTTTGAAATTACGTCTCCCACGATGCCCAACAACTCATTAGGCTGTTGGAGACTAATGGGAAATGTGTTTCCAAAACACCTGGAGGGCCAACGTTACTGAACCATGAGCTAGACACTATAATCTATGAAAGTAAATATGTTTTTTCAGGCTAATTACTGGCCGAACCTGGTCTATTGAATCATCCAATATTTGAAAAAATTATCTGTCGAAACTCATCAATGTTTTTTTCAGGAAAAAAAAACAGCCAGTGAAATTAAATTGAGTCCAAAATTAATAATTAATTTCATTATCAGAGAGATAGAACATGCTAGAATATTTTTATTTCCAGATTTTCTATATGAATATCCACACTTCTAAGGATCCAAGCCTCCCACTTAGTTGGAAGACCATGGGTGCCTTTCGGAGGCCATTTTGAATTCTTTGAATATCCAACTTTCTGCACTTTAGCGACTTTACAGGAAGTTATATTGTCAGCCAATGGCAACAGACGCCTCAACAATTTTATCTGAGGGTCCCTTATGGTATTAGCAGAACCCTGACCACTTAAGAGTAACATACTGTCAACTTTCTTTATACTGTCATACTTTCTTTCCCGACAAAAAGAAGACACACGTTGAAAGGATATAAAAATGTTTGATCACTTATTGACTGAAGATTCTTCCGGGTGACGAGATTTCTCATTTCCCCAACATCCAAAACAAGAGAAGACCAAGCTAACCCTCAAAACACAGACCTATTAATACACTATCTAAAAATGGCGACTGCACAGTTTTGTCTTAATGTCCTTGTTATATTTGTTATATGGGTCTCTGAAGCCCCCGAAAAAACTTTTTTATTACAGATTATACAGTTTTACTACTGGACATTGTCGGAAACACAACCAGTTCACTCAAAGAATTGTTCAAATCCACCTCGATAGTATCAGGTCAGTGGATCTCTTTATTTTTGGGTATATTTTAAGATACACAATTAATTTGATTGGCCTAAAGAGACACAACCAACGCCATCATGGATCCAACCCAAATACATTTTTTCCATGGCTGATATGGTGCAGATGCAACTTCCTCCTCATGGCTTCCAATGTCGGGGTGGTGGACACCAAGCGAAGCTCTGGTCTTTGAACGACATCTATAATAGTAAGAGTCCAAACACTCTCTTTTTTGTGAAAGGATTTTACCAGGAAGGATATATTGAGATTTCTCTCGTTTTCAAGTATGTCCTGGGTGGCGAGTATGTACCGTTAGGTGTCTTGCCAAGGACACTTACTGGAGAGGTTGCTCGCTGGATTTGAACCCATGACTCCACAGGCTCTCTCCATGCAGAGCAGTGACGTTACCTCTACTCCACCCAGCCGGTACTACTCCACCCAGCCGGTGGATGAATGAATCAAATCTTTATTAATATCTTCACCAAAAAACCCCAAAAAATAGTAAACATAAAAAAATTACAAGAAACCCATAATGGCGTTCCCAAATCAGAGATCGAGAATATGATGGGTGTAAATACCCACATATCGCAGTCACATGACCCATTAATAACCAGAAGTGATGGCAATTCTATGGGACACGATGGACATGTTTTACCACATCTAAAGAGACCCTTAAATGAGTTAACCAGTGTATACCTATGTGTCCCTTAGAATTGCCGTCACTTCCGTGTATTGATAAAGCAGTCATGTGACCACACGATATGTGGGTATTTACACCCATCACGTTCATGTGTTGAAAGATGCTCCTGGAGGAAGGCTTTTAGCTGAAACAACGGGCAACGCCCCCAGAATTTGCTCCCTATCAGCGCCCACTAGCGCACCAATTATTCTTTTGTTGTCTTGTTTTTGCTATCATTTTGCTTTGCGGTACTTTTAAACTTTTTTATGTTCTTATTTACTTTTCTGTATCAAGTCTTGAGGCCTTTATTTATATAAGGTGGTATTGTCGGGGAATTAAGATCTTTCGGAGTCGGAAATTCCATAGTGGGTTTAATTTTTTATGTTTATTTATTTATTTTATTTTTTGGATTTGTTTTTTTCTGGGGAAATTATTAATAAAGACTTGATTCATTTAAGTGAGTGTTCGGACTCTTACGACTATGTGTAAGGGGATTGGATTACCCATTTTGTGCTGGAGCATTCTATATTATTTGCTGAGATTTGGGAGGATGTATCAGCTAATAATTTATCGGGGTAATTCAGAGACAGTTGAACTGGCTCCGAAATTTCACCGAACAGTGAATTTCCCCATAAGGCGCAATTTCGGGGCCATTCGACTATTCACAAAGCAGGCAGTTTGCCAAATTTTGACGATTGGCCAGCGAAATACGGTGCCTGTTCGAGGGCAGTGAAATCCCCCATAGAGAAGCAATGGTTAATCTATTCAGAGACACCGAACAGCAGAGAAATGTCAGTGAAATGCCCTGATGTTCGGTGGTTTAATTCGGCAGGTTTATTCAGGCAAACCCCCTAGGTCTCAATGTAAAAAAATATTCCTGTTTTTATACAATATCTAATAAACCGTTTATTCTTTTAATTTGCAGCAAAAAGTCTCTTTATTTATGTATTTTTTTGTTTTTTTCGAGATTTTTTTCTGCAAACTTTTTTTTTCCCGATATTTTTATTGTTTAAATAGCGTTTTTTTTCCATAACAGACCATGTTATTATTATTCATAGGATAAATTATATGTTAACTCCAGACATTTTCGTCTAGTAGTTTTCTTTGCAAACCGCATTCAAAGTTTTTTGTGTTTCAATGGGGTTTTTTGTTTTGTTTTTTTTCCTGTTCGTCGACTTGTCGGCTTTTCTGGTGGCTGGTCGGCTCTGTGTTCGGCGGATCATCGACTTTTTTCAGACGTGCTCAGGCGTTTTTCTGCGAAGTTTCGGATCATATTGGTGGGGTTATCAACGAATTTTCAACGGATTATCAGATCCGCTCCCTGCACTTTGGGGGACCTTGCGGTGAATGATGAATTAACTGCAGGGTCGTGAATTTGATTCTCCGAAGGGGAACGAGAGAGCACCGAATTGTTGGTGACATTTTGGTGCTCTCTGGATAACTTATTTTATCTTTGATCGACATCTGTGGGACAGAGCTAGTACATTCAAAGCTACAAATCCAGAAGCTGCTCTGTTTGCTGAGGTTAAAGTGTCAAATTAACCACTTGGCTGCTAAGGCTCAGCGCGTCCTGCCAAGTGCTCCTCCTGTGCTATGGCGCGCTGAGCGCGTCCTAGCACAGGTGCCAGCATTCAGTCGGGTATCTTGGATGTCAGCCCGGCACTCTGGGACCCCGGCGGGTACAATAGATGTCATCGCGCTGGAGCCGGGGGCCAGCGGTGAAAGTCAGGCACCGTTTGGAAGGGCACAGCCTGCTTCCGGGAACTCCCCCTGATGACTGGCGTCATCGTGCATAGCGCGATGACATCAGTCCTGGAGTTAACCCCTAGCTGCCACCAATGGTGGAGATAGGGTGTTCCAATAAACACCCTATCTCCCGATCCACAGCTAGGAGGGGTTAGGCTAGGGTCAGACTAACGCATTTTTCGCGTTGTCCGTGAAAAAGTGCGTTTCGAACGAATGGACGTATTTTTTCACGGAATACGCGATAGCGGTCATACGATGCGCATTTTCGTCCATGATTTTGTACGGATCATCAATTAAACCCTCTTTGTGTCTGGACGTTATGTTGGCTGGACATGAGCAGCGTCTGACGTCTCCTAATCATGCACACACGCCGCTATGCGGACGCAGCGCACTGTGTACGTCAGTACTAGCGGTTTGACGTTCTCGAAAAAATGCGTTCGTTTGCCACTTGCGTTGCGCAGCCGGACTTTCGTGCGGCTGTTCTTCGTATGCTGCCCAGCATTGGATGTCATTTGCTGCTAGCACGGCCGTGATTTAGTGCGGATAATCGCACGTTAATACTGCGTTAGTCTGACCTTAGCCTTAATGTTCGGTATCGTTGGATCGGCCAGAGCATGGCCTTTCCAACGATACCAAACGTGACCATGTAAAAGGTAATAAAAAATAAAATAAAAAAAATATTTAAAAAGATTAAAAAAAATAAACAAGGTTTTTTTGTTTGATTTTTTAATGCAGCAATATTGTTCCCATTTCATTTATAATGTGAACAATGATGCTGCACTAACGATTTTTGTATGGGGTGCGTTTGTTAAAAAACGCATAATTTTCCCCCCAAAAAAATGTAACGAGACCCCATCTCTAATTTTTTTAACAAGTGCAACTCATAGAAAATATAACCGCAAACGCTCACATGTTAAAATGTGAAAAAGAAAACACTTTACACGTTGTAAATTATTGAAAATTCAAATTTTATTGCATTTTTTGTTATAATATAAAGACAGGACATGACGTATACATATAATAATGACATATTATGAATCTGCCGAGTCTGACGTAAAGAACGATATATAATATGTCTGGGTCTTATAATAAAATAAGGCTTCAAAACACGTTTAAACATGATGAGCAAAACCGGTAAAAATGAGCTCGGCACACAGGTGTGAAATGGCTCAGCAGCGAAAGGGTTAAACAACATGGCGTATTTACACCCCGAACACTGAACTGTACTATTTCACAAACACATAGGGATTGCATTAATTTTATACCACAAAATATAACTTTATGCCGTTCACAAATGGCCCGAGACGGAAGGAGCCAGACAAAGTAGCTTAATGCTCGAAACTAACACACGATATGTCTCAGATGGAATCATGATACCCAGACACGTCAAACTGTGTGTGTTCTGATTAACAATGAATAATTGTCTTCTGCTTTCAGTGAGCCAGAGTAATGAATCAGATTGCATCTATTTCTGTGTTATGACAGGCAGAACAGGTAAATGA
The DNA here is from genome assembly GCA_009667805.1 of Leptobrachium leishanense. Lineage (NCBI taxonomy): Eukaryota > Metazoa > Chordata > Amphibia > Anura > Megophryidae > Leptobrachium > Leptobrachium leishanense. The sequence continues at coordinate 39,062,357 of CM019067.1, read as the reverse complement.
GACGTCGTTAGCGAAACACAATGTCACAGCGCAAACCCGTCCCTGCCGTTTATCAACATTAACGTTTGTTTGTTTGTTTATTTGTAATTTTAATTAGGACGGAATCTAACTGACTTGTGGGATCTGACACGAAAGCCCCCCATCATTAATTTCACCTTCCCCAAAAATGAGTCTTCTGATATGGGTAAGTGAAGTGTGGAATAAATGCATAAATAAATATAATGACGCGAGTCCAGCGATTTTTTTTTTTTTTTTTTTTTTTTTTTTTATTATTACTTTTTAATTTAATTTTTTTATTTTTATTTATCTATTTTTATTGCTCGGTGACCAAATTAAAAATGGGTGCATTTAAATGAAAAGTCTAACTCGAATCGACTTTTCGGAATTACCAAAAGTAAATAAAACAGTGCCGGACTGTTGTCGACACTAAATTGGTCATTTGTCTCAATAAAGGGTTTGTTTTCTTTATTTTTCCTGACAGTACATAGATGTATCAATCATTTAAGCAAGTGGGAGAGTTACGGGTGATACCAATAAACACACAGGGCTATAAATTGCAATTTATAAGTTAGGGCTAATTTATATTCATCATTTATTATTTATTCCATCTCTACTTTTTTTTGGTGCCCTCCAAAATTGGTCTTTAATTCCAGCAATATTTCTCTGTTATGGAAATATTTTACAACGTGCTGGCGTTTTGTTTTGTAACACACAAGCAAGCAGCGTTTCATACTTTGTTTCTTGGAGGAGTAAAGGGCTATATGTATATATTGCACCCCTTGACTCTTTATGCTCTATCAAAGGGGGTGAAAACATATTTATTGGATATCATTTTGTCATTTTTACCCAATAAATTGCTCAACCGTCTTATAATAGAATTATAGATAATTTTGAAATTAGTTTCAGAATTTAAATCGGGGTGTGTAGACTTATTTATTTATTACACTTTTAGGGGTTTTTTTAATCACCTTTTCGGTTTGGTGACTCTCGAACTCCCTGATGCGTTTCTGCGCAATTTGCATGCCTACCAACCTGCGTAGCGTACAAACTGCAAATTGTGCAGCGATATGGGACTTACACACTTTAAGTATGCAAGATCCGCAGAGCCTGTTCAGAGCGATAGATCAGAGCTGTGCACGTATGTCCAGATGTGATCCATGAGCTTCCTCTCTGAGACCACTTGCTAACCAGATTGGTGAAAATACTTGTTCTTGGATAGAAAACTGGCTAAAAGATAGGGTACAGAGAGTGGTCATAAATGGTACATTTTCAAGATGGACATCAGTGGTAAGTGGTGTCCCTCAGGGGTCTGTTATAGGACCAATTCTATTCAATTTATTTATAAATGACCTTGAGATAGGCATTGAAAGTCATGTGTCAGTGTTTGCAGATTACACAAAACTAGGAAAAGTAATGCCATACAATTTTGGGCACCTGTCTTAATAAAGGATATTATGGCGCTAGAAAAAGTGCAGAGAAGGGCGACTAAATTAATAAAGGGAATGGAAGATTTAAGTTATGAGGAAAGACTAACAAGCTTAAACCTGTTTAGTTTAGAAAAAGGGCTTCTTAGAGGGGTCTGATAACTTTATATAAATATATAGGGGCCTTAGAGGGGATCTGATAACTTTATATAAATATATACAAGGCCTTAGAGGGGATCTGATAACTTTATATAAATATATACGGGGCCTTAGAGGGGATTTGATAACTTGATATAAATACTGTATATACGGGGTCTTAGAGGGAGATGTTAACTTTATATAAATATATACGGGGCCTTAGAGGGGATCTGATAACTTTATATAGATACTGTATATACGGGGTCTTAGAGGGAGATGTTAACTTTATATAAATATATACGGGGCCTTAGAGGGGATCTGAAAACTTTATATAAATACTGTATATACGGGGTCTTAGAGGGAGATGTTAACTTTATATAAATATATACGGGGCCTTAGAGGGGATCTGATAACTTTATATAAATACTGTATATACGGGGTCTTAGAGGGAGATGTTAACTTTATATAAATATATACGGGGCCTTAGAGGGGATCTGATAACTTTATATAAATATATACGGCACCTTAGAGGGGATCTGATAACTTTATATAAATACATACGGGGCCTTAGAGGGGATCTGAAAACTTTATATAAATATGTACGGGGCCTTAGAGGGGATCTGATAACTTTATATAAATATATACGGGGCCATTATAAACCATTGTCTGGAAACCTATTCATTAACAGGAATATATACACAGGACACGAGGTCATCCATTTAGACTGGAAGAAAGGAAATTCAGCATAAAGCATAGAAGGGTTATTTTACGGTGAGAACAATAAAGCTGTAGAATTCTCTGCCTGTTGAGGTGGTTGGGTCAGAGACTGCACAGACTTTTAAACAAACTGGATGACTTCCTGCAAAAACATAATATTAAAGGTCATAATATTTAATATGTGGTTAAAAGCTTCTTGATCCAAGGAGAAATCTGACGCCACTTGTCCCTTTAACTCTATTGCGTTCCACTTTTTTTTTTACCTGTATAATGTGTATGATTTTTTCGCAAAATATAGTCACTCACTGGTACCAAGATACCCTAAAACCGACTTTGGCATTAAATTCCCTATTTAATAATAAGATCCTGGGCTATATGTTATGGCAATTGGCTAGTAATGAGATGCATATCACGCGACTATATAAAGAATGACTAAATGATGTCATCGATATACCTCTAAACGGTGAAATATTCCATGATTTGTCACCGATGGTGGGTAGTATGCCTTGCATTGGAGATGTTTGTGATCTCTACGTCTCATGATTCTGCAGTTTTTTAACATCATAGCAATACCGGTCGAGCACCTTTTATCTGGAATGTTTGGAACCCCGAGCAATCTGGATTTCGGATTCTTCCTGATCTCAAAATCCAAGAAAATCCAAAGTTTCAGAGGAAGGAAATCATGACCGGGAGAGCTGCGATCAACTTTCTGCTGCAGCCACAAACATGTACACACGCTGGGAGCAGTCTACAGTATTTCTTTACGAACGTGCTGCTCGGAGTCAACAAGACTTCAGGCAGTATGTAACAGGCTGAGGCTGGCCAGAGGCTCCCAGCGTGTGCCACTAAATGTACATCTTGTAAATGTGGCTCCTACTGTACACCATGGACTTGTGGGTTTTAGTGTAAAAGTGGAACAATTACAGTATGGACTTGCAGCTTGTACATTAACAGTGAAATATCAATGCATGGACTTGTAGGTTCAAAATATAATGTTGGAATATTAAATTAGCAGCCTGCGGGTTAAACATATGACTATCAAATGTTACGGTATGGATTTGTCATTTTACTGTAACAGAAAAATAACCATTTACAGGCTCGAGCCCAAAGTCTTCTAAAGAGTCCCAATAACTAATGATCTCTCTTCTCGTGTCTCTTCTCCAGAAGTCCCCAATTCAGTTAGCCCTGCTGAGAAGGACCTTCTACATCTCATGTTTAAATCCTCATGAATCTGTCTTCATTGCTGTTTTCCATCCCCTACTAAACACTATCAGGGTAATTCAAAGAGATCCGAATTGCTTGAGAAAGGTAACCGAACGCTAAAAATCAGCGTTCGGTTACCTTTCCTGGCCATTCGGCTATCCAGAGAGCAGGCAATTCGCCAAATCCTGGCGAATTGCCTGCACATACGGTGCCTGTTCGGTGCCTGTTCGAGAGCAGTGAAATCCCCATAGAGAAGCACTGCTTCGGCTATTCAGAGAACAAAAACCAGCAGTGAAAGGTTCCCCTAATGCTCTGCCATTCGGTGGTTTAAATAGGCAAATTTATTCAGGAGAATCCCATAGGCTTCAATGTTAAAAATATTCCCGTTTTAATTCAATATCTAATAAACCGTTCATTATAAAATTCTGCAGTAAAGAGTCTCTTTATTTATAGATTTTTTAAGCATTTTTCTGGATTTTTTTTTTTTTAAAAGTCCGATTTTTTTTTTTTTAAGTTTACTTCTTTTTTCCGTAACAGCCCTCTTTATTATCATTCATTGGATCATATGTAAATTTTAGACATTTTCGCTCAGTAGTTTCTTTGCAAACAGCGTTTCACTTTTCAATCATTCATGCAAACTGTTTTGCTAATTTATTCACTGCCTCTGTCTGCGGTGTCGGCTTTTTTCCAGAGGCTGCGCTGCGTGTGATCGCCTCCTGCTCGGGTTTTTCCGTGGTTTTCGGCAGGTTAATCCAGATGTTTTTGAGGGTTTTCGGCGTGCATTCGCTGGGTTTTGCGGTTCGTTTTCGTCGGGTTTGCGGTAGCTTTTCCCTGCAATTCGGGGACACTGTGGTGCTTGCTGAATACACCGCAGGGTCACCAAAATGGGATCGGCAAAACGAACCGAATTGAAGAGAACGAAAACTCACCGAACGTGCGGTGACTTTTCGAATCTCTTTGAATAACCCTGTATGACAAAAAGCCCACTTTGATAGAACTACAGTTGTGTTCAAAATTATTCAACCCCCAATGCTGTAAAGGGTTTTAGGGAATTTAGTGTACATTTGTAATTGTATTCAGAATGAAATCCTACAAGGACTTTTTAAAGAACCATATGCAACTAAAATGACATCAATTGGTTTTGTAATACAGTAGTAAATGTTTCTTTTGTGAATTCTTCATTGACACAATTATTCAACCCCTTAAAGACTACCACTCTGAAGAACAGAGGTTCATTCAAGTGTTTTCAATCAGGTATTGAAAACACCTGTGGATGTCACGGAGCAGCAATAAAGCATAATAAGCACCAATTAGGCAGCTTTAAAATGACTGTGATACTCAGCTCCTTCTAGACATTTACTGGTGTGGTTACAAACATGGTGAAGTCAGGAGAATGGTCCAGGAAGACAAGAGAAGAGGTGATTGTCATGCGGACTTTGCGTGGGTTGCATGTGTGTGCCCAGATTGCAGTGAGCGGCAATGAATTATGCAGGTTGAGGGTTCAAAACAAAAATATTTATTACTAAATACACAAAACAGCGGAAATAAATGAATTGCTTCGCTGAGCAGAAAATGGAGGAAAATATTGAACAGGACAACAGAATAAAAGCTGAACTGAAATAATAAAGTCCTGAGCAAGGTATCAGATATAGGACAAGGCAATCTCGTGGTCGGGGTAGCAAGCAGAAGTCGAGTAATACGGATATCAGAATAATCAAGAGTCCAGAGCTAGGGGTCATACACGTTAAATCCACAAAGGGGGTTACTTGCAACAATGATGAGGGTTACCGGTAATCAGAGGTAGGAAAGTTCACAGGAGGGTTCCAGATGGGTACTCGAGAGGGGAATCAGATGGGTGGTCCAGAGGGGAATACCAGTTTCAAATCCAGAGGGTACACAGCACAAGGAGTATCCAAACATAGGTCAGCTAGGTTCAAAGTCCAGACTTCAATGAGGAAGTCAAGCACATGGGGTGTGACCTCCTAATATACAGGGAAGCTGGGCAGGATGATCTGCAGGTGATGGTCTGATTTGAATACACGAAATCAAAGTCCAGAACTGAGCATGGGAAAAAACAACAAAGTCCAGGAATCTGTATAGAACAGGCAGAAAAGAAAAACAAAAAAGGTGCATCAGAGGGTCAGGGGGTCCGGACCGTGACAACACCCAGGTGGGCCATGACAGTGATTACTCTTCACAGGAAGGGCAATGGCTATAAGAAGATTGCAAAGATGTTAAACATACCAAGAGAGACCATAGGAAGCATCATTCGCAAATTCAAGGCAAAGGGCACTGTTGAAACGCTACCTGGTCGTGGCAGAAAGAAGATGCTGACTTCGACTGCTGTGCGCTACCTGAAGCGTAGAGTGGAGAAAAGTCCCCGTGTGACTGCTGAGGGACTGAGAAAAGATTTGTCAGGTGTGGGTACTGAAGTTTCAGCTCAGACAATACGGCGCACACTGCGTAATGAAGGCCTCCATGCCAGAACTCCCAGGCGCACCCCCTTGCTGTCTCCAAAGAATAAGAAGAGTCGACTGCAGTATGCCAAAAGTCATGTGGACAAACCACAGAAGTTTTGGGATAGTGTTCTGTGGACTGATGAAACAAAATTAGAACTGTTTGGGCCCATGGATCAACGCTATGTTTGGAGGAGGAAGAACAAGGCCTATGAAGAAAAGAACACCTTGCCTACTGTGAAGCATGGCGGGGGGTCAATCATGCTTTGGGGCTGTTTTGCTTCTGCAGGTACAGGGAAGCTTCAGCGTGTGCAAGGTACCATGAATTCTCTTCAGTACCAGGAGATATTGGATGACAATGTGATGCAGTCCGTCACAAACCTGAGGCTTGGGAGACGTTGGACCTTTCAACAGGACAATGATCCCAAGCATACCTCCAAGTCCACTAGAGCATGGTTGCAGATTAAAGGCTGGAACATTTTGGAGTGGCCATCGCAGTCACCTGAATTAAATCCCATTGAGAACCTCTGGTGGGACTTAAAGAAAGCAGTTGCAGTGCGCAAGCCTAAGAATGTGACTGAACTGGAGGCTTTTGCCCATGACGAATGGGCGAAGATACCCGTAGATCGCTGCAAGACACTTGTGTCAAGCTATGCCTCACGTTTAAAAGCTGTTATAACTGTAAAAGGATGTTGTACTAAGTACTAAGATTGAATGTCACTTGGGGGTTGAATAAAACTGATAATGATGTGAGCACAGAAAAGACATTTGTGGTTATTTCATTATAAATGTTATGTTATATTTGTCTGACCTACACCTGCCTCTTTGATTTAATTGTAAGCAAGATGACTGAATGATCAAAATCAATGTCAAACTGGCCAAAACACTCAATTTCAGTGGGGGTTGAATAATTTTGAACACAACTGTATATAAACACAAAGATATCCAATGACAGAAAGTGGGGAAAACAATCCAAAAATGAAATACTAATTCAGTCATGGTTTTAAATGACACAAATCACTGAAAGATCACTACTGGCATGAAATAAACAGTGAATTGGTGTGTAATGTAAAATACATAAAAGAAGCAAGAAGATATTATGTCTAATGACTAAAGATTTTTATATTATTTATACAACTGACGATTTTTTTTCACATTTTCATCTTCTAGACATTGAATCGATTCTTCCCAATCTAATAATGTCATCTGAGGACACACAAATCATTCTGGATATTCCAAAAGAGTTGTGGACATTAAAAAGTGAGTGTATATGTTTATGTTTGCATCTGTTTTATCTATTATCTTGGCTGATAGCTTTTTCTTTTTTTTCTTTTTCCCTCCTTTTTTGTTTAATTCTGCTCTGACTCTCAATCTGTTCTGCTCCTCCCTGTTCTAAATTATTTGCATGCACTGGCGGCCATCTCACTCCTGCCAAAACCATCTACCTCATTCCCTCTGCTGTGCCGCCCACCCTCCCCATCCATCCTCCCACCCAGTCCTTATTCTAATTGTATAAGCTCTTCATTCCAGGTGCTTACACATATCTCTCAGTTTACCTTATCAAGCCCAATCTCTTGGTTTATCCTCGAACACTTTGCTATACTCTGGCTGGCCGCCAGTTCCATACTCCCCCTGCTCCCTTTTGTTTCACATACCTTAGTCCCTTAGATTGTAAACTCACGGGATGTGTGGCTGACCACTTGTATAACGTGCGGTATCATCGGGGCAGTTATGCTGCACCTGCGTGCAGGGTCGCCTGTTCCGTATGTTTCATTATTTTTTATATCTCATGCTTGTGTTTCCCGATTCTAAAGAATCTGTTGGTGCCGAATAAATGCGAAAACTGTAACTTCGTATAACAGGGTTATTCAAAGAGATCCGAATTGCTTGAGAAAGGTAACCGAACGCTGAAAATCAGCGTTCGGTTACCTTTCTTGGCCATTCGGTTATCCAGAGAGCAGGCAATACGCCAAATCCTGGCGAATTGCCTGAACATACGGTGCCTGTTCGGTGCCTGTTCGAGGGCAGTGAAAACCCCATGAAAAAGCACTGCTTCGGCTATTCCGAGAACACAAACCAGCAGTGAAAGGTTCCCCTAATGCCCTGCCATTCGGTGGTTTAATTCGGCAAATTTATTCAGGAGAATCCCATAGGCTTCAATGTTAAAAATATTCCCGTTTTAATTCAATATCTAATAAACCGTTTATTATAAAATTCTGCAGTAAAGAGTCTCTTTATTTATAGATTTTTGAGGATATTTAAAGCATTTTTCATATTTTTTATATTTTTATTTAAAAGTCCGATTTTTTAAAAAAAAATTTAAGTTTACTTATCTTTTCTGTAACAGCCCTTTTTATTATCATTCATTGGATCATATGTAAATTTCAGACATTTTCGCTCAGTAGTTTCTTTGCAAACAGTGTTTCACTTTTCAATCATTCATGCAAACTATTTTGCTAATTTATTCACTTCACTCTGTCTGCGGTGTCGGCTTTCTCCGGAGGCTTCGCTGTGTGTGATCGGCTCCTGCTCGGGTTTTTCCGTGGTTTTCGGTGGGTTAATCCAGATGTTTTTGAGGGTTTTCGGCGTGCATTCGCTGGGTTTTACGGTTCATTTTCGTCGGGTTTGCGGCAGCTTTTCCCTGCAATTCGGGGACCCTGTGGTGTTTGCTGAATACACCGCAGGGTCGCCGAAATGGGATCGGCAAAACGAACCGAATTGAAGAGAACGAAAAGTCACCGAACGTGCGGGGACTTTTCGAATCTCTTTGAATAACCCTGTATGACTCTAACCGAAATGCTACAAATTACATTATGTAGTACCTTTAACCACATGGTGCCGTATTGCACCCGGGTGTGAACTTACTAACTCCATGAACTTTAATGGCTCAGGAATGTTTACACCAGGATTGGAATAGTCCGTGGTTTCTTGTGGGAGATATTTGGTTAAAGTTTGGTTATCTGAGCCGTTCAGATGCTGGATTGTAATTTTGCGTAGTTTTGTTGTTCAGCGATAACATTTCAGGTTTTCAAGGGAACATTATTATGTAAAGGCAGATAATTTCCAACACAGTAAATATGTCTAAAAATAAGCATTTTCATGGGCAAATTTTGATAAATATTTTAAAGTTTTGCTGCAGCCTTCAGATATATCTGATTATATGATGGTCTCAGGGCCCCGTCCTCCTAGCTATAGTCAGCAGCACTGTACAGATTTGGCTATGCAGGCTTGTGATAGACATGTGTTATTTATGGCGTGTTATTTACACCGCCTCTGTACGAAATAAAGTGTCTATAATGTTCTCTAGCATAAGTTAATCAGCTCTGCAGCTAAAAGAGAAGTTTAGTGATTTTTTTGCTGATGATGAAAAAGTTATAAGCTATCCAAACAGTCAAACTAAAATACACTATATGGACCAAAATACTGGGACCCCTGACCATTACACAAACAGGGGGCCATAATACATCTATCACGCTAAATCGGGGACACTAAGGAAGAAAACATTTGCCTGCAGGTTTCTCCTTAGCGTCCCCGTTTCAGCGTGATATTACGGTGCAGGCGCTAATCCAGCAGCCGGCACTGTAACGAGGCGCTAAGCTTTCAGATGCTCGCAGCAGCGCTAAGTGCCGCCGGGAGCATCCCATCCATGGAGTCCATAGGACTCCATTGAGGCTTCCGCTGCCGGTCACATGACCTACAGGATCTCGCCTCGCGAGATCATGCAGGTCGGTGGAATGATTCGCAGAGTGAGACTGGGGGACTTTTCCCCCAGTCTCTCTCTGCTCCCGGTGGCAAGAAGAAGCCGATCGGGCCGCCATTCTCACCGTGGGATGAGAAGTGAACATTTGATTTTTTTGCTGTCTTTTTTTGCTGGTGCTAATGGATTTTGCAGAAGCGGAATCCGTTAGCACCAGGTCCTAGCTGTGGGTAAGTTTTCAGTAACCGCAGCAGGACGGTAATTAGCGTTAGGACTTTGTAACACTAACGCTAATTAACACTTTTGCGCTCCCCATGTTAAGCATAGGGTGCGCAAAGGCCAGTAATCTTGCGCAAAATTTCAATGCAAAATCCGAATTGCTAAAAGGTTTTTTAACCAGTTAGCGTTCGGATTGTAATATGGTGCGCCCGCACTCGGGCAACCAAGGCTATAGTTAACGATCACAGAGGTGAGCACTAACATTAGCGTTATGAATGTAATATGGTCCAGGGTATTGGAAATACATAGACGTTAATATGGAGTCGGGGTCCCATTTGCAGCTATAACTAGACATGTGCACAGCACAAAATTTCGTTTTGAACTAATGAATTAGTCCTAAAATGCAATTTATTTAGTTGCTAAAGAATTTCGTTTTCAGTATTTTCGTTTTCAGTATTTTCGTTTTCAGTAGTTTTCGTTTTTAGTATGAAAACTAATTTCATTCATCCAAAAAACAGTGGATACATTACTATTGTAGTGGCTCCTCAGAGGGCTGAGATCGCTGCTTGTTACAGTATCTCTCACTCTCAGCACAATGTGTCAGTCAAAGCTGTTACAGTAACTGACTGCTGCTCATCACAGCGCTCAGAGTTTCAGTAAAACTAGTAAATAATATTTTTATAGATAAGAGGTTAGAACAATATTATTTCCTTGTTTTACTGAAACTCTGAGCGCTGTTAGTCAGTTACTGTAACAGCTGAGCCTGATGCATTGTCTGAGAGATAATATAACAAGCAGCAGATCGCTCACAGCCACTGGATTTAAAGGGCTATAAAAAAGAGGTTCCTCTCTGTATAATGTATAGAACATCCTCCTGCATTAATTAATACCCCTCTCTGTATACTGTATACAACATCCACCTGCATTATTTAATACCTGTCTCTGTATAATGTATAGAACATCCTCCTGAATTAATTAATGCCCCTCTCTGTATAGAACATCCTCCTCAATTTATACCTTTCTCTGTATAATATATATAACATCCTCCTGCATTAATACCCCTCTCTGTATAATGTATAGAACATCCTCCTGCATTAATTAATGCCCCTCTCTGTATAGAACATCCTACTGCTTTGGCATGTGGAGGGTGCAGAACTTCGGAATGCAATGCTTATCCAGCACAGGAGAGGGAACTTTTTCTTAAACTTTCTATCTCTGTGGGGGAGACACAGGATTATAAAAGCCGGGGAGAGGGAAAATATTAACGTAAATCGGTCTGAAAGCTCAGAGAAGAGATGACTGGTGCAAATTTATTTTTATAATAAAATAAAGCAGGGAAAGCATTCAAATAAATCACACTGAAGGTTCATAATGACAGAGTAACTGTAAGAGCTGGATACTAAATGTATCAGATGTAAAAAAAAACTTTATAACAAGCAGCACTGGGAGAGGAGAGGGACTTTATATAAAATGTGTATTATAGATGAGGAAAGGGGGATAGTGCTCCTGGATAATATAAAATGTATCAGACCTAAGCCCCTATTATGCAGAGCGGGAGGGGATATAACACACATTTTATAAAGTCCCTCTCTTCTTCCAGCGCTGCTTGTTATAAAGGGTTTTTTACTATCCAGCCCTCCTCTGTCATTAGCTTTCAGTGTGATTTATTTGAATGTTTTCCATCTCCAGCTGCTTTTATCATCTTGTCTGCCTCATAGACATACAAGGCTTAAGTAAAGGTGTCCTCTCCTGTGCTGGCTGTCTGTGCTGCGAGTGATTATTCTGGAGCTTTGCGATGTTGCGCTCTTCATTTCTGGTCCCCTTCACTCATCAATGTAATATCATAAAAAGGACTGAAACTAAAATGTAGTGCATTTTATTTTAGTTTCTTTCGTTTTCTGTACTGAGCAGTTTCGTATCTTTTGAGTCATACGAAAACTAAATTTTCCCAAAATTCGGACTAAATTGTTTTAGTACTAAAACTAATGCACATGTCTAGCTATAACAGCTTCCACTCTACTGGGAAGGCTTTCCACAAGATTTTGGGTTGTTTCTGTGGGAATTTTTGCACAGTTATCCAGTAGAGCATTTCTGAGGTCACGCACTGTTGTCGGAGGAGAAGGCCTGGCTCGCAGTTTCCATTCCAGTTCATTACAAAGATGTTGGATGGGGTTGATGTCAGGGCTCTGTGTGGCTGGTCAAGTTATTCCACACTAAACTCATCCAGCCATGTCTTTATGAACCTTGCTTTGTGCTCTGGGACACAGTCATGCTGGAATAAAAAAAGGAGCACTTCAGAATGATCCATGCTTTTCACCAGTTTGTAAATGTGGACTGCAAGGCTAGGTGTGCGATACTATACAACTGTGGCAATGGGTCTGACTGAAACACTTTAATTCAGTATTAAGAGGTGTGTAACAATACTAATGCACATATAGTCTATTCATTACAAGTAACAATATGATCTGGTGTATCAGAATGCCTTCTATATATTTACATCTTACATGAACGCATGGCAATTTGAAACATCATTTTAGGACTTTACGATTGGTTAGTAACACGTGTTTGGTTTCTTTCCAGCAGTTACAGGTACACTTCCAGACCCGAATCCTGACACTTCGGAGAATGTATCTTTTTCAACTAAGCCTATGTGGAGTTCTACTACGCCTACGAAAAGTCCGAACATTACTTTCACCACAACCTCATCAAGACCATTTGAAAAGTTCATGAAGGGAATAGAGGTGTTATCTTCTAGTGTAGGACCATCGACTCAAGCACAGGCATCGGAAGGTCAGAGTCTTCGGTTGACAATGTTTCCTTTTATACATTTTAGCTCTTCTTCCAAACAGATTGACATTGTACCTTCCAAATTGCCCCATTCAATGGGAAGTCTCCTGCCTCAAAAGCAACAGCAGCCTTCGGAAAAGTTATCTTTGTTCCAACATAATGCTTTGAATGAGCACAGCATTTCCTTTTCCGACGATAAAACTCAAGAAGGCCCTTTATTAAAACTACCCACATGGACAACAATTGCTACCTTGGAAATGTTAGAGAGGCCATACTCTGTCGTGCCTTTATGGACTGATAATAGTTTTAAAGGTGAAAAGCTAGCTACCTCCTCACAATCAACAAGTGGACTTCCTTATAGTTCACTTAGAGAAACAAATAATTTACCAAGGGTGTCGACCATGAATAACGAAAGTACTTCATCAGGACGTCTTGATATTTTACACACAGTGGCTCCTACTTTGGTTACAACAAAAGCTCCATCAAAACAAGAAATCTCCTCTCCTAAAGGGCCACTAGTGGAAGATAATGGCATGGTTGGCAAGGAAAACGTGTCTGCAGCCAGGCCAGAGACCACATTAACCAACGGACATGAGATTTCCTCAATAACACCTACCTCATTAGGTAAGTTGCTAATCAAACTTGGCACATGATGAATAAAATTACATGAGGTAAATTTTACTACAGGAAAGTCAGGGCCTTATCATAGTCATTGAGGCGTGCATTAAAAAAGTGTTGAGTCCTATAGCTCATGTATGTGTTTATTACGCAACGAAGAACTGGTAGCCAAGTGTTAAACTGTAAAACTGTCATGAATCGTGACCCTAACATGCAGTATAAGTCACAACCTAGTCTGCTGGAACTTATAATGGCTGGGAAATACTTAACTAAGAGACAGACAAGCACAAAATACAACAACGGAGAAATAGCCGAGGTCAGGTGCCAGAGGGGGCAGTCGTACAGGCAAAGGTCGGCAACGGAGAGGGTAGTCAACATCCAGGAGTCAAGGATAACAAAGAAGCCGAGTAGTCAGTAATAAGTGCCGGTACACAGGAACACAATCCAGAATATAACACACTCTTGGGTGACTAGAATCCCGACAGGGCATAGTACAGAGGGTGAACTGGGTATAAATTGTGTTACCTAGTCTCCAATTGGTTGGCGTCCAATCAAGGTGGCAAAATGTCTGAGATTGAGACAGATGAGACAATGCCACATATGGCGCCAACTGGGATCAGGAGCCAAGCGGCCAGTGTCATAATTTCTTTCGGTGTCGCTAACGAGCAGAGAGGAGGTTGCGTCAGAACAGAGCTCAATACTGCAATAGAATGCTGGGACCCAAGTACTGGGACAAAAAGATTCCTTGTTACAGGTAATGGATATATTCATGTTTTTCATCATTTTCCTGAGGCAGCATAGCCTATTATATTATAATATTCACGGTATACTATATATGCGCAAACATAGACACAGGGGTGTTAATTTGAAATCCAAAGGGATAAGCTGTGCTGCATACGTACCGTAGGATGATCCACTGCACGCGTTATCAGCCTCTGCTTATATAACTCCAATGTATTCGGAAACAGCATAAAATATGAGGATCATATCACAAGGAATATTCATCACGTCGAGGCCCCGTGATATTGTTACAACCTATTTTATCATTACTAGTCTAACGGTAATTGACTCACTATATTTCGGACATCCTATATTGGTTATAAGTTGATTTTATTCATGACACAAATGCACAGAGGTGCCTCTATAATTAGGGGAAATAAGTGATCGCCTAAAGCTTCACTCAGACAGGGGCCTCGCGTGATGGAATTTTTGTGAAATGTACTCTTACATTCATATTTTCCCATCTTCAGAAAGAGCTTGGGGATCTTTTAAATTGTATTGGGATAATTTCTTTATTTTTTTGGCTACCTAGAGAGGCCTGATATTACAGCTCATCCTAAGACCTCGCGAACTCTAGGGTTGCCACGGCAAATGCAATAATTGGAGAAAAAAACGTTCAAAATTATGTGTGGGGGGGTTATGGTATTCCAGTTGATGGTGTAGGGCAGGGCAGTCAAACTCCGGCCGCCCAGTTGTTTCTGTACTACAACTCCCGTGATTACATGGCCACCTACTGCGTTGAAAAAATTCTGGGAATTGTAGGCATCAACATCGGGGGGGCCGTGAGTTTAGTTTTTAATAGAATATCCCTTTTAAAATAAAAAAACAGGTCCTATCCGCTTATCAGTTCATGAAATCAAAGCACGCTGGCTTCAGGTCACATATCGTTTAATCTGGTTAAAATGAGTTCTTACCCCCTTGGCCGTCTCCCTTTAATGCCGACACATGCATTTTTATTTTTAGAATAAGATTTCTATTGTATTCATGTTCTGGGTTATTAACAATATTAATGACGTCTTGGAACTATACATATTAAGTGGGTAATACACATTTTATACAGCCATGTACAGATTTATATTATATTTCTTTCACAGGGATTACTAGGACGAGCCAACCTCAAATAAAACCGGCGATGAACGATGGACACAAAATGTCTGCCTATGGTTACACCCGGTCAAGTGAGTGAAATAAAGTGGAATGAGTTCATTAGATCATTCGTATTCCAGGTTTAATACATCCTCATGAAGTATTATAGACTTATATCAGCAGTTTATCTCACTCTAAAGACACTCTGTCATACCATACCAGCACTTCATCAAGTGTATTCAAGCGTGCATTTGTGCAAAAACTGTACATCTGTCAAGAAGAGGTGATTTTCTTTTGTAAGGTGCTGAAATGTATACAGTTAAGCATCTACATCTACTGTATCTCATAGGACTTGGGGTACATGAAACTAGAGATGTATTGGGGAGGTATGGGACTGCGGGTTTTGGCGTACAATAGTTTCCCTGGTCCCTAGTGTGTTCATTGTGGAAGGTTGTGTCATGTATGCCATGCTGTTTCACTATTGTTGTTTATAGTCCTAGATCTCTCTGTCCCTCCATGTAGCCCTGGATCTGGTGGATTCCAGCGAAGCAGGCCTTGCTTCTGGAACTAGAAGAAACCAGTTCTGGAAAAGCGCCTTTCTCCTCCCTGTCAATAGGTGGAGGGGAATTTCTTCCTCTGTCTGTTAGACCAGGGCTTGTGTGTAAAGGGGAGGCCATGTTCAGTATGTCAAGGCCGGGGCATGTTTTACCTATGTTGGGTGTCTATTCCATGTGTGCCTATAGTATGTCATTGAGCCTGTTTCCACTGTGATAATACCTGTGCTGTGAGGAAAGTACATCAGTCCCTGCCTTCCCCACATTGTGTGCTGTATTTATACAAAGGGGGTGACTGGATACCTGCTTAAGATTACTCTGGGCAATTCTAGGGAGAGATAATAATGGAGGAACCCAGTATGGAGGACCAGGCGTCTGTTACACTATCTATCTATCCTCTACTATATCCTGGCATGAAGCTTATACCAAGCAGCCTTTGTTTCTTTCTATGCAAACCTGTAGCACAAAGTATAGTTGAGATAAAATCTAAATATCTGGTCTAATAGGAAGGATTGTTGCTGATTGTTAAAGACTCTGCTGATTAACCACGTTGTCAAAGTCTCCTTAACAGTGGACTTGGGCTCAGTAATTCTCATGTCTTGCAGAAAGGGTCAACAACCTTGGCCCCACAGATGATTTGGAACTACATTACCCATGATGACATACCACTCATTCGATTGGCTCACCTCATGGGAAATGTTGTTTCAAAACAACTAGAGGTCCAAGGTTGCTGACCCATGTCTTATGGCTTGGTGCTTCAGAGAGGAGCATCATGTACCAAACAGGTTGGACTGGCTGTTTCTGTGTAATTATTCATCATTTTGAGGGGTACTGCTAATGAAGGTTTAAGCCGACACAAAATCCCTGATGGATATTTTGGTTAACTGTGGTGGAGTGCTCTATGTGTCATGGAGAGGAGTTTGAAGGATGCAAACTGTTTATAGGGGGATTTTCATCATGTGATAGTTGCCCCATTTCCCTCAGATAATTTGTGTAACCCGCTTTGCTTGACATGTAGGGATAAAACAGGCTGCCTGGCAACCTGGTGTGATTGATGTCGTAGAGATCGGGGGAGAACTTACTGAGTCTACATAGACACCGCTTTATTTCATGCAGACCACTCAACTCTGCTGATCTGCTCGAAACAGGAGGACTGTTGATAGGCCCACCACTTATTACATGACTGGTATCGGCATTACATGGACTAACTGAAATATCCGTTAGTTTCCTACATTGGCCTGTCATCCATGCCGTCTGATGGCCGACACATATTGGATGTTAACGGCCTGGTAGCGCAACCATCCATGGAGTCCTATGGTGCACGTTTTTCCCCGTTAGCATCCCCATTTTAGCGTTAACTTCGGAATCAAGTCCAGAAAGTATTAATCAACCTGAAAATGTTGCAATGTTACATCCACTGACAAGGAGCCCTATTCCAAATGAGATGCTAATAGCATTTTTTCCATTTCCGGCTTGCTATTAAAGGCTCTAATCCAATTGAGTCGCTGTATCAGCAGCTCGATTTGGAATATTTGTGAGCCTCTGCATGATAATGCAAGGAAAAGAATAGGATCCATTAATTATGGTAACCTGCAGCAATGTCCGAACCACAAGCTAAGCTTGCGGTTCAGTTGGAATAGCAGCTGGAGCCATTGTCTTAAATGCTCGCTTGGAGTAGTGACTGGAGCCGTTAGCTTAAAGGTTCAGTTGGAATGGAGGCTGCAGCTGTTAGCTTAAAGGTTCAGTTGGAATGGAGGCTGGAGCTGTTAACTTAAAGGTTCAGTTGGAATGGAGGCTGGAGCTGTTAGCTTAAAGGATCAGTTGGAATGGAGGCTGGGGCTGTTAGCTTAAAGGTTCAGTTGGAATGGAGGCTGGAGCTGTTAGGTTAAAGGTTCAGTTGGAATGGAGGCTGGAGCTGTCAGCTGAAACATTTGGTTGGAATGGAGGCTGGAGCTGTTAACTTAAAGGTTCAGTTGGAATGGAGGCTGGAGCTGTTAGCTTAAAGGATCAGTTGGAATGGAGGCTGGAGCTGCTAGCTTAAAGGATCAGTTGGAATGGAGGCTGGAGCTGCTAGCTTAAAGGATCAGTTGGAATAGAGGCTGGAGCTGTTAGCTTAAAGGATCAGTTGGAATGGAGGCTGGAGCTGTCAGCTGAAACATTTGGTTGGAATAGTGGCTGGAGCCGCTAACTTAAAGGCTTGTTTGGAATAGCAGCCGGAGATGTTAAGTTAAAGGCTCGGATGGAATAGACAAGTAACAGAATGGATGAAACGCCCACCATAAAACTGTATACAATCTGCTTGCTGAACGTTGTAGACGGAGGTTCCCTAAAAAACGTATACGCGAAACAATACAAATAACAACGCAGCGCCAGGTAGTCTAGGCCTGCTGGTTAGCAGAAACTTATATACATGTCCATAATAGGGGTTCAGATGTTCCTTCTAAAATTCACCCCTTGTACGTAGTGTCTCCCAGAAGTATTGCAGGAGAGATGAAAAACAGCAATTGCTCAGTACGTAGGTTCCAATGTTGGTGTTACATATATACACATCCAACTCACATTTTATTGAGCACATGAAATGGGCACCTGAAAGAACATTAAGACCCATATTGAACTTCCACCTAGAGCGGGATGTGGGCTCAATAAAATGTGAGTTGTATGTCTCTGCAGCGCCTCTGCAATATAATTACTTCCCAGCAGTGTGTGGATTCATACGCTGCATTAATTATAACTCATAAAAAATGAAACACTAACTGATCAAAAAATGAATCTATCTGAATCAATGAATCGATCTCCAGAGAGGCGCTTCCCAGCAGTGTGTGGATTCATATGCTGCATTAATTATACTGCAGAGAGGCGCTTCCCAGCAGTGTGTGGATTCATATGCTGCATTAATTATACTGCAGAGAGGCGCTTCCCAGCAGTGTGTGGATTCATATGCTGCATTAATTATACCGTAGAGAGGCGCTTCCCAGCAGTGTGTGGATTCATATGCTGCATTAATTATACTGCAGAGAGGCGCTTCCCAGCAGTGTGTGGATTCATATGCTGCATTAATTATACCGCAGAGAGGCGCTTCCCAGCAGTGTGTGGATTCAAATGCTGCATTAATTATACTGTAGAGAGGTGCTTCCCAGCAGTGTGTGGATTCATATGCTGCATTAATTATACTGCAGAGAGACGCTTCCCAGCAGTGTGTGGATTCATATGCTGCATTAATTATACTGCAGAGAGGTGCTTCCCAGCAGTGTGTGGGTTCATATGCTGCATTGATTATACCGCAGAGAGGCGCTTCCCAGCAGTGTGTGGATTCATATGCTGCATTAATTATACCGCAGAGAGGCGCTTCCCAGCAATGTGTGGATTAATATGCTGCATTAATTATACTGCAGAGAGGTGCTTCCCAGCAGTGTGTGGATTAATATGCTGCATTAATTATACCGCAGAGAGGTGTTTCCCAGCAGTGTGTGGATTCATATGCTGCATTAATTATACTGCAGATAGGCGCTTCCCAGCAGTGTGTGGATTCATATGCTGCATTAATTATAACGCAGAGAGGCGTTTCCCAGCAGTGTGTGGATTCATATGCTGCATTAATTATACTGCAGAGAGGCGCTTCCCAGCAGTGTGTGGATTCATATGCTGTATTAATTATACTGCAGAGAGGTGCTTCCCAGCAGTGTGTGGATTCATATGCTGCATTAATTATACTGTAGAGAGGCGCTTCCCAGCAGTGTGCGGATTCATATGCTGCATTAATTATACTGCAGAGAGGTGCTTCCCAGCAGTGTGTGGATTCATATGCTGCATTAATTATACTGCAGAGAGGCGCTTCCCAGCAGTGTGTGGATTCATATGCTGCATTAATTATACCGCAGAGAGGCGCTTCCCAGCAGTGTGTGGATTAATATGGTGCATTAATTATACTGCAGAGAGGTGCTTCCCAGCAGTGTGTGGATTCATATGCTGCATTAATTATACTGCAGAGAGGCGCTTCCCAGCAGTGTGTGGATTCATATGCTGCATTAATTATACTGCAGAGAGGCACTTCCCAGCAGTGTGTGGATTCATATGCTGCATTAATTATACCGCAGAGAGGTGCTTCCCCGCATTGAGTGGATTCATATGCTGCATTAATTATACTGCAGAGAGGCGCTTCCCAGCAGTGTGTGGATTCATATGCTGCATTAATTATACTGCAGAGAGGCGCTTCCCCGCAGTGTGTGGATTCATATGCTGCATTATTATACTGCAGAGAGGCACTTCCCAGCAGTGTGTGGATTCATATGCTGCATTAATTATACTGCAGAGAGGCACTTCCCAGCAGTGTGTGGATTCATATGCTGCATTAATTATACGCAGAGAGGTGCTTCCCCGCATTGAGTGGATTCATATGCTGCATTAATTATACTGCAGAGAGGCGCTTCCCAGCAGTGTGTGGATTCATATGCTGCATTAATTATACTGCAGAGAGGCGCTTCCCCGCAGTGTGTGGATTCATATGCTGCATTATTATACTGCAGAGAGGCGCTTCCCCGCAGTGTGTGGATTCATATGCTGCATTAATTATACCGCAGAGAGGTGCTTCCCAGCAGTGTGCGGATTCATATGCTGCATTAATTATACTGCAGAGAGGCGCTTCCCAGCAGTGTGTGGATTCATATGCTGCATTAATTATACTGCAGAGAGGTGCTTCCCAGCAGTGTGTGGATTCATATGCTGCATTAATTATACCGCAGAGAGGAGCTTCCCAGCAGTGTGTGGATTCATATGCTGCATTGAAACCTATGAGTTAAAAAGCCTTGTTTCTTTAAAAAAAGGTAGGAAACCTAAAGTTTCACCCAAAAAATGTCTAAAAGAATAAATAAGTAAAGAAACTTTCTTTCTATTTGTAGTAATCTACTTCCCATTCTTAAATAGCCAATAAAAAACAAAATAACTCATAAAAAAGGAAAAACCAAGGGATCCGAATCGATGCGAATCGCCGAAATTATGCGAATCGCCAAAATGATGCGAATCGCCGAAATGATGCAAATCGCCGAAATGATGCAAATCGCCGAAATGATCCAAATCACCGAAATAATCCAAAACAGCGAAATGATCCGAACCGTCAAAATTATCCAAATCAGCGGAATAATCTGAATCGCCAAAATGACCCAAATCGCCGAAATGATTCGAATCGATCCGAAATTTTCAGGTGGTCGATATTTCGTTTTCGGAAATGCTCCTGAAATACGAAAATGGTGAATTTTGTCCGAATTTCAATTTGTAAAAGCTGCATAATATTCAGATCAATAATAAAATATGGATTAAGCATCTTCACCTCAATCTTCCCCCAAAATTGAATTAACTTCTTTTCCATCCTCAATCAACGTCAGCGTGACAAAGTCCACAGCCTTTCTGGTAACGCGGCGCTTTTCTGCTTTTTCCTCACAAGAAGTTATTCTGATCAAATACAAGTCATGGCATTTCAGAAAGCATGTGTCCTGCCGGCTCATATCAAATTTTTCTCTATTTTTTTCCCCCTGATATCACAATGTTTGACACGTCAGAGAGATAGCAAATGGTTTGTCCTTTTCACAAATGTAATCGTCTGATTATTAAGCGCTGGCCTTTGCTTGCTCTTTCGAGAGCATCTAGAAATAGGGCTCCGACACCCCAAGTGACCTTTTGCATTTTTATATTAGAGATGCCCACGCGCCGTCTCGTTTCATTGCCGGAGAGGCAGAGTTTCCCTGCATTCATATTTCAACACGCACATTTTCCGAAGGTAATCCAATCTACCTGGTGCTTGAGCTTATACACAAGTATTCGCGCAATGTTGCTGGCCGATTCTGTTTATTGTCTGAGATTATTCACCAAATCCATTACTTCGGCTGTATCGGGTCTCGTAAACAAAGGAAATATTTATTCTTTGAGTCCAGGCAGAACGTAAGCAGAGCATCTCCTGCCAGCTTTAAAGCGCTTTGTGTAGGACTCCACCATAGGTTGGAGACTTGATATGAACCTAGTCAGAATTCATAATGTTGATGACTTTTCAACAAGATATAATTAAAGCCAGAGAAAGCTGGTCGACCTTCTGTATCGCATAACATCGGATTATAGGAAACTCCAAGGTTTCATAGAGAGAGAGAGCGGAACCACAAAAGGAAATTCTTCTGTTCTTACGGCTTTTTGGTCAAACGACAATGAGTTGGCTTCCTCTTGCTCTGGTTTTCTTTTAATTTAATTTTTTTGAACATTAAAAAAGCTCTTATCTAATGATAACTGACATTTCAGTTCTATGATGCATAATTTCTCATACGGAAAGCGGTGGCTCTAAGGTTAGAGAGGCCTTAGGTCGAACTCACATACAAGGCACTTCTTGCTGTGCATAAAATGTAGAGATGATCTCAATATATTTCTATTAAGAAGGATAGCTCGGCTCTCTCAGAAGACATGTGAATGTGACGGTAGGAGGGTATTTGTGTTTGACGTCAGTATAATGGCATTCTACTTAAATCTCATCATTTGAGGCCACAGTGAGAGGGAGGCCTTAGGCGGCTGCATATTATGCCTAATTATAGAGCAGCTTGTGCATACAGGTATAGCAAAATAATCTGTACTATAGCCAGGAGAAATCTCAGGGTTCCTTACCGAACCACTTGTCGAAGTCCCCTTCCTCTCAGCTGCCCGTTCCAGTATTAAAAATAAAACATTTTGACGCCTCTCCTGCTTAGCTTATTTACAGAGAGTGGGCTAAATCCTTGGTGGTCCAGCAAGAGGGTAAAAAGTGTTCCCTGGTGGGAGATCTCTGTCAGGGGTTGACACCAAACACATCGCTCCGTAAGTGATGAGTCAATGCGTCAGAGTGTTCTGAACAGCCCCAGCTGCCACGGACCTCCGGGAAATTTCTCAGTGTACCGGAGGGCCAGTCCTCGGTCACCCTAACATCTGTGGCACAGGGTTTGGCAAAGACTAGGGCCCCCAAGGGCCACTGGGCCCCTGAACATATCATGGGCTGCCCCCCCCCTTTGATGGTAGCCCTGGATATAGCTTTTAAAGATAAAGGTCTCTTTTGTGAAGATGAACAGGATTTGAATGTGCTGGTCAAGGTAGAAGATGGGTAAAACAATAAACTGTTGATGTGGATTGAGAAACACAAAGCCTTGGAGATGTTAGGGTTTCTGGCTGATCCTCATTATGTAACGGGGGGGAGTAGCGCCCACTAGAGAGTAGCGGAGTGTATATCCTTAAGGACTGATAAATCTTGTTGACGTTTAAACACTGATTGGCATAGACAGAATTATACACTTGAGGCAGCAAGGATGAACCAAACACTGAGTTGCTACTAAGCACTAAAGGTTTCGAGACCGATAGTCTACTTAGAGCACAAGCAGAAATACACAGATAAATCAGACAGTTGGTGAATTGCGCGGACTGCAGGGCAGTCAGGAAATAAGCTGCTTTAACGTTTTCTGATAATCGGGAGCAGATCAGCGGTACCTTAAGATAGTCAGTGACAACACATACACCTCGGGGTTTGTCGTAAGTACAACGAGTATTGTTGCTGGTGAGAGCACACTGAACATGAGCTGCCAATAAACAGTACCTTTCGATCGCAGATTTTAACAATATGTGTGGCTGGAGAACATGAGCCCTGGGTTGGGTATAGGAACCTAATGAGGCCACAGACAAGACACACCGCTGAGAAGGGACACTTCCCCTGTAACGTGTAAACACCCCAGCAGCAAGCATGGGGTTAAACCACCAAAGCACCACACAGGCGATCATAATCAAGCAGCAGGAGAGTAGTCAAAACAAGCCGGGTCAAAAAGCAGGAACAGGGACCGTATCCAGAAAACAGGTTGGCAACAGAGAATCAATACAAACGAATGGTTAGCGATGCGGGAATCAGACTCCACAACAGGGCGACGAGGCAACTCCTCGCGCCCTGTTTTAAACCCGGCGGCTCCTCGTGACCATGCCAGGTCCCACCCCCTCAGACGCCGCTCAGCCATTCCCCAGTGCTGGCAGCCGGCCAGCTCTTGGCACAGGACCTTGCCCAGACCCCCCAGGCAGCGCAGCAGGGGCTGAGGACATGACACATTTGGTTTGCACCCCCTGCCATTGGATTTTGTGCCTCCTGTCATTGGTTTTGATAGGTTGCCGAGAATCCTGCTTTTTAAAGTTTCTTTGGCATTGTGTCTGGTGAAGGTCGCTCTTTGCTTTCATCACTTATTGGACACACGTGTGTCTTTCAATGCGTCACAAAGGCTCACCTGGCATCTAGCTCGAAGCTGGGTTGCTTGTAACTGGTAATGAAATGAGATAAGATTTTAAATATATCTAGACCACCAATCCTTTCAAATGGCTCTGTCCCACTTGGTCGTTCACCTGCCACCTTAGTTTGTGCTACGCCATGTATGTTTAGTGCCAATTGTCAGCAGACCCAGCCGCTCAACAGGTTCTCCACGATAAAATGCTTGATAGATTTTGAGCCAAGCCTCTACGCTGGCAGTTAGTAAGCAATGTGTTCCCCAAGCCCCATTACTTTCTGCAGAAAATAGCATGTGTCGTATATCATCCAAATGTTTATGTGGCTAATAAAACAAACCGCTGGAAAGATTGGTGACTTGGGCTGATTTGTTAGAGTTTAGCATTAGCATTTAACTAAAAGATGCCCATTCTTAGAAAAAATGCTTCAAGCCTAAAAACCAGGTCGGTAAATCCTCTAGCTTGTCATCCCAGCAGGATGAGCTATATTTCCGTCGCCCCTGCTGCCACATTTATATCTTTATTTTCTGTGGTGGTCTCAAGGACCTTTAATCATTCTTACACAATCGTTTTAATCATGTAAAGGTAAAGAGCAGGAGGCAAGATATCCTGGCTCACTCTTAGGGGCACTGGGCACACAAAACATAAATAAATATATAAAATTCAGGCCCAAGCTAATCCCTTTTGGGGCCCCAGGGCAAAGCATGACCTCTACTCCCTACCATCTGCCCTAGTGACCCATGGATAGGAACTACGAGAGTTTGGGTGAATGATAACATGGAGTTTCTGGTTGTCACATATCGATGCTCACCTATAAGTCATCATAGTTGTTCTGTGGTTACTGCTCCATGCATTGATGCTGTGCTCCTTGAGCCTTCTACTGCGCATGCCAATATCAATACTGACGTTGCTCACTTGTGTGTCTCTCCGATTTATACTTCACCCACCATGTGCCACTCTTGGATGCCCCAGTCTCCAACGTTCCTGCGCCTGCGTTATGTCCTGTTCTTACCTCTTTCCCTTTGTGATATAAACTCAGCCATTCTAAGGACTGGTAGAAGGTTTATTTTTACCATCAAGTTCACTGGGAGTTGGGGTCACTAGAAGACATGACACTGGTCCACTCATAAATGTTTACTGCTCCTCTGCTGTTCCTGCAGCTTCTCTGCTGCTTCTGTTGCTGCTTCACTTAGCAACTTTACATTTACGCTTCCTACACTTTGTACCATAAATGTAGTGAGAGCCAGTGGACAACAACCATTGCTCAGTCGCTTGGCATTCAAATGAACACCCATAAAAAGTGTGTGGGGGTTATGAATTGAAAAGAGTGGGGAGGGTTAATGAAATGAAAAGAGTGGGGGCGTTTGGAATGAAATTATTTTTTTATTGCTGTGCAGCTCTGTGATACGCTCATACACAGTGCACATTTCTTTGGGTTTTATTGCTGTGCAGCTCTTTTACATTAATACACAGTGCACATTTCTGTGGGTTTTCTTGCTGTGCAGCTCTGTGATACGCTCATACACAGTGCACATTTCTGTGGGTTTTATTGCTGTGCAGCTCTTTTACGCTCATACACAGTGCACATTTCTGTGGGTTTTATTGCTGTGCAGCTCTGTGATACGCTCCTACACAGTGCACATTTCTGTGGGATTTCTTGCTGTGCAGCTCTGCGATATGCTCATACAGAGTGCACATTTCTGTGGGTTTTATTGCTGTGCAGCTCTTTTACACTCATACACAGTGCACATTTCTGTGGGTTTTATTGCTGCGCAGCTCTGTGATACGCTCATACACAGTGCACATTTCTGTGGGTTTTATTGCTGTACAGCTCTTTTACGCTCATACACAGTGCACATTTCTGTGGGTTTTATTGCTGTGCAGCTCTGTGATACGTTCATACACAGTGCACATTTCTGTGGGTTTTATTGCTGTGCAGCTCTGTTACGCTCATACACAGTGCACATTTCTGTGGGTTTTATTGCTGTGCAGCTCTTATACGTTAATACACAGTGCACATTTCTGTGGGTTTTCATTGCTGTGCAGCTCTTATACGCTAATACACAGTGCACATTTCTGTGGGTTTTATTGCTGTGCAGCTCTTATACGCTAATACAC
Source organism: Leptobrachium leishanense (assembly GCA_009667805.1). Lineage (NCBI taxonomy): Eukaryota > Metazoa > Chordata > Amphibia > Anura > Megophryidae > Leptobrachium > Leptobrachium leishanense. Next base: position 39,036,304 of record CM019067.1, on the reverse strand, counting down.
AGTGCACATTTCTGTGGGTTTTATTGCTGTGCAGCTCTGTTATACGCTCATACACAGTGCACATTTCTGTGGGTTTTATTGCTGTGCACCTCTGTGATACGCTTATACACAGTGTACGTTTCTGTGGATTTTATTGTTCTGCCAATTAAAACGGCTTTGATCTAGTATACTTGACATGCATGGCTGATCTTTGTAAAAATGGTTGAATTTAAACATTTCATAATTTTATTTGATTATCTCAATAGATACATTTGAAATGGTAAACATAATACACAAGTCGGCACTTGGTATCCACTTTTAATATAAAGAGAGGAAAAGGCAGAACTCTAAGAGGAAAGGTGGAGCCAAAAGAGGAAGGGCGGGGTTTAACCAGGAAGTGGTGTGACCTTGACAGGAAGGGGTGTATCAAATTTAAGTTGGGGTGCACGAGTTTAGTCAGGCCTAGGGCAGCACAAAACCTAAATACACCACTGTGCATAAGGGATATAACACGACTATATGATATATAAAATGATGTAATAAACAGAATAAATACTAGCTAGCAAAGCTTACTTATAATTTCATTAAAAAGGATTTCCCCAAAAAAACTTGTTCCTGATATTGGTTTTCTGGAAAATCCCGTGGTAGTGAAGGGGTTAAAGCTGGAATAGATCAATAAAATTCAGTGCAAAATAGGAAAATGAAACCAGTAAAATATTATTTAATGTCAATAACTATTTGCAGTTAGAAGCAAATGGATGGAAACATCATTTATAATAGATTCAAAATTAAATAAAAATAATTTTATGGCTAATGTTTGAGATATATAACGAATGAATTAACTTCCATGGAAACTTCTCTCCTATAGTGCGGTGGGTGTATAAGCAGCTAAACGCACCTCATGCTGTATCTCAGCAGAAGATTGGTGCTAGGAGGTTATGACCCGCAACCATGGCTGGTGCAAAGTCTTTGGGCTACGAAAGCAACATAAGGAGCCGCATACCTGTGGCTGGTGTAAAGCTTCCTGCTGTCATCACATTATGTGTTAATCATGTCATGACATCCAGTTTATGGTCGGACCCTTTCTCCAGCATCATCCGTAAAGTTTTATGTGTTGCAGTAAAATTCTGACAGATGGTAGATATGTGTAGATCGACCTTGAACATTTTATTTGATTCGTTATTACAAATCTACATTTTATTATGGGGTTTAGATGGTCCCTCAGCTCCTAGAAAGAGTTAGTTTTATACATGTTAAACATGTGGCAGCACAATATGTGTTCCAACTGCCTAAAAAACAGCTCAAACAATTTTATCATTTAACCCCTTTAATCATTTAACCACCTACCAAATGATTTTTCCAAAAAAAGCATTGCCAGGGACCGGTTTTGAAAAATAATTTTAATTTAATTATAAAGTAAGAAATATTTGGGAACATTCCCAGTATTTTTTCTACTTTAATAACCTGTTTGGCCAGCAGATGGTGCCATCTGCTGGCCAAATGGAGTTACACCAATTTCAGCTGCACCTTATGGTTCCCTGCATTGGCTGCTGAAAGTCCGATATGTCAAGGCATTCATCAGCCGATTTTAAACAGTTTTAGCACCTCGGACATGATGCCCACAGGGCTCAAACTTTGGGGGCATCTTCTGCAGCCCAAAAGTAAAGGAAATTTGTTTGCTGCAAATTTGTTTGTCTTCCAGAGCTGCAGATCGAGACTCGATTTCGGTAGCTGATGGCGCCTTTGAAGTCCTGAGTTATCTCGATTTCGGCAGTGAAGGGGTTAACTCCTTCAGTGCTAAGCCACTTCCCCCTTTGTGTTGAGTTAATTTTTACCATTTTTTGCTCATCAGGTTTAATTGCTATCGAAGTCATATTTTCTTGTAGAACTTACACAAATTATACATCTTTTTTTTCGATTTTTTTTTCTACATTTCAGTCACACCGTTTTAGTTTTAAATTCTACTCTTTTCAAAATAATTTTAAAAAGTTGACAAACACGTTAAAGTGTTTTTCTAAGGAAAAAAAGAAAAAACTTATTTTTCTACTGCATTGTGGCATTTTGTGTTTCCTGAATAAAATGGGTATTTACAAAATGATGAACGTGGAATTATGGAGCGTGTGATGATGCCCTCATGCCCAGTATACCCAAAATAAGTTATGTTACTGTGGTTGAGAAGGGTCATTTCGATCCCCTCGATCTCCGCCATCATACAATTCCAAATACAAGTATTTATAAAACTCCAACAAAGTCTGTATCGCTGTACAATACGTAGGCCCTATAAACGCATAAGACACATTATTGTATGACAACGGAGTGGTCTTTCAAGTGGGTGTGAAGGTATATCGTAGATACTCGAGTATAGCACGACCCGAATATAATGCGATGGATAGAGATTTATTATGGAAATGAGAGAATACTCAAGACTCGAATATAACGCGAGGAACAAAATTTTACTGTACTGGTAAAGAATGAAAATCCTTCCAGGTTCTCTTAACACAGTCAGGCTCCCCTCAGGTCAGGGTGTTCTGCTCTAGAATGATTGCAGTTATTACTAAGTATGAAGCCGCCTAGCAAGGTGAATGATCACCTTAAACCGAGCGTGCCCTCTGGCCGTGATGGAACCCAAATCTCTCGAATCTGGGAGTTCCTGAAGTGTTTGCAAGCATCAGGGAGCCCCATATTCACTTCAGCGAGACTACAGAATTTCCGGGAGACTTGGGATCCAGAGCAAGGCAAGTTTATTTATTTTTTTATTTTTATATGTGGTGCAGATGTCTTGAATATAACGCGACCCCCTCCAATTTTAAGGTAAATTTTTGTCACCAAAAGCTAGCGTTATACTCGAGTATCTACAGTAATTAATGTAAGAAGCTAAACTAAATGAATATTAAAAAATGACGTAGTGCTGCTGACCCCATTCTATCTAAATAGTGGTCATTGGCATCATGCCACCCTGCTGGGGAACCATTTACATTTCCTCAGCCAGTTGCTATAGAGGTTATTCACAAAGCATCAAACTTGGCACCGAACAGTGAATTTCACCGTACGGTGCAATATCGGGTCAGTTCATCTATTCAGAAAACTGTTAATTCTCCAAATAAAGGCCAAATACGGTGCAGTTCGCTGGCAGCGAAATTTTCCCATACAGAAGTAATGGTTTTGTCTATTCACAAAACGCCGAACTGCTCCGAAGTGACGGCGATATGACCTGATTTTCGGTGATTCAGGTTTAAACTGGCGAATCCCATAGGATTCAATGTAAAAAAGTAATATCATTTCTAATTTTCTTTTTTTTAAAATACATTTATTCTTTTCATTTTCAGCAAATAGCCTTTTTTTTAATTCTTTTTAGAACACCTTTTAGTATTTTTTTGGTATTCTTTTAGCCAAAATGCTTGTTTCCCAAAAAAACTTTAAAAGGCTTTTTTTTCTGTAACAGAACTTTTTATTTTACAAAGAATCTTTTTTTTTTTATTATTTAGACACATTTTAAAACCTTTTTATTGGTTTAAACACCTATTAAGAGAACAGGAGAGACCCTTTTTTCCCCCGCAGTTTCGATTTCGTCAAGGCCAGTTTGCCACTCTTCAGCGGTCTTCGGTACTTTTTCATGAGGTTTCGGCGACTCGATGAAATTTTGGTGCTTTTTATTAAATGCAGACATGCCTTCTTTTTTTTAAAAAAAAAAAGCATGAAAATGTTTGGATTTTTTTTCTATTGAGGTCGTGCAAGTTGAAAATTAGAGCTCCTAACACTGAACAGGGTGACTCAGTCCAAACACAGGGGTTAATATTTTTTGCAAAGCTAGACCTATATAATATATTAAATATATTAGAATATACATGATATATTAACCATTTCACTGCTGAAGACGTGTGGGGCACGTCCTCATTGATGCACGTTATATGCTGAGGACGTGCCCCACACGTCATCAGCTGTGCGGGACCCCCGGCGGAGATACTCACCTCTCTGTCCTGCGTCCTCAGACGCTGAAGTCAAGCTCCTCCCGGCGTAAATGACGTCATCGCGCTTGGTGCAATGACGTCATTTCCAGGCGACCCCCTGGCAATGCCGGGAGATAGCCTGGAAGGGAGGGGGGATCCGTTCGGATCCCTCTCCCTCCCGATCGGAAAGGAGCAGCGCCAAAAGCCAGGCACCGCTTAAAAGGGGAGAGTCTCCCCTTTTAAGCGGTGCCTGGCTTTAACCCCTCAAGCGCCGGGTTGCACTTCAGCGCCTTGCGCCGGGTTGCACTTCAGCCTAGCTCCGGTGGGGGCCACCATCTTGGATGGCGGCTCCACCCCCGGGTCTCCCCTCGCTGCCTGATGTCATCATGCATAGCGTGATGATGTCAGATAGCCGGGGAACCCCTAGCTGCCAGGGGATTTCCGAAGAAAATCCCCTGGTGGAGATAGGGGGTTCTTGTGCTAGGGGGTCATGGAGGGTGTCATTTGAAAGGCCTGAGCATGGCCTTTCGAATGATACCCAACATGACTAGGTACAAAGTAAAACAAATTAATAAAAAAAATTATAATAAAAATAATAAATAAATTTAAAAAAAATAAAATAAAAAAATAAAAATGTTTTTTCGTGTGTTGTTCTTATTAATGCAGCAATATTGTTCACATTTCAATTATAATGTGAACAATGATGCTGCACTAATGATTTTTTTCTATGGGGTGCGTTTGCTAAAAATCACGTAATTCCCCCACAAAATGTAACAAGTCCCCATTTCAAATTTTTGTACAAGCGCACCCCATAGAAAACATAACCGCAAACGCTCATGTGATAAAATGTGAAAAAAAACACTTTACACACTGCAGATGGTTAAAAATTAAATTTTTATTGTATTTTTGGTTATAATATACAGACAGGACATGACGTATACATATAAAAATGATATATTATGATTCTGCGGAGTCTGCTGGAAAGAACGATATATAATATGTCTGGGTCATGTAATAAAATGTGGCTTCAAATCGCGTTTAAACATGATGAGCGAAAGCGGTAAAAATGAGCTCAGCACACAGCGGTGAAATGCTTCAGCAGTGAAGGGGTTAAAATATTTGTTTGAGGAAACTTTGAAGATTATGCTGATATGTAAAAAAATTCTCTGCTCTTATAATTACCATTTCTAATTAGCGATATAAAGTACAAATTAAAACACACAAAACCTATTAACCCATGTTTGGTTTGGGATTTATTTTATAAATAACTGGAAATTCCGTATTCAGCATATTATACATTTATATATTGTATTTGTTTTATGCATTACTGCAGTCTGCCACTCACATAATGCTGAGTCAAATGCTGTGCTTTCCCCCTCGAAGTCAGGATACTCTGCAACCTTTTAAATAAGCCTTATTTGGGCTTTGAAGACATTGATGCTTCTCCGCTAGGGTTGCCATCTGGCCGGTATTTTACCAGCATGACCAGTATTTGAGGCTAGCGCCGATATTTGCTAAATACTAACCATGTAATTGACAGTATGTTTTTGGGTTCACTATCGTAGTGACAACTGATTTTGGGTGGCAGAAAAAAAATAGAATGACGACGCACTGATTTATCCAAAATTTTCGATTGCATTCAAATTGGAGCATTAATGGAAACAATCGATTTTTAACGTTGGGGTTAGGGTTAGTGGCTTTTTCCTGCAAGTCTACCTCAGCTGCCACTTCTGTGATATCACTTCCTGTGATATCACTTCCTGTGATGGCAATCTGCATATAATTAATTGCTACTGTTTGGAGTTCTTCTTTTATTCTGTTTCCTTCATAATTCTCAAAACAAAAGGGAGAAAGATCACCACATAGTGTATCCACTGATGTAAAATATGGGGCTCACAGTTCCACATATATCGGCTCATGAGGGCACACCCAACAGCCTCCTCACAGAGGAACAGGATATAGCCTTCCCTCATGTTCCCAGGCCCAGCAACATGTATATAAGAAAAACCAAAATGGACGGCAATAGTGCAGTTGGAATAAATACTGGGTAAACAAATAAAAAATCCCTTCCACGCCTACTCACACAGCTCTGAGCCACATAACCAGGGACTCAACCTTGAAGCGCTCCACGGGTTAAACCTCTCCAAAGAACCCACATCCAGATCGGACAAAAGATCAATAAAAAACAAATATTTATTAATAATAATACAATAAAATCAAATATAAAATATACAGTCACCAAAACACGTTTCACCTAGTATTGTGGCTTCCTCAGTTGGTGGATCAGATGAAATCGAAAACTAGGCGAAACGCGTTTTGGTGACCATATATTTTATATATCTTTTTTCCTCTTTTTATGAAGGAAACGGAATATAAGAAAAACTTCAGAAAGTAGTGTGTCACCTGTGGACTATATTGTATGAACTTTTCTCTTTGTGTCTTTGATAGAGGGTGCAACTTTTGGGTGTTGAGCGATGCTGGTTTCAGACCTTTTGTGCTATATTATTGTTTCTTGTGCGTGAACATATATTTTTTGATATAATTAATTATGCAAATGAAAATAGCCATTAATTTTTCAAAGAAGACGGCAACAGAATTCTCCAAAAAGCATAGAGTTTTGTTGTCCATTTAGAGATATTTAGGACTGAGGTATGGTGCATGGAAAAGTGTGGCCATAGCTGGAACAAAGATCTCAGGGTTAGTGCTGATGATAAATAATTCTGTACACTCCCCATCCTGCTTCTTCTCGCAATACTGCATTTGTCCCATTTTGCATGTAGCCTGTCCTTGGATCCTATCACCAGCCTACTCATGCTGAAAACCATCCCCAGTCTAGACCTGCTCGTGAAGAATCAATATGCTGAAACATAAAAACTAGAAAAAGAAGGCATAGCGCATTATAACGCAGTGAGGTCTCTAGACAGGTGGTTTCTCGAGGATAGAAGCAGGATGTTAAACTGACGTTTGTTCGTCCCACTAGTGAGTTGTATTTCTTTTAGGATGCCTGCAGGCAAAACTAACAGCGACGTCACCATCCAATACACTTGCCTTTCAGAGAGCTAATCCTTGTGTGATGGAACTGTGCAGGTTTTACCAGCAATGCCTTTGTCTTAGTCGAGAGCAATATTCAAGATTCAAGGCACAAAGGTAAATACTCAATCACTTTAAGATCTTTTCCAATAGGTTCAAGGTATGTTGTAAAAAAAGGGTCAAAATTAACTGAAAATGCACCCTCTGAACCTGCACACTCCGCCACCCTCAGAATAAGTGTCGGAAGATAGCCGAACCGAACCTGTAGAAAAAAGCAGGTTGAACGCAATATTGGATGCTCTTGAGTTCACATCAGAATCTTTGATTCCTTTGCAAATACTTACACTGAGTTCATATCCCAGATGCTAAATCATTGCCATTGTTTGTGCTGCATATTGCCTGTGTATGGCAATTACTGCAACACTTTGTATCCGTATGTGCTGCATAATGCCTGTGCATGGCAATTACAGCAACACCTTTTATCTGTACTGTACAGGGATTTACACTCATTATAACACCCTGAATCTTATCCCCATACAGCAGTGACTGACCCCACAGCTCCCTGTATTCTGCCAAATCCCTGGCTGCTGTAATGCAGCAGTAAGGTCTGTTGAGCTTTTTGTCAGATGGGAAACTTGGGACTACTATTTGCAGCTTGTTTACAGTAATACAGGGTGGAAGGAGTGGGTTCTCACAAAATATGTTTCCCACTGAACTTTTTTATTAGGCACACTAATTTTGCATTAAAAGGCATGCAAAAGTAGGTATTATTTGCTAATTTTGGTATGTAAAATTGTATATATATTTGCTTTGCTAAAATCAATTAGTATATCTTCTAAATCTTAGACAAATCAAATCAATGGTCAATCAAAATTAGGATGAAACAAATTGATCTGAATTTTTTGTTCTTCAAACCAAATGTTTTGTCTTTGTCTACTTCTTGGCCATTTTTTGGAATCTCCTTGACATTGATCAAGGCAATGTTTTATTGAAATGACTTAACCCCTTCACAAGTGTGGTCGAGCATACTTGATCTTCTAAAGGAGCTATAGGGGCCCCTAGATTGAAAATACTCAATCTGGTCTTATTCTGGAACAATGCAAAGGAAATTCGGTTATTGCAAATGGGTTCTAGAACTTGTCCCCAAAGACTCAACACATGGGAACTGCCAGTGGATGTGTTGAAATTATTTGAAAAGCTTGAAGGTCTGTTCTTTCCCTCAAGGAATCACAGAGAGCAAAATGTGACGTACATGCAGCAGCAATTTCTGGCCAGAGGAGGTAGTGAATTTATCTAGGAAAGACCTTCCTGTATATATTTACTGTAAGGGTAATGGAAAGTGATTGTCCATAAAACCACCGGGTCCTGCCAGTGGTTTTATGGAAAACCACTTGTCAATGATGAGGTTAATTTTATTTTTAAATTATGACTTGGCGCTGCCCAGCAGATGTTCATATGTGAAAATGAGGTTTCAGCAAAAGGCAGAATTTTTTTGCAGATAATTGACAATATGGCAATCATTAGGATTATAGACGATTATTCTTATATTACTTTTTCACACAAATCTATATCTTTAGGCACTGCTTTCAGTACTATTCCTGGTACCTGAAAAATGCAACTTTCATCTGTGAAACAGTTAAAAGAAATTCACACACACGCAGTGAGTATTTTTGGAGACGGAACAAACCTGCATTAATTTTTTTTTAAATAAAAATTTCAAACATTTGTTTTATGTTTAAAATGTTTGAAACGGTCAGTAATTAGAATAACAAAAATGAATGGAGTTAATGACTAAATTGTGTGAGCCGTGGAATCATACAATCATTCTATAAAAACAATTCCAATAAAAAAGTAAAATAATAATTAGTATGGTACATTTATGCGATTTCTAAAATTAATATAAATTAATATAATATGTTTAGAACAGTAGGTAAAAATTTGCTAAAAACTAAAAATTTATACAAAATAAGAGCAGACATCATAAGAGCATAACATAGAATATGTTCTTTAAAAAATGCAGAAACTAGGACCAAAACTGGGTTCACAGTTTTGTATTCACGTTGTAAATGTCTTTGGCCAGTGAATAATGAAGATAATATGTGCTAATAATATGTTAAAATATTCTATAGTACATGTAATATTACAACACCTGATTAATTGTTAAATATAATACAACACATCCCAAATGAAATGCAAAGTGTTGAGAATTAAAATATTCATTTTAACCCAACAATTTTTTTTAAGGCAAAAATATTAACCTCCCTGGTGGTCTAAGTTTTTCAAAATTTCGTGTCTAAAAGCGTCTAATTTTTTTTTAAAGGAAACGTGTTTTTGTACATAGTTAGCCTGTAATAATTAGGAATCACGCACTGAAATCCGTGCAATCAAGAGTCCTTACTGGTAAAATCCTTTATAAATAAATAAATAATAAAAAATAAATAGTAAATACACTATCAGGGTTATCCAAAGAGATTCGAAAAGTCACCGCACGTTCGGTGACTTTTCGTTCTCTTCAATTCGGTTCCTTTTGCCGATTGCATTTCGGTGACCCTGCGGTGTATTCAGCAAACAGCACAGGGTCCCCGAATTGCAGGGAAAAGCTGCCGAAAACCTGCCGAAAACTAACCGAATGCACTATGAAAACAAGCAAAAACATCTGGATTAACCTTCGAAGAGGAGCCGAACATGAGCCGAATCACACAGAGCCGAAGCAGCTGTGACGTAGAGGAGGCAGTGAATAAATTAGAAAAACCATTTGTATGAATCTGGGAAAATGAAACGCTGTTTGCAAAAGAAACTACTGAGCGAAAATGTCTGAAATTTTCACAGGAGGTCCAGGGAATGATAATAAAGAGGGCTGTTACAGAAAAAATAAGTAAACTGAAAAAAAAAAAAAAAAAAAAAAAAAAAAAAATCGGACTTTTAATTATTTTTAAAAAATTCAGAAAAATGCTTAAAGTATCCTAAAAAATCTATAAATAAAGAGACTTTTTGCTGCAGAATTTTATAATGAACGGTTTATTAGATATTGAATTAAAACAGGAATATTTTTAACATTGAAGCCTATGGGATTCTCCTGAATAAATTTGCCGAATTAAACCACCGAATGGCAGGACATTAGGGGAACCTTTCACTGCTGGTTTGTGTTCTCTGAATAGCCGAAGCAGTGCTTTTTCATGGGGATTTCACTGCCCTCGAACAGGCACCGAACAGGCACCGTATGTGCAGGCAATTCGACAGGATTTGGCGAATTGCCTGCTCTCTGGATAGCCGAATGGCCAGGAAAGGTAACCGAACCCTGATTTTCAGCGTTCGGTTACCTTTCTCAAGCAATTCGAATCTCTTTGGATAACCCTGTAAGTCTGACAAAGTTTGAAACACGACATAATAATCTATTATCCAAAAAATAATTATTCAAAATAATGCAAATAAATGATATTCAATAAAATACAACAAAAAACACTGAAATCTGTCTGAAAACACGGGTGAGACTATGTATGGTCTGTTTCTTATCCTAGTGGCCGTTCATAAACATTGCACATTGGATTATACAGTGTATTTTTTTCTAAGTTTGCTGCCTGGTCCCACCCCCTGAATCGTGTGCCTTAGGGAGCCTTACCAGGAAGCCGCTCGTCGCGATCACACTGCAGGGGACAGCCAGGGAGCCAGGAGTAGGTGAGTATGCATCCAGCCCGAGTGTGGCTCGGGGTTACCGTTCGCGGTAGTGAAATTTAACCCCGAGTCACACTCGGGAATACAACCAGGGAGGTTAAGGTCCCAATTGGATCCCCTGAGCAAAAACCGTGACACTAAGGGGAAAAATTAACGTTCGCTAATCTCCCCTTTGTGTCCTGTTTTTACCAGTGGATTATGAAGCAGGCGCTGAGTCCTGCAGCCTGTCCGTAGTGGCTGCTAGGCTCGGAGTGCTTGGGGCAGCGCTAGAGCCCTGTCCCGAGCATCCCCACCATGGAGTCCATAGGACTCCATCGAGGATCGTGCTGCTGCCACTACTCGTGAGATCCTGCTTGTCAGTGGAGTGATCATGGAGGGAGACAGGAGACATTCTTCCCCCAGTCTCCCTCTGCTCCCGGTGGCCAGAAGCAGTGGATTGGGCTGCCATTCTCGCTGCAGGAAGAGAGTTGCGTATGGGATTGTTTTGGGGGTTTGTGCTTGAGGTAATGGCAGCTGCGCAATCCATTACCTGCACCTCTGAGCTGGTGGTAACTTTTTCGTCAGCGCCAGCTCTTAATAACTAGCGGTAGGACCAAGTGATCCCATCGCTAGTTACTCTGTGCTTTCACTTTGCGCTCCCCATGTTAGCTAGGGAGCACAAAGTACAGCGCTCCGAATTGCTCCCAGGTACTAAATCTATCTCTGAACAAAGTGAGACTACATCCATATTAACTCACACGAGTTCCATCTAATAATATTGAATTCTCCACAAAATGGACCAGAATAGCCAGAGACATATCCGTTAACCCCTGCACTAACGATTGATTTTCCAAAAAACCAGTCAGAAACCAGTGTTTTTTCTGTAAAATCATTTTTAATTAATTATACAGTAAGAAATATTTGAGCATATACCCATAGTATTTCTTACTGTAAATAATTTATTTTGACCAGTAAATGGCACCCTCTACTGCCAAATTGAGTTACAGCCTTTTGAGCTGCAGATCTATTTTCTTTTTTTTACCCTCTGTCTCTGCTGCTGAAATTTCGACGATCTCAGGCATTCTTCAGCCGATTTTACAGTTTTAGCTCTTTGGGCATTATGCCCACAGGGATTAAACTGTCACATTCCTCCCCAACAACTAGTAAACTGGTCCCTGTACACAGAACGACTATCCTATACTTCTGATCCTTAAGATGGTCGGCACATCTACCTACTACCAAAGACCAGAGGAGAAAGCCTAGTGAGGTACGCACATACAGGATTAACAGTAAGTATGATCATAACCCTAAAACCAGGATAATCTTGAGTCAGGCAGACAGGGTAAATAGCATAAATACCCAGCAGGGGCACCTTCTGCAGCCCAAAAGCAAACAAAATTTGTTTGCTGCAGACAAATTTCATTTGCCTTTGTGCTGCAGATGAGCGGATCGAGATATCTTGATATCGGGGCACCAGATGGTGCCTTTGAAGCCCGAGATATCTCGATCTCAGTAGTGAAGGGTTTAATTGGTGAGAACGGAGTCTGATAATTATTTTGATACTAGACTTATGGTCAAATAGGCTTTTCATGACCTGACTCAAGTCCGTATAATCGGAGACAATTTAGAGATTGGTGTTTGGCCAACAGCCGAAATGTACATCTGGGCCACGTTGAGAAGATTTCCTTGGATTCTTTGCAAATTCAGAGGTCAATGTGAAACTTTATTACTAACACAGTGAACATCAATTAACACATTGTCTCATTTTCATTCTGTTGAATGTCACTTTCTCCATTCCTATGGAGCTAATTCAACAAATTATTTTTCTCTAGAGAATCTACTTTTCTATTCAGTCTCAACATTGTCATCTTTTGTAGGTCATATCTGTTGAGCTGTGAACTTCCCTGTCTCAATCTAGGTCCAGCTTTTAATTTTCTGCTCTGGATTTTCTAAACTAGTTAGATTAGACAGACACTCTTCCTTATTTTTTAGTTTTTAACATTGAAACCGTTCAATATGCCTGTTTTACTGACAGATCGTTTTCTCTTACCCTGCACAGTTTTTTGCTTATATTCCCTTGCAATTTTAATGTAATAATGTAATACAAAAACCACTTAAATCACCATGACCATTTAGTGAAAACCCTGGTAATTGTCACATCATGTTCATTCAACCTTCTGAATTGGAGGGCTTCCACCCAGAAGACTTTCAGTCAGCCAGAGCTTCACAGTCTTCACCGGTTTAGCTTGAGAATGCACAACCAATGGTTTTTATATGCTTCTTTGAGAGGCATCAGTTTGGCTATACACTCAAGTGAGCGTCCAGCACCCCTGCCTGCTCTCCGAAAGCCCTGCTTTGACTGAAACAGACCATAGATCAAAAAAGGGAATCCTGGCACTCCACTCACATTTTAATACAAGCCTTTATTTGGACAAAGTGAATAGCAAAATTTCGGCCATCAGAGAGGCCTTTGTCACGCTTGGCAAAGGCCATTCTGCTTACTGAAATATCCAAGTAAAGTCTGCTATTAAACCCCGAGTTGAGTGCTAGAAATCCCTTTTTATTTCTATCGTCTGAATGCTGAAGCTGGTCTACTGGAACTTTATTTGAGCACCAACTCCTGGAGCGGTATTGTATGGATATACCTCATACGGAGTGCCCACCCATCTCGACTGAAACAGAAGCTGTCGGAAAGGTATGATGGAAAGGAGAGCCAAATGCAGGAGAGAAAGCCATGTTATTTATGGATACTTTAAGATAAACACAGGGAGTTGGGGGAGATTTAAAGGTCAGGTTTAGGGTTAATATTCAGTCCCTCATTTTTTCAGTTCCCCCTCTCTGCTTTCAACTAAGAATATCTGTAACTGATCTCAGTACCCCAACAGGGTCACATCTGCCAATGCCGCTTCCTTGCTGGACCCCGGTGTTCTCCTCCTGACTCTCGTGCTTTTGTCCCTGTCCTTAGAGAGACTTGCTAGCATCCCCCAAAAATAAGCCGTGGCTGTAGATCTGAAGATTTGCGCTGAAAGACAATGGGACACATTTGCCTTTTGGAAGGTGAAACATAATTAGATTAGGTAGACAGTTAAATTCAACATTACATAAAATTTCTAACGAGGTAGGACAATGGGAATCGGGATAGTAGATTACAGTCAGCAGATTTACAAACTATTCAAATAGAAACAGATAACACATACTGGAGACAGAGTAAACTGGGATGTTAACAGATAGATAATAGCATTCTTGCATAATCACAGATTATACCAACATTCTGCACACAGGAGGGTAATGGGCTACTATTGATTATGAGTCCTGCACCCTACAAATATGCCTCCATGCCCATGTACCCACGTCCAATATGACTTGTCACAGTATCCCTTAAATTTTAACCAAACTCTTTGCCACTACTCTCCCTCCCCAACCTCTGTTTTCCATTTTTCCAGGTCCACCTTCCATTTATCTTTCTATGTCTTCCCTTTCGCCTCGTGTCTTTACCAGTGACTTTACTAATCTCTTTGCCTTTTTCACTAGTGACTGCAAATAAAAAAAGTCTTACTTTTTTAAACAGAAAGTTTAAAATTGATTTCAGGTATGGAAATCACTGTAAACCCATCATGAAACTAGTAAAGCAAATGTATGAATATGTCACACAAACAAGACCAAAATAATATGTCTGCAGACTTATTTTTAAAACTCATGCAAACCCTAGTGAACAGCACGTGTGTAAAATATAAATTTGTATTACATTATATAATTGTGAAGCAGTTGTTGCTAGTCTCTTATGGCATATAAAAAATATAATTTAAAAAAATGTTTTTACACATGGACACACAATTAAATTTAAATTTAATTTTAAAATAAGGTTCATATTAATTAGAAGAATAAACCGATTGATAAAATAATAAATATTGAAAAAGTAGAATATATTTTCATGAATCAAAGCAAAAAACCCACAAATAAATACTGTACAAGAGTATTATCTAACAGCTAACTGGCTAAAGACAGGTTACATAATTTAAGCTAAACCTAAATGTTTAACCCTTTCCTATGACTGCTAAGTGATGTTTTCTCTTTCTTTTTTTTTTTTACAGCATTAAGGCAAAAATGCCTTGTAAACATCTGCAAATCAATCTAAACTCGCCCGGAAATGTCTGGACCTTACATTAAATGAAAGTATTTTATAAGGCTAGCTAGAGTACGTCTGTAACCAATATTAGAAGACTTAGTGCTAAATTACGTTTTAATAAAATTCGTTTTGGATAAAGATGTTAAATATTCTGTAAAGCTGTTTTACACATTGCCATTATTCTCCAAGATTCCAAATTCATTGTAATCTACAACATTTTAAATGTATTATAATTTTTTTATAAATTAAATTGTGATGTATAAATAGTTTTTCAAAAACGGAAATAAATTTTAAATTAAATGAAATCGAATGGTAGACTTTTTTTATATACTTCCAGCAAATTCTGAAGAACTATGCAAAACAATTAGTAAAGATGGTAGCTTACTGCAGTCCAAAAAGCAGTTAGAGAAGAGACGAGGTAAAGTGTGAAATGTTCATAATACTTGGACTCAACGGTTTTTAGAGCCATTTCAAGTTCCGATGGATCAGGAAGAGTCTAATGAAATGATGCTGGCTGGAAAGTAGCACAAGAAGATAAGAAATAAAAAATATGAGGTCAAGGTCTGAGACAGATTGTAGAGAAAGTGTAACGTTGAATAGGAGAAGAGGAAACAAATGTACAGGAAGCTGCATTACTACATGCAGTATAAAGCTTGATATGTTTATTTTACATTTGGAAAACCAACATATGAGTAATAGTTAAACATATAAGGAAGAGATAAAAAAATGTATAAAAAGTGTTGAAGCTCACCCACAGTAGGGATCGTCAGGCAAGAACAAAATCTCACTGAAAAGAATAACACACTTTCTACTATAAATACAATTAGACATTAAAGAATTTAAAATTATTTATTCAGCAAGAAATATTTGGGAATATTCCCAATGTATTCCTTAATCACCTATTTTTTATTATTCTCCTTTATTTATATAGCGCCACATATTCCGCAGCACTTTACAATATCAGTGTACAAGGTGTTCATAGATTAGTTACCACACATGGATGATGACCTGATTCAGGGGGTCCCTGTTCCCAAGGGAACTTACAATCTATGAGATGTACAAGTATTTTGTGAGGTAGGCGCATCCATATCGTTAGGTGTCTTGCCCAAGGACATTTGCTGGTGGTGTCTTCTGGGTGGGATCGGGTCGGTTTTCCAAAATTGTTGATGAGCGACCTGGTGGTTAGGTTGAACCAGCTTCTCATAAAGTTGAGAGTTGTCCACAGTTGTGATATACAAAAAATAACAATGGTGCAATATCGTGTATACAATCCAGTTTCCAATAAATTGTACCAATTGTGTTGGATCCCCAGATACAGTTGGGTCACCAAATCTGCATTCCACTTTAACTCTGATCTCCAGATTTGGTGACCCAACTGTATCTGGGGTTCCAACACAATTGGTCCAATTTTTTGGAAACTGTATTGTATACACGATATTGCGCCATTGTTATTTTTTGTATATCATTATTACTTTAGGGCTTCAAAGTGGCCTTTTACTTTGTGCGCGGCAGTGGACTGAGGATTCTGACACACACTTTTACTGTCTGCTTCTCCACAGTTGTATTGGAGGGATGTGCTGAATGGTATTTTGACTTGCTTCTCCACGGTTGAAGGGTAGAGATCTTACCACTGGACTCCACAGCTGATTTTGTGTGGTAGGCATGTTTGTACCATTAGGTGTCTTTCCCAAGGACACTTACTGGAGAGGTCCTCTGGCCGGAATTCGAACCTGTGCCTCCAAGGTTATAGAGCAGTGATGTTAGCTCTACTCCATCCAGCTGGTACATTTGGAAGGAAGATGTCACCATCTGCTGGTCAAAAGGAATTACTGCAGTTCAGGTCTCTGTGCGGGATCAGCTGGGGAGATGCCATTCAAACACATTCTCAACTGGTTTTAAAAACTGTTAGCACCTTGAGCATTTTGCACATGATGCTGAAGCTATAGGGGCCATATTCTGGAGCCCAAAGGCAAATTAATTTTCTTTGCAATAAACACAATTCCTTTGTATTCCTCATGTGGAACACCACATTGAGTACACTTAATACCAGGACAGGACCGTACCTTACAGACCAAGTATAGTCCATTTTTGCAGTGTATGTGTAAAGACAACTGCATGGTGTAATCCCAAACAAGTTACTGAGACAGTGTGGTTAAAAAGAAACAAGATAAAGTCATGCTACCCCATGACCACCATGTTCCTTTTGGGAAGGCTGACAACTAGTCTGGCATAAACCCATGTTGTTATTCCTTTCCTTTAAACTCCATTGCAATGGAGTATCCTATGGAAACATTTAGGCCTTTTGCCATAAATATTGCTTACATGTATGAAACTTTACCTAACCTGATTCTAAGGCTTGTTACGTTTATGAGCTATGCTGGGTTGAGCTGTGCTGTGTTAACGCCAACCCTTAATTATCTATTGCATGTACTTTTCTGGCATCTGGCCATCCGTTGCTGTCTTGTAACCCATCACAATTTAGGCTAGGGTCAGACTAGCGCACTTTAAATGTGCGTTCTGGCGCACTTAATTACGGCCGCACTAGCAGCAAATGACGGGCAATGACGGCCAATATACGAAGTACGGTCGCACGAAAGTCCGGCCGCACAACACAAGTGGCAAACGAACGCATTTTGTCGAACGTCAAACCGCTAGTACGGTCGTACAGAGTGCGCTGCGGCTGCATAGCGGCATGTGTGCGTGATTTTGAGATGTCAGACACTGCTAATGTCCGGCCAACATAACGTCCAGATGCAAAAAGTGTTTTATTGATGATCCGTACAAAATCACGAACGCAAATGCGCATCGTATGACCGCTATCGCGTACTTCGTGAAAAAATGCGTCCATTCGTTCGAACGCACTTTTTCACAGACAACGCGAAAATGCGTTCGTCTGACCCTAGCCTTAGATGGCGCACCAGCAGGTTCATGACTAGCCTTCACACATGTTAATCCTTCTATACACAATTTCTGATATGCCATTCTATTCCCTACATCCGTGGTTCCCAATCCTGGTCTTCAGTTACCCGTAACAGGCCAGGTTTGCAGGATATCTGAAGCACAGCACAGGTGATATGATTTGCTGCTCAGTGATTCCAGGATTCAGTCTGCATCTCCCAGAGGAAATCCTTAAAATCTGGCCCGTTAGGGGGACCTGAGGACCAGGGTTGTGAACAATGGTTCTAGACTCTTCATCTAATTGGTGTAGGTATAGTAAAAGCCATTTGGTTGGGTTTGGAACGACTGACCTACATCATATTTCAGGGGTGCAACTTCACCTATGAGTACTTTGATAAAGGGGTTGTGAGTCACAACCTCATTGCACAATTCTTTTGATAAATAGATGAAGAGTGAGGCTCCGGGCTGATGACTTTATATCAGTGTTTTCCAAACCTGTCCTTGGGACCCGCTGACCTGCCAGGTTTGCAGGATATGTGAAGCACAGCACAGGTGATATGATTTGCTGCTCAGTGATTGCAGGATTCAGGCTGCATTTCGCCAAGGTGATCTGCAAAATCTGGCCTGGTTGAGTGTCCCGAGGAGAGGTTTTGGAAACACTGTTTTATATCAACAGAGTATTGCAGGAGATAGACCTCCATCTGGCTAGTTTGCTAATATCCTGCAATTCTAAACCCTATACTAATGCAAACTGTATTGGTATTCATACCATAAATTATAGTAATATATTAATTTGTGGTATTTATTTTCACAGAATTGTGTTTAAATGTATTTATATAAAATTATAAGTGGCAAATGATTTAGGTAAACTAAAAAAATGGTCGGAGTTGTGGCAATTGAGTTTTAATGTGGATAAGTGCAAGATAATGCACCTGGGACGTAAAAACCCAAGCGCTGAATATAGAATATTTGATACAGTCCTAACCTCAACATCTGAGGAAAGGGATTTAGGGGTCATTATTTCAGAGGATCTAAGGGTAAGTAGTCAATGTAATAGAGCAGCAGGAAATGCTAGCAGAATGCTTGGTTGTGTAGGGAGAGGTATTAGCAGTAGGAAAAGGGAAGTGCTCATGCCACTGTACAGAGCACTGGTGAGACCTCACTTGGAGTACTGTGTGCAGTACTGGAGACCGTATCTCCAGAAGGATATAGACATCTTAGAGAGAGTTCAGAGAAGGGCTACTAAAATGGTGTACGGCTTGAAGGAGAAAAGTTACCAGGAAAGGCTTAATGATCTTAACATGTACAGCTTGGAAAAAAGACGAGACAGAGGAGATATGATAGAAACATTTAAATACGTAAAGGGAATCCACAAGGTAGAGGAAGGGAGTATATTTAAAAGGAAATAAAGCAAAACAAGAGGACATAGTCTTAGATTAGAGGGGCAAAGGTTTAAAAGTAACATCAGGAAGCATTATTTTACTGAGAGGGTGGTGGATACATGGAACAGCCTTCCAGTAGAAGTGGTAGAGGCCAAAACCAGTGAATGAATTTAAGCAAGCATGGGATAGGCATAAGGCTATCCTAAACAAAAGATAAATCCAGGTAAAGTATCCGTGTAATTGGGCAGACTAGATGGGCCGAAAGGTTCTTATCTGCCGACATTTTTTCTATGTTTCTATGGTGCAGAAGGAGGTTTTCATGGCTTGTTTTGGCCACAAGAGAAGATATTTGTTTTTCAAAGCCCTTTGGACCAACATTTCCAAGCATACTTTAAGCAGGGATCTGAAGTCAGGAAAGTGAACTAGAACAACTCCTGCTCTTTTGGGGTTATAGAACTTTCACAATGTATATAACGTTAAAAAAGGGGAGTCAAATATCTGTAATATTGATTAATATGCCAATGACTTGAACGATCAGTCTCACTTGGGTGCACCCACATTATCTATACAGAATAAAAAGCGATTTTACTGGGACTTAGCTCAATTTACATAATGGGTTATTCATAAAATACCGAAATTACAGTGACATTTTGGTGCTTTCTCATTCGGAGCACTCCTGCTATTCCAGTTTGCAGACCCTGCAATGAATTCACTATTCACCGCAGGGTCCACAAAGTGTGCCGAATGTGAAGCTGCCAGTGACCACTGAACGCCGCCAAAGACCAGCGAACAGACTACCGAACACCGCCAAACAGACTGCCGAATTTATCACTGAACGCCGCTGAACAGACCGCCGAATGCCGCCGAACTGCAGAAAAAAGACAGACTTTCTGTCAGGGAGCTGGTTCCGGGGTGACAAGTGTGTGCCCAATATGCAATGATGGGAAATAGAAAAACGTATATGAACAAAAAGGGGTTTATTAAGAATAAGGCATAAGAGGCAGTAAACAAATATGAATAAACAATTATGTAGCTGGATGATAAGGAAAACACTGTATAAATAATAATCAGAAATAAGAAACTAAAAAAGGCAAGAGGAGATAAAGGTAGACCACAAGTAACAAAACTAAACTACTACATATAAAGGAAAAGAGTAGATTGAACTTAGAGCAGGGTTAAACCAAATATAGAGAGAAATAGGAGAAGGAAGAGAGAAGGAGATCTTTTGAAAGAATAAATAGGAAAAATAGAAAACGGAAGATTCTTTGAGGCAGAGGGTCCTGAGTATGCAGGGGGTCCTGGATCTGTAGAGCGAGGGGTCCTGGATCTGTAGAGGGGTCCTGGATCTGTAGAGCAAGGGGGTCCTGGATCTGTAGAGCAAGGGGGTCCTGGATCTGTAGAGCAAGGGGGTCCTGGATCTGTAGAGCAAGGGGTTCCTGGATCTGTAGAGCAAGGGGTTCCTGGATCTGTAGAGCAAGGGGTTCCTGGATCTGTAGAGCAAGGGGTTCCTGGATCTGTAGAGCAAGGGGTTCCTGGATCTGTAGAGCAAGGGGGTCCTGGATCTGTAGAGCAAGGGGGTCCTGGATCTGTAGAGCAAGGGGTCCTGGATCTGCAGAGTGACAGATTCAGCGGGATGCGGGGTAGCAGGCTCTGAGGGTTCGGATGTAGGGCAACAGGCTGAGAATTCTGTAGGTTGTAGGGCAGTGACGACTGAAGGACCTGCGGGATGCAGGGCAGCACTTTCTGTAGATCCTGCGAGATGCAGGGCAGCAACTACTGTATATCCTGCGGGATGCAGGGCAGCAATAATTGGAGAACCTGCGGGATGCAGGACAGCAGGCTCTGGGGATTCTGTAGGTTGTAGGGGAGCAGGATCAGAGGGTACTTGCAAGATGTATGGTAGCAGGATGTGGATTCTGCAGGATGCAGGGCAGCAGGATTCTTGTAGCAGGAATTGTGACCAGTATGGTGGGAACCAAGACAAAAACAGGTTATAGCAGGCAGAGACAGAAGACAGCTCCTTCCTAATGAGAGGTCCACTAGGACAATGCAGAAGCATCTTGCTTTGGGAGTGGCCCTTTTTTATAGTGGAGAAATCAAGATGTCATGGCTAGCACCTGGTTGCTGGAACAACTTGGTTCTGTAGGGGAATCATTGTTATTATTTCGCTGAGACACTTTGCCTTTAGTTCTTTTATGGCGCCGGCGGCTAGGGACCTGACACTTTCCTATTCTTCTAAAAGGTGTTTAAACCAATAAAAGTGCATTAAAATGTGTGTAAATAATAAAAAAAGGTCCTATAAAAAAATAAGAAAACGGTCTGTTACAGAATAAAAGAAACTCCTTTTAAAAAAATTGGGGATCATAAATTTTGTCTAAAAAAAAATAAATACAACTAATACATCAAAATGTTCCAAAAACTAAGTAAATTAAAAGACAGTTTGCTGAAAATTAAAAGAATTAACAGTTGAATAAAAATATTATTTTATCAATATTTTTTTTATATTGAATCCTATGAAATTCGGCTGTTTGAACCTGTTTAACTGAATCACCGAAAATCAGGGCATTTCAACGACACCGAATAGATTAACCATTACTTCTCTATGGGACGATTTTGCAGCCGCCGAAGATCGCCCAATTGCGACGAACTACACCGTATTTCGCTGTAAATTTGCCTGTATTTTGTGAATTGACAGCTTTCTGGATGGACGATCTGCCACAAAATTGCACTGTATGGGGAAATTCACCTTTCGGTGCACTTCGGTGGCAAGTTCGTCGCTTATTATTATCCTTTTTTTATATATTAGTATCCCTTATTTATATAGCGCCACACATTCCGAAGTGCTTTACAGGATCAGTATACAAGGGGTTAATACAATGGAATACCACACATGGATGATACGGCCTGATTCAGGGGGTCCCTGCTCCCAAGGGAACTTACAATCTATGCGATGTACAAGTATTTTGTGAGGTAGGTACATCCATATGGTTAGGTGTCTTGCCCAAGGATACTCGCTGGTGGCGTCTTCTGAGTGGGATCAGTTTGGCTTTCCATGATTGTAGAGCATCGACCTGGTGGTTAGGTTGAACCCGCTTCTCGTAAAGTCGAGACTTCTCCACAGTTGTACCGGAGGGATGTGCTGAACGGAACCTTGAGTTGCTTCTCCACGGTTGAAGGGTAGAGACGTCACCACTGGATTCACCAGCTGATATTGGGCCCTATTACAATGTTGGTGCTAACTTAACCAGAGCTGTTGTAAACTTATGTAATGCCAGTATGTAATATGGCCCATTGTGTGGTAGGTAGTTATGTACCATTAGGTGTCTTGCCCAAGGACACTTACTGGAGAGGTGCTCTGGTCAGGATTTGAACCTGTGTCTCCATGGTTATAGAGCAGTGATGTTACCTCTACTCCATCCAGTCGGTCGCTTTTAGTTTGATTTACACAGCAGATTTAACATTTTGAAGGTGAAAGATATAGATAAGAGATTTGTTTGCAAAGAAACCTGATGCAAATAAATGCGTTCAAACGTATACACTGACCCACCTAAATGCTTTCAGAAAACACGCAGCTCTCCGTATGAAGCCCATCTGTGTGATGTTAAAACATCAAAGGATCTCATAATAAAACGTCTGCTTCACCAAGACCGCTGAGATTGTCATCCAATTACATGAAGATCAAGGTGCAATCAAAATAAAGGCTCGATTTAATTCTATCGGCCATTTTTTTTATAGAAGAAAAAAAAAAAGAAAATAACAACTGCTTGTGTAATCGTTTCTTTGATTCAGAAGGAAAACACATTATCGTTTTGCATTGAGGGAATATCCCAAGCATTCCTGCTTGACTTAACTCATGACTACACTATCATAGACAGAAGAAGGCATTGCCCCTCCTCCGTGTATGTGTACTTATTTTTGCTATTATGCTTGCAAATCTTGGAAACCCCATAAAATACATTTCCCATAGTTCTCTGGGCAACTGATGACAGCAAGGCAAGGCCATAGTTGCTCAAGACAGTTGTTGTTTGCGTATACAGAGCTATGACGGTCTTGTCCAATCAATGGCTGTATGTGAAGTTTCCCATTAGTCCAAACTATGCATTTTTTTTAAGAAACGCCCTCCCCCACTGATAATAAGGACGATTTTAGGTAGTATTCTTATCCAACAGATAATAAAGCCAATTCCGGGTAGTATGACATGGATTTCATTTACCGGGAACCCTACGGGTTGGATACGCGGTTGGTTAGGGTTTCCGAAAACTCCTACGATTACACATTTTATATCCCGTCAGATGTAGACAAACAATACGAAACAGTAACATTCTTGCACGATATGGTAGACGGTGACTCGAAAGGTTCTGAAAGGCCCCAGGGGGCTTTCACCTATCTGTCATCATTAAATGTTACCTCACCACCTCATTAACCAAGCTGCCTTATTAACGTAACATTGACGTGGGGGCTTTTGTGCCCCGGCTGGAACAATGCGGCCATTGTTATCTAATTAGTAGCAAAGTAGCCGCCCAATGAATGCTCCTCACAAAAGAAACCTTTAATATGAAAGCATTAGATATGTTATTAAGAGCATATTGACCTTCTGCTATCCCGTGAAAGGATTATTTCATGAATGTTGAACCGCGTTAAAAGGGGGAGATCACATGGGTCCGTTGATAAACATCAAAGTTGATATAAATCACTACCTTCTTCCCCTTTTTGTTCTTCGCCATTCTGCTTTCCAGGAATTCTTTAAGGTAAGAAATCTCCTTTCTATGGGGCAGAGATTATGATATATATACATAAAAGATGTATAATACTAATATATATATATATATATATTAGTATTATACATCTTTTATGTTTATTATCAATACTACCGGGAAATGGTTCATGTTATTATTTAAGCAGAGGTTACAGCTACAACTACTATGGAAGTCAGGCTCAGTTCATTCATACACGTATTTTTGGGAAAAAAGTCCTAAAGTCCTAAATGGCGCACAATGGTATATGTTTTGTTGAAATGTCTTCATTCGGTGGGTTTTGTGGAGGCATGCTGTAACTTTTACGCACAAACGAAAAACTGAAAAGCAGTTGAATCGTAGAAATGCAAACAGTGAGATAATAAAACAAAATACAAAAACATCCAGCTGATATTATGTGGGTTATTTGCAATTCTTCCCTTATATATTATTTACAGTGGGATCTGCCAAACCAAAAATCTGGTGTTTTTGGCAAGGTTGTGCGATGTGTGGCCAGATTCTGTGACTAAATCCCCTATTATTTTGCTCTAAGAGACTTTGTGACTCTTTTAAGTGTTGTTGCTTAATCTGTGTAGAGCGCCGAATTCTCTAGGACACATATATATATATATATATTTATATTTTAATCTAAAATACAATATATTTATGTGTGTACTGTATAGTATTTTATATATATATATATATATCATAAAAAGGAATTTTTTTCTTATTACTCAGTCTCCGTGTGGCGGGTTACCGTTTTGAGAATATATATATTTATTTATTTTATTTATTTATAAAGGATTTTAACCAGGAAGGATACATTGAGATTTCTCTCGTTTTCAAGTATGTCCTGGGTTCAAGAACATTGAAGTGTTACAGTTACAGAAATACAAAGTATATATATAATTCTTTATACACATAAAATATAGTATTTTAGAGAAAAAATATATATACTTCTATACAAACATATACACACATACATATATTGTAATATAGAGGTGTATTAAAGTTACTCTAGGGGCACATTGCAGCGATGAGTGAGTGCGTGAGTAAGGTGTATCTACTACCTGTAGAAAAATAAAATAAATCTAATTCTGCAGGTTTATGTCCTAGAACGAAATCTCTTTATCTGTCAATTTATAATTTCTGAAGATTAATATTGGGTGAAAATGGTAAAATTAGGAGCTGACATAGAATGTGCCCTCTTTGGGCTATATTACAATCTTCGCGCAAAAAACCTGGCACAAAGTGAAACTTTTGCGCCCGCAAATCACCGCTGGAATTACAATCCTCGCGGCTTTTTTCTTCCGCCAATCAATTGCGCGCGCAAACAGTATGCGCACAAATGCAGGCTCAGTGCCATCTCGAGGAACAATCTATGCGCGCGCAGTTTTTTGCACCCATTCAGCCAATCAAAATGAAGAAACACTATCAAACGCAACTGAATTGCGCCTGGCAGAGGCATCGGCGGCGGGTTCTGCGTCTATGATGCAAAATGAGCACATATGCTACAGTAATAATACACACACACCTGCCATCATCCATTATATTGTCGCTGCATTCCTTTTCATAGACTGTTTTTTTTCTTGGGTTCGGCCAGGTTGTTCAGATTTGCCGTTACCACCAACTTTTTGCAGTTGCTAAAATTCTGCGCGCAAAGGCTATGCGTTAATTACCGCGAATAGATTGTAATACCAGCCGCGTACCGGCGCACAAACGGATTTGCGCTCACAATGTTAAGTATAGGGCACGCGACGTACAGTAAGCTCGCGCAGGGTTCGCGCATGTTCACCCGCGGTAGACGACTACGTGCGTTTGTTGCGCTGACTATGTAATATGGGATTAGGCGCAAATGGTTTTACGCGGGGGCGTTAATGGTTTTTTGCGCCAGCGCAAACAATTGCATGAAGATTGCAATTTAGCCCTTTGTGTGTACATGTGTGCGTGCGGGTGTTCACGCTCACCTATGACTGTGTAGGCATGTTATTTTATTGTGAAAATTGCAAATTCGCAAGAATATTCTGTAACCTTTTACTTTTACTCATCAGGGGGGAATTACTGTGAGCTGTGTACATAACAAAAATGATTATTGCACAGCTTCTCATTGTGTTGATGAGTTTGCGGATCGGTAAGTCAAATACATTCCCGTAGAAACAATTTCATTGTATCATATTATATTATTTATGTTAGAATAATAATTATTATTACAATCATAATTATTTTTAATAGTATTACCATCATATATATGTGTAATAATATATTCACTATTGGTTATTATAATGAACGCTTCTATTTTTAATACTAATAATATATTATTATTGTATTATTAATAATAATAAGTTTAATCTTAATAATAATTATAATAATACTAATAACAACAATAATAATAAAATTATTCTATTATTATTATATAAACATTTGATATTACTCATCATCATTAATAATAATAATATTAATATTACAATAATTACTATATAATTCTGAATTATATTAATAATTATAATATTCTAATTATTAATATTAATAATTACTCTTCTTATTATTCTATTTTATTTTGTTGTATTTTTTTTACTCACTTGGGGTTTTCAGATCAAATAATCTTAACCTTACCCACCGATAGTATCAGTCATAGAACATGTATGATAGTACTTTTAGTAGTAGTGCAAATGTCAATACTGCAATTTTGCAGAGGATTATTGAATTTATTCCCAGACACTGTTGCATCTTTTTTGTCACCATTATTTTCATTATGTTATTCTTTATTATTTTGGATTGTATTATTAATTAATATTGTAATTTTGGAGATGTTATGAACACTTTGCATCACGCGACACATATATATGTAGAGCAAGTACAATAAATTTACGTGTATTCGTTACCAGTTATTATTTTTTAAAATTTTACTAGTAAATTTTTTTTTTTTTTAAAAAAGCCCAAATTTTAACTCTTTCAAAGCATGTAGATGGTTAATTTACTGAAATAGCTATCAGAAAAATATTTTCTTGTATAATGAACACTAAATTGGCAAAATATAAGAAAAAAATAAATGCCTTTTTAGCAATTCGCAAATTATCTGCTTTTTCTTGGAAATTGGGCTGAAAGACTCTGAGAATGCAGAGCGTCGGAGATTTTTTTTTGAGCTTGTTCCGTGTCTGCGTTTTTTTTTCATCCTTGTAATAAGACACTTTTTATTAGAATTTCTATCCTTTTTTTTCCTCGTACAATGCCGCGCTTCATCGTGCCTGAGGATACCCGGGCCGGCGCGCTCTTTCTCTGGTGTAAAGAGCTCTCCTTTTTTTAACAGAAGAAAATGACCTCTTGTAAAATGAAAACTGCCAACGCGTTTTAAAGAGCCGGGCGCATTGTAAGGAGCCATGTTTAGACGCCTTTCTTGTGGATTATGATAAGAGCCTCATCCAGAAGTCTCACTCAGAGCCATTTATTTCCCAGCCGGTAATCTAGATGATTACAGACACCATTCAGCCGGAGGAGCTCTATTGAAATATTTACTCGCTGCACAATTCTGCGCAGTTCTTTGACCTAGTTTAGTGGATGGATATATTTTTTTCCAGAGAGTTATTCAGAGCTTGACACGCCGCTTTGTATTTATTATACGCATTCTGTATCCGTCATGTTTTGTATAAAGGTTATTTCACTCTCCAGCCAAGAAAACCAATGCGAGCGTGAGCTCATCCTGGAGACCTTTCCTTTGATTGGGGAATTAGCTCAGGGTTCTCCACCCTGCAACATAGTATGGCAAAGTAATAGGGATGTGCGTTTCGGGTTTCGGAATTTCGGAATTTTCACGAAATTTCCCGATTCGTGTTTTCGGATGCGGCCGATTTTCCGAAAATTTTTAGATCCGAAAATGGCAGATCCGAAAAGTTTTCCGAGCCGAAACGAAATATTTTCGGAATTTTCAAATGGACTTGAAATTTGTCAAATCGAAATTTATTGCTTTGAAAGGAGGAGAACAGACGTTCCGAAAAAACGAAAAATTTCCGAAAATACGAAAAGTCGATACAAAAAACGAGCTAAGTGACACGAAAATCCGAAAAATGGTCGATATTCCGAAACCATTTACAAATCCGAAAAAACGAAAATTTCCGAAAATACGAAAAGTCGATACAAAAACGAGCTAAGTGACACGAAAATACGAAAAATAGTCGAAATTCCGAAAAAAAATGTACACGAAAAACGAGTCGAGCCGAACCGAATCGAAACAGAAATCGGTCGAAACGAGCCGAATCGAAAAGTTTAAAAATCAGAAAAATCAAATCGAATCGAACCGAAAAAAAAATCGGTGCACAAGCCTACAAAGTAACAATTATGGGGGCTGTCGTGTGACCCCCTGAATTGTGTTTAAAGGAACGTTCTACAAAGAAATAGAGTTCCCTTTTTTGCCCTTAACCTCCCTGGCGGACTGTTTTTTTGTCATTTTCATGCCAAAAAGCACTCTATTTATAATTCCCCCCCCCTAGCGGCACCCCAAGTGTTGTTCGGGGTTAAACTCCTATGCTGGAAGCGGTAACCTCGAGCAACACTCTGGATGCCGCTGGATACATCACCTCTCCCTGCGCTCCTTCGATGTCCCCGCAGCCTCCTCCGATGATCGTGACCCTCATACTTCCTGGTTCCCTCCTCACGAGAAGGAAACCAGGAAGTATGAGGTCGCCATCGCCAGAGGAGACTGCGAGGAACAGCGAGGGAGCGCAGGGAGAGGTGATGTATACAGCCCGAGTGTGTCTCAGGGTTACCGCTCTCAGCAGTGAAATTTAACCCCGAGCCACACTCGGGAACACCGTCAGGCAGGTTAAATAAATTTCTGTTCAACTTGCATAGCGTAAGAACGTCAATTTGCGCTCCGCTAAAGGACTCGCGTACTTTACGTACATCACTTCCGATCTGGTGACCTGTAGCCCAGAAATTCAAAAATCTTGGCTGCTGGTGACACTGGGTGAGGTGGACAAAACTCCTCCGCTTCATCCAGCATTTCTGCCAGATTGGTGGAGCTGGGGTGGGGGAGAGAAGAGGGGCACTCTTCACATCTTGAACACTTTATAATTGTATAGTGGCCAGGATGTGTAGAGTGTGTCCCTTTAACTAATGACAACATAGCACTGATGATTGACAGAGATGCAAGGTATCTTTTATCAGTCTTAGAATGTGTATTGATGGATTTCATATTGAGGTTTTTACATTTCCGATGCACTAGTTCCTACGTTAAAGTTTGTGTCAATATTTTCACTCTGAAACAATTCCTACAACTGGTTTAATTAAAGAATTCCTAAACCTATCTCCACCCCCCAAACCAGGAGTCGGCAAACTTAGCCATCCAGAACGTTTGAAAACGACATCTCCAATGATGCTACGCTAATTGAATGACAGGCTGAGCATTATGGTAGATGTAGGTCTAAACCATCTGGAGGGACAAGGTTGCCGACTCTTGCCTTACACCAGGGATATGCGGTCAGGGGCGGCAGGTGAGGTAGAGCCTCACCTGCTATTAAGGGCAGCTGCAGTCAAACTCACCTGCTCCTCGTTCCCCCGCTGTCGGCTCCTTCTGTCTTCTCCGTGCGCCAAAAACATTATTTTTATTTTTCTTCCGCAGACTGAGCCTACGCAATTTGCGTAACGCGACGCTACGCAAATCGCGTACGCTGCCAAGAAGTGTGCAGTGCAGCATGTCTGTTCAATGAACAGACGTCTGAGCACTGCCCACTTCCTGAACATTGCTCTCCCAGTGTCTCAGAGGCACTGGGAGAGCAATGAAATAGCTTGGACCAATAGGAAAGCGCTATTGGTCCAAGCCATTCAAAAAACGCCTGCATGGGAGGCAGGCCTCCTAAGCATTGATTGGCGCAGGACAGTTATGTGACTGTCTCACACAATCAGTGGATGCGGGGGTGTTCTCGGGGTGTGGCTTGAACTGTGAAGCGCCATCCAATGAGTTCTGCAGCATTTGGCTGAATGTGAGCAGATAATATTGCCCAAAACACTTCAGAATTCATTCTGCTGCTTTTGTCAGCAGTCACATCATCAATAAATACAAGAGAACACTAGGTCATGCTGCCCTGAGGAGGATGCAGAGATCCTGGGGAGCACAGAAAGCTGCCAGTTCCTGCTGGGGAGCCCTAAACATCCAGATTCTGGGGAGCCCTGAACAGCCAGTTCCTGGGGAGTCCTGAGAGCAGCCAGTTCCTGGGGAGCACTGAACCATGTAAACTGTGTATATCTGGCTATGATACTAACCGGTGCCTCACCAGCCACTGACCTTACCGCACGCCACTGCCTTACACTGCCTCTGCTTTAAAATGTCTCAACAGACTATGAGACTCCATATTGAAGTAACGACACTTCTCCAGTCTTTGTGGCACAAGCAATTGTCATTGTATATGATGGAATGGACATCAGGTGTAAATGACTGTGAATCTGGAAAGTGGCTCAAAAGTAATGAGTGCGTGAGCTCACCTCTTGAGCAGGGCGGCAGGAGGAGGCATCAAGTGTGACTCTATTTTCCTAGTATTTAGTTTCATCGTCGTGCCTAAAGCCCATGGTTTTCAGTTCCATATCTTCTGGGTGTCTGGAGGATATGGTTTCATTTAATTTCTGGTGTTGTAGAATATTACCCTATGTGTTTCATATTTCTTGTTTTACACATGTAATCATTGTAACAAATCAGGAACCATTCCTACACAAATATAATCACTGTAACAATTTATTAACAATTCCTACACACATACAGTCAGGTCCAGAAATATTGGGACATCAACACAATTCTAACATCTTTGACTCTATACACCACCACAATGGAGTTGGAATGAAACAAACACAATGTGCTTTAACTGCAGACTGTCAGCTTTAATTTGAGGGTATGTACATCCAACTCAGGTGAACGGTGTAGGACTTACAGCAGTTTGTAGATGTGCCTCCCACTTGTTAAGGGACCAAAAGTAATGGGACAGATTAATAATCATAAATCAAACTTTCCCTTCTTAATACTTGGTTGCAAATCCTTTGCAATCAATCACAGCCTGAAGTCTGGAACGCATAGACATCACCAGACGCTGGGTTTCATCCCTGGTGATGCTCTGCCAGGCCTCTACTGCAAGTTGACCTTGGTCTCATCTGTCCATAGGATCTTGTTCCAGAACTGTGAAGGCTTTGTTAGGTGTTGTTTGGCAAACTCTAATCTGGCCTTCCTGTTTTTGAGGCTCACCAATGGTTTACATCTTGTGGTGAACCCTCTGTTTTCACTCTGGTGAAGTCTTCTCTTGATTGTTGACTTTGACACACATACATCTACCTCATGGAGAGTGTTCTTGATCTGGCCAACTGTTGTGAAGAGGGTTTTCACCAGGGAAAGAATTCTTCGGTCATCCACCACAGTTGTTTTCCGTGGTCTCCCGGGTGTTGCTGAGCTCACCGATGCGTTACTTCTTTTTGAGAATGTTCCAAACAGTTGTTTTGGCCACGCCTAATGTTCTTGCTATCTCTCTGATGGGTTTGTTTTGTTTCTTCAGCCTAATGATGGCTTGCTTCACTGACAGTGACAGCTCTTTGGATCTCATCTTGAGAGTTGACAGCAACAGATTCCAAATGCAAATAGCACACTTGTAATGAACTATGGGCCTTTTATCTGCACATTGTAATTGGAGTAATGAGGGAATATCACACACCTGCCATGGAACAGCTGAGAAGCCAATTGTCCCATTACCTTTGGTCCCTTAACCCTTTCGCTGCTGAGGCGTTTCACGCCTCTGTGCTGAGCTCATTTTTACCGGTTTCGCTCATCTTGTTTAAACGTGTTTTGAAGGCTTATTTTAGTATATGACCCAGACATATTATATATCGTTCTTTCCGGCAGACTCGGCAGATTCATAATATGTCATTATTATATGTATACGTCATGTCCTGTCTGTATATTATAACAAAAAATGCAATAAAATATGAATTTTCAATAATTTACAATGTGTAAAGTGTTTTTTTCACATTTTAACATGCGAGCAATTGCAGTTATATTTTGTATGGGGTGCGCTTGTTAAAAAAGTTAGAAATGGGGACTCGTTACATTTTTTTTGGGGAAAATTACGCGATTTTTAACAAACGCACCGCATACAAAAATCGTTAGTGCAGCATCATTGTTCACATTATAAATGAAATGGGAACAATATTGCTGCATTAAAAAACAAAAAAAACAAACAAAACTTGTTTATCTTTCTTTATAATTTTTTTTAAAATATATATATTTTTTTATTTTTAATTTTTATTGTGTTTTAAATAACTTTTTTCATTGTCATGTTTGGTATCGTTGGAAAGGCCATGCTCTGGCCGATCCAACAGTACCAAACATTAACCCCTAGCTGCCACGGATCGAGAGATAGGGGGTTCCAAGATGTCAGCCAGCTCCAGGGGAGGATCACGATTTGGTGCTTTTCGGCGCCGAATCGTGATCCGGCACCCAAGGGGTTAAAGGCATGCACAGTTTGGGAGGGCAGGCTGTGCCCTTCCAAACTGTGCCTGCCTTAACCCTGTGACAGCCGGCGATCGGGAGGGAGAGAGGTCCGAAGGACCTCCCCCCTCCCTTTCAGGCGCCTCCTCCGCACACGCGGGGGGTGCCTGAATTAGTTGTCATCGCGCCACCGCGATGACATCTAATGGTGCCGGCGGCGGTCCCGGGTGCTGGGCTGACATCGATGATGTCAGCCTGCACCGGGGGGCACAGCGATCGGCCGGTATCCGGACGATCGCTGGCCGTAAAGGGAGGACGCGCTGAGCGCGTCCTCCGCAGGCAACGCTACCTGCGGGTGGACGCGCTGAGCACGTCCTCTGCAGTGAAAGGGTTAACAAGTGGGAGGCACATCTGCAAACTGCTGTAAGTCCTACACCGTTCACCTGAGTTGGATGTACATACCCTCAAATTAAAGCTGACAGTCTGCAGTTAATTTGGAGGTATGGGATCTCCTCATTAATGTGGGGACTCCATATATTTTTCGCCGTCCGTTCTTTCTGCAAGTTTAATATGTTTTAATGTTTATATATATATATATATATATTATTTTTATTTTTTGTTTATTTATGTTTGTTGTTATCCCCTCTACCCACAAATGCATATGTGGTTTTTGAAATGTCTTTAAGGTATTCTGTACTTAGAAGCGAAAAAAACAGCATGATTAGAAGTGGAATTACCATATGAATTGATTAATGACTTACATGTGTGGGGATTCAATTGATTTAATTGAATTTGTATATATAGGGGAGTGGAGTCTTTGTACACTTTAGTATGATTAAGGCTGTCATGGCCGAAACGTCACTTTTTATGGATTAGACTGCTTTCCCACGAATAAAGAAAGAGATTATACACCTGGCTGTTTGGAGTCCCAACCCGTTCTTTACAGTCTGCAGTTAAAGCACATTGTGCTTGTTTCATTCCAACTCCATTGTGGTGGTGTATAGAGCCAAAGATGTTAGAATTGTGTCGATGTCCCAATATTTCTGGACCTGAATGTATAATCATTGCGACAAGTTATTAATCATTCCTACACCTATATAGTCATTGTAACAATTTAGTAACCATTCCTACACACATACGGGCTCTATCATCTCCTTCATGCTAACAAAAGCGCAAATGTTAGCGTTAGCTTAAAGGAGGTCATAGCGTTGTGCCCAGCTCACCTTCGAATCGCTAACGGGTTAAAAAAAACATTAGCGCTCGTTAATTAGCGATTCGTAGCGCGCGTTTACTGTACTTTGCGCTCACTATACCTAACATGGGGAGAGCAAAGTGAAAGCACAGATTAACTATCGTTGGGATCACTTGGTGTTAACGCTAGTTACTAAGAGCTGGCGCTAACGAAAAAGTTATCACCAGCTCAGAGATGCAGGTAATGGATTGCGATGCTTCAGAATCCATTACCTGCAGCTCAAAACCCCCCATAAATCACATACTCACCACTCATCCCGCAGCGAGAATGGCGGCCCGATCTGCTGCTTCTAGCCACGGGAGCAGAGTGAGACTGGGTGGAGAAAGTCCCCTGTCTCCCTCCGCAATCACTCCGCCGACCAGCAGGATCTCATGAGAGGCGAGATCCTGCCGGTCATGTAACCCGGCAGCACGATCCTCCATGGAGTCCTATGAACGTCATGGAGGGGATGCTGGGGACGGCGCTGTAGCACTGCTCTCAGCATCTGCGAGCTTAGCGATTGCTAAGGGGCAGCCTGCCGGACTCGCGCCTGCCCTGCGATCTGCTGGGAAAACTGGGATGCAAAGGAGAAATTAGCGA
Source organism: Leptobrachium leishanense (assembly GCA_009667805.1). NCBI lineage: Eukaryota > Metazoa > Chordata > Amphibia > Anura > Megophryidae > Leptobrachium > Leptobrachium leishanense. Next base: position 39,002,272 of record CM019067.1, on the reverse strand, counting down.
ACACTAATTTTTCCCCTTAGCATACGGTTTTAGCTCATGGCACGTGATAGTGCCCATAATCATTGTGACAAATTAGTAACCATTCCTACACACATATAATCATTGTGACAAATTAGTAACCATTCCTACACACATATAATCATTGTGACAAATTAGTAATCATTCCTACACACATAAAATCATTGTGACAAATTAGTAATCATTCCTACACACATGTAATCATTGTGACAAATCAGTAATCATTCCTACACACATAAAATCATTGTGACAAATTAGTAATCATTCCTACACACATATAATCATTGTGACAAATTAGTAATCATTCCTACACACATAAAATCATTGTGACAAATCAGTAACTATTCCTGCACACTTATAATCATTGTAAAATACATAAAATCACATAAATATCACATATAATCATTGTAACAAGTCAATAATCATTCCTACACAGATATACTCACTGTAACAAACGAGTAACCATTTTTATACACAAATAATCATTGTGACAAATTAGTAATCATTCCTACACACATATAATCATTGTGACAAATTAGTAATCATTCCTACACACATATAATCATTGTGACAAATTAGTAATCATTCCTACACACATATAATCATTGTGACAAATTAGTAATCATTCCTACACACATAAAATCCATTGTAAAATACATAAAATCACATATATATCACATATAATCATTGTAACAAGTCAATAATCATTCCTACACAGATATACTCATTGTAACAAACGAGTAACCATTTTTATACACAAATAATCATTGTGACAAATTATTAATCATTCCTACACACATATAATCATTGTAACAAATCAGTAATCATTCCTACACACATATAATCATTGTAACAAATCAGTAATCATTCCTACACACATATAATCATTGTAACAAATCAATAATCATTCCTACACACATATACCCATTGTAACCAATGAGTAACCATTTTTATACACAAATAATCATTGTGACAAATTATTAATCATTCCTACACACATATAATCATTGTAACAAATCAATAATCATTCCTACACACATATAATCATTGTAAGAAATCAATAATCATTCCTACATACATATAATCATTGTTACAAATCTATAACCATTCCTACACACATATAATCATTGTAACAAATCAATAACCATTCCCACACACATATAATCATTGTAACAAATCAATAACCATTACCACACACATATAATCATTGTTACAAATTAGTAATCATTCCCACACACATATAATCATTGTACGAAATCAATAATCATTCCTACACACATATAATCATTGTTACAAATTAGTAATCATTCCCACACACATATAATCACTGTACGAAATCAATAATCATTCCTACACACATATAATCATTGTGACAAATTAGTAATCATTCCTACACACATGTAATCATTGTGACAAATTAGTAATCATTCCTACACACATATAATCATTGTGACAAATTAGTAATCATTCCTACACACATAAAATCATTGTGACAAATCAGTAACTATTCCTGCACACTTATAATCATTGTGACAAATTAGTAATCATTCCTACACACATAAAATCATTGTGACAAATCAGTAACTATTCCTGCACACTTATAATCATTGTAAAATACATAAATTCACATATATATCACATATAATCATTGTAACAAGTCAATAATCATTCCTACACAGATATACTCATTGTAACAAACGAGTAACCATTTTTATACACAAATAATCATTGTGACAAATTATTAATCATTCCACGTACAATCACTTTGATAGATTAGTAATCATTCCTATACACACATAATCATCCCTGACTTTGATAATTCCTCCAAATATATTGTCATTCTAAATTATTGATAACCATTCCTAAACACATACAACTATTTGAGCTCATAAATCACAATTCCAAGACAGATTTAATTATTTTAACACATTGATATCCAATCCCACACACATAAAATCTTTCCTATAATACACTGTAATTCTAACATTCCCAAGAGCATTTCTAAACACATACAGGGTTATTCAAAGAGATCCGAATGGCTGGAGACAGGTAACCGAATGCTGAAAATCAGCATTCGGTTACCTTTCTTGGCAATTCGGCTATCCAGAGAGCAGGCAATTCGCCAAATCCTGGCGAATTGCCTGCACATACGGTGCCTGTTCGGTGCCTGTTCGAGGGCAGTGAAATTCCCATAGAGAAGCAATGCTTCGTCTATTCAGAGAACAAAACCAGCAGTGAAAGGTTCCCGAAATGCCCTGCCATTCGGTGGTTTCATTCGACAGGTTTATTCAGAAGAATCTCCATAGGCTTCAATGTTAAAAATATTCCCGTTTTTTAATTCAATATCTAATAAACCATTCATTATAAAATTCTGCAGTAAAGAGTCTCTTTATTCATAGATTTTTTTAGGATATTTTTCGTATTTTTTTTTTTAAAAGTCAGTTTTTTTAAAAAAAATTAAGTTTTCTTATTTTTTCTGTAACAGCCCTTTTTATTATCATTCATTGGATCATATGTAAATTTCAGATATTTTCGCTCAGTAGTTTCTTTGCAAACAGCGTTTCACTTTTCAAACATTCATACAAACTGTTTTGCTAATTTATTCACTGCCTTCTTCTGCCGTGTCGAGTTTTTCCAGCGGCTGCACTGCGTGTGATCGGCTACTGCTCCGGTTTTTCCGACGTCTTCGACGGGTTAATCCAGATGTTTTTGCGGGTTTTCGGCGTGCATTCGCCAGGTTTTCGCAAGGTTTTCGCCTGGTTTTCGGCAGTTTTTCCCTTCACTTCGACAGCCCTGTGGTGCTTGCTGAATACACCGCAGAGTCGCCGAAATGGGATCGCCAAATCGAACCGAATTGAAGAGAACGAAAAGTCACCGAACGTGCGTTGACTTTTCGAATCTCTTTGAATAACCCTGATAATTATTCTTCTACACTGCATTAGTGGCTCAACTCATAAAACCACCACTAGTACTATCTACTGGAATCCGTAGGACTCCATGGAGGCAAGTGCAACCCAGTGTGAGCTCTCAAAGGTTTGCATAAGCAGGGTCACGCTGAGTCTTTGCAAGGACATAGAGAACTATTTGTTCCCATTGTCCTTCTGCATATGGTCAGAGGAGTTGGTGGATCTCTCCTCCCTCTGCACATTAGGACCAGAGATACGAATAAGATTTTTACATACATTTCTCTGAATGTGTTAAGTGATTTTGTGAAATCAATCAACTCCAGGGGGTCTCCGAGATGGGTTTTTTCTCTGAGTACAACGAGAATTGCAAGTTAACAGAGAATACCTCGTTGTTCTCTGGCTGCCCAATATTTAATGTTTCCTACACAAAGTATAGGAAACAACAGCATTCAGCAAGGATCCATTAATAATAATTATACTTATATAGCGCCAATATATTCTGCAGCGCTGTACACAATATGTGAACAAGAGGGTGATACTGTAGAACAGAAGACGGATTAACAAGGATGATACAGTACATTCTATAATGGATATATTTATTGTGCCTTGCCCTAGGGCACTTGCTGGTGAGGTGCTCCGACCAGGAGCCGAATCAGCTTTCACTGGTTGTTATGCCGAGACCTTGTCGCTACGTTGAACTGCTCTTCTCCACAGTTCCCTGCTTCTCTAAGGGTGTAGAGGAGAGACGTGCTGGTCAGGTGTTCTGATTATTTTTTTCTTTTTCCTTGCTTTTTGCTTTTTCATTTTGGATTATTGAGTGTAGATTAATGTGGGAAATTTATTTAATTATAATTTATTAACATAAATCTGCAAAAAATAATATGTATAACATTTATGGGGTGATAAAACAATCTGAAGGCTCTGTCTCCTCTGTGAGTTTTGTTTCACAAAGTAGTCAGTTACTGGTATTCGCATATAAAAAATTATATATATTTAACTATATACTAGAAGATTAATAAGAGATTATTCAAAGAATAGCACCGAACGGTGAATTTCCCCGTACGGTGCAATTTCGTGGCCATTTGGCTATTCAAAAAGCTGGCAATTCGTCAAATATTGTGCAATTGTGTAAACGGTGTAATTCGGTGGCAGTGAAATCCCCATAGAGAAGCAATGGTTGATCTATTCAGAGACACCGAACAGCAACGAAAAGTTGGCGAAATGCCCATATTTTTTGATGCTTTCGTTCGACAGGTTTAAACAGGTGAATCCCATAGGTTTTAATGTAAAAAAAATCCCTGTTTTTATAAATTTTTTACTCAACTGTTTATTCTTTTCATTTGCAGCAAAAAGCCTTTTATCTATAAATTTTTTTGAATTTTTTAGGCATTTTTCTGGATTTTTTCGGCACAAATTTAACCTAGATTTTTTTAAATGGTGTTTTATTTTTCTGTAAAAGACCTTATTATTATTATTCATAGGACCTTATATATTATTTCCATGCATTTTCATGCATTATTTTTGTTTAAAATGACCTTTAAAAATGTGGATTTTTTTTTTTGTTTTGTTTTTTACCCATTTTCAGCTGCGTTTGGCGGCTGGTTGCCTTTTTTCAGCGGCGTTTTTTCGGGTTTGTTCGACGACATTCTGTGGACTGTTCGGCAGATCGTCAGCTGCTTTCACTGGTTTGCGTTTGCCAGTTTATCAATGGCGTTCGGCGGTTTGAGGCTGTGTTCCCTGGGTTTATCTGCAGTCTTTGGCGGATCAATTTGGCGCACTTTGGGGACCCTGCGGTGAATGCTGAATTCACTGCAGGGTCGACGAATTGAACTCACCAAAGGTGCCGACTGAAAGAGGAGCGAAGTTTCATTGCTCTTTGAATAACCCCTTTATTCTTTCCAATACATGAGGAAAACATTGGGACCGATAATCATCGCGGTATCAAACAATACAACATAGAATATATTTTTATTATAGTTTAATGACTGCGAATGACATAACACCATCAATTGTCTTTAAAAAGACCCCCTGATATGAATATTTTATATTCTGTTACCATATTATTTTATATTTATATTTATACTAGAATCTACAAATGCTCAAGAATCGGGACTCTCTCCAGTTTCACCGGAGCTTCCTGATCTGCCATTACGGAATGTCAGTAAGTGTAACAGATCTCACTCAGTACCCCAACAGGGTCACATCTGCCAATGCCGCTTCCTTGCTGGACCATTAATTAATTAAACATTATGTAACATTTCTAAACGAATCAAGACAATGGGAATGGGGATGATAACAGATTACAGACAGCAGATTTACAACCTATTCAAATATAAACAGATAAACACATTCTTGAAACAAGGTAAACTGGGATGTTAATCCTTTCAACAGATAACAGATAGACAATAGCATTCTTGCATAATCACAATTATACCAACATTCTGCACACAAGAAAGGGCAATGGGCCAATATTGATTATGAGTCCTGCACCCTAAATATGCCTCCATGCCCATGCACCCCAAGTCCAAAATGACTTACATAACAGTAAGTATCCAAGGATAAGCACTTTAATCTTTATATCTCCAGGTTTTGTTGCCATAATACTAATAATATTTCCACTTAACCCCTTCAATACCATGGTCAAGTATACTTGCTGTTGAAAAGCTCTTACTGAAGCCTAACAGCGAGTAAGCTGAATATAGTTATATTCTGGAGTAATGCAAAGAATTTTTTTTATCGCAAATGATATTCATTTACAAATGGGCTCCAGAACGTGCCTTCAAATTTCCAGCACCTTGGACATGTCTGCCGAGGTGATGAAGCTGTTTTAGGAGCCAGATCTGTTTTTCTTTTATAGAAACACTGAGCTCCACCTATATTATTGTACATGTAGTAACACTTTTTGGCCAGCAGGAGGAGCCTTCTGTTTGTCAAATCAAGATGACAGTAAGATTACTGTCTGTACAATGTATTTTATAAAGGGTGCATTCATTTTTATGCTGTCTGCAATGGAAAGTTGTTTTCCATAAATCCACTGGATCCTGGCAGTTTTTATGGAAAACAGCTTGGTAGGGAATTATTATTATTATTATTCTTTATTTATAAAGCGCCAGCATATTCCGCAGCGCTGTACAATAAGCACAGTATAGACAGGGTTACAATACATTGAACAACATTTGACAAACAGTACAGGAGGAGATGAGGGCCCTATTCCCGTAGGAACTCACAATCTGGGAGGATTGGGGTTGGAAACAGGAGGAGAGGACTGTAAGGTGAGAGTGATTGATGGTTGCGTCAGTGAGTTGGGTGGTAGGCTTCCCTAAATAGGAATGTTTTAAGGGAGCGTTTGAAGGAAGAGAAGTTAGGGGAAAGTCTGACAGTACGAGGGAGAGCGTTCCAGAGAGTGGGGGCTGCGTGTGAGAAATCCTGCAGTCTATCATGGAAAGAGGTGATGCGGGGAGAAGCTAGGCGCAGGTCACTGTTTGACCTTAGGGAGCGGGCTGGGGTGTATTTGGTGATTAGTGAGGACAGGTAGTGGGGAGCTGAGTTAGTGAGGGTTTTGTAGGTAAGGATAAGGATTTTGAACTTAATTCTGCAGTGGATGGGGAGCCAGTGAAGGGACTCGCAGAGGGGAGCGGCAGAGACAGAGCGGCGGGTGAGGTGAATTAGCCTGGCGGAGGCGTTCAGGATGGATTGTAGGGGGGAGAGGCGGGACAGAGGGAGGCCAGATAAGAGATTATTGCAATAGTCGAGTCGGGAGATTACCAGGGCGTGTATGAGTTGTTTTGTGGTGACAGCAGTGAGAAATGGTCGAATTCTGGAAATATTACGCAGTTGGTATCGGCAGGAGGAGGAAAGAGACTTGATGTGGGGGATGAAGGAAAGAGCAGAGTCCAGTGTAACTCCAAGACAGCGAACTTGGTTTGATGGGGAGATGGTGATACCCTCCACCGTGATAGAGAAGTCAGGAGGTGGGGAGGCATTGGAGGGAGGAATAAGTAGGAGTTCAGTCTTTGACATGTTGATCTTTAGGTGGTGGGAGGCCATCCAGGAGGAGATGCCAGATAAACAGTCACTGACTTTTGAAAGGACAGGGGGAGAGAGATCAGGGGTAGAGAGGTAGATCTGAGTGACATCAGCGTAGAGGTGGTAATTCAAGCCAAAGCTGTTGATGATTTTGCCCAGGGAGGAGGTGTAGATGGAAAAGAGCAGAGGACCAAGGACAGAGCCTTGAGGTACACCAACAGATAGAGGCAATGAAGAGGAGTTACCAGCAAAGGACACACAGAAGGACCTGTTGGATAAATAGGAGTCAACCCAAGCAAGTGCAGTGTCACCGAGACCCAGAGAGTTGAGGGTCTGTAGAAGGAGGGGGTGGTCAACAGTGTCAAAAGCAGCCGAGAGGTCAAGCAGGATGAGAATAGAATAGTGGCCGTGTTTTTTAGCAGTTAGGAGGTCGTGGTGACTTTGGTGAGGGCAGTTTCAGTTGAGTGTAGGGGACGGAAGCCAGATTGCAGGGGGTCAAGTAGGGAATTTGAGGACAGGAAGAGGGAGAGGCGGTTGAAGACTAGTTTTTCTAAGAGCTTTGATTTGAAGGGAAGCAGGGATACAGGGCAGTAGTTGGATGGAGAGTTGGGATCGAGGGATGGTTTCTTTAGTAAAGGGGTAACTAGTGTGTGTTTGAAGGCGGATGGAAAGGAGCCAGTGGAGAGAGATAGGTTGAAGATGTGTGTGAGAGCAGGGGTGAGGGAGGAGGAGAGGGGAGGAATTAGATGTGAGGGAATGGGGTCGAGCGGGCACGTGGTGAGATGTGAGGAGGACAATAAGGAATTGACTTCCTCCTCAGTGGCTGGAGGAAGCGGCAGAGGGTGGCAGAGGGACCTGTGGGAGTGGAGGTGGCAGATAACTATCTTGTGTTGGGATGTTGCTTCTGATAGTTAGAGTTTTACTGAGGAAGTAGTCTGCCAGGTCTTGAGCGCTGAATGCAGCTGTGGGGGGAGGTGCAGGTGGGTAGAGGAGGGTGTTGAAGGTGGACCAGAGCCGTTTAGGGTTGGAGGACAGCGTAGATATAAGAGATGAGAAGAAGGATTGTTTGGCCAAGTGGAGGGCAGAGGTGTATGACCGGAGAATAAACTTGAAGTGAACAAAATCAGCGTCAGAGCGGGATTTCCTCCAGGCACGCTCTGCAGTGCGGGAGCATCTTTGCAGGTAGCGAGTCTGGAGGGTGTGCCAGGGCTGAAGCTGGCGGCATGGGGCCTTACAGAGTCGAAGAGGAGCAAGAGTGTCTAGAGCAGAGATAAGCGTAGTGTTGTAGTGATTAGTGGCAGCATCAGGGCAGGTGAAGGATGAGGTGTGAGGGAGGTGGTGAAGTAGGTTGGAGACTTGATGGGGTCCACAGCATGTAGATTTCTGCGAGTGTGTGTGCGGGGTGGGGGAGCAGGGTGTTTAGGAAGTCCAGATAGGTTGAAAGAGAGAAGGTGGTGTTCAGAGATGGGGAAAGGGCGACAGTTGAACTCAGAAATGGAGCAGACGTTGGAAAAGACAAGGTCAATAGTGTGACCATCGCGGTGGGAAGGGAGGAGGGAGGATTGTGTGAGTCCAAGGGAGGACATGAGTGAAAGAAGTTTGGAGGCAGCAGGGGCGGAGGTATCATCAATGGGAATGTTGAAGTCCCCGAGAATTAGGCATGGAAGATTAGAAGACAGGAAGTGAGAAAGACAGGTAGCAAAGTGGTCAAAGAACTGGGAGGTTGGTCCCGGTGGACGGTAGATGACTGCCACCCTGAGGGCCAGAGGAGAGAACAGGCGGATGCAGTGTGTCTCGAAGGAGGAGAAGGAGAGGGATGGGGGTGGAGGGAGATGCTGGTAGGTGCAGGTGGGAGAGAGCAGGATTCCGACCCCGCCACCATTTCTCTCACCCGGTCTGGGGGTATGGCTCAAGTGTAGACCGCCATGTGAGAGAGCAGCAACGGAGGCCGTGTCAGAGGGAGTTAGCCAGGTTTCAGTTAAAGCTAGGAGGTTGAAGGAGTTTGAAAGGAAGAGGTCATGGATGGCTGTGAGTTTGTTGCACACAGAGCGAGCGTTCCAGAGGGCACAGGAGAAAGAGGGCAGGCGCTGAGGGATTATGGGAATGAGGTTGCTGGGCTTGCAGGGAGGTGATTTATGTGTGATGGAGATAGGATGAGAGGGAAGTATTGGATGTGTTGTGGGGCCAGGGTTAGGGGATATGTCACCTGAATAGAGTAACAGCAGGAGGGTGAGAAAGAGAAGGTGGGAATGGGATTTGTGGGAGTGGGAGTGATTAGCAGCACGAGAGTTAGAGGGAGACCATGTTCTGAGGAAACAAAGGAGCTCATGCGAGGCCATCATGTGGGACGAGAGGAGGGAGGGAGAGATGCAGATAGTGTAGGGGTCGGTGGTAGAGGGGCAGGAGTTCCATTTAAGGAGAAAGGTAGAAGTAAAGAGTAGAAGCGTGAGAGAAAGCATGATATAGATGTGTGTTTACCCAGAGTAAAATGTGGGCCTTGCAGTTCCTTCCTCCAGTCCCTCCACTCCAGGAAATCAACTCTGAACGTCCACTTAGGATGCCACTTGGGGAGGTCACTGGAGCCAAGGCTCAATGGAGCCACTCTTAGATGTTATATAGGGCAGACTAACTGCATTCAGGCAGTTAAAAGGTAAACACCTGATGCTGGATGGGCTGTGTCAATAGGGCAGGAGATTCACATGCTAATTAGCAAAGCAAATGGTGGAGAAAGGAGACAAAAATAAATTTAAAAAAAGAGACCAAGGTAACGATACAATGTGGGTGCCTGCAAATACTGGGTGATAGGGGTCCTACCAGCAAAAGTATGCAGGGGATCAGTTGAGATGTGGGTGTCTGTGGATACTGGGTGATAAAGTCTTACCTGTGGAGAGAGGAGACACAGGAATTAGGGATCATGATGGTGGATGGTAAAGGGCATCATGGATAAAACTCCAGGAAATCAACTCTAAGCGTCCACTTAGGATGCCACTTGGGGAGGTCACTGGAGGGGGTTAATGAAGCAGCCTCATTCCATTTTAACATTTTCCTGCTCTCCTCTGAAACCCCCTGCAAATAATGGAAAGGATATGCAAAATAAAGGCATGCATGGCAAGCCGAGCCACAGAAAACCCTTACATAACAGCATTGACACTGCTGGATTTGCTTGTGCTCAATGTGATGTTATTGCATTTTAATCTCTTTGTACATTTTCCCTCTGTTTCAGACAATTTTACTTTCAACGGAGTTTTTAAAAATGTGGAAAGTGTGACATCGTTCCTGGGTGAGTTTATTTATAAGTATTTATCTATGCGTTGGCCTTTAAACACACAAACACACACTATATGGACAAAAGTATTGGGACCCATGACCATTGCACCAACGGGGATTTCTATGCCGTGGCATTGGAAATACATAGACATTAATAGGGAGTTGGTCCTCCCTTTGCAGCTATAACAGTTTCCACTCTACTGGGAAGACTTTCCACAAAGATTTTGGGGTGTTTCTGTGGGAATTTATGCCCATTTATCCAGTTGAGCGTTTGTGAGGTCAGGCGCTGATGTTGGACGAGAAGGCCTGGCTCGCAATCTCCATTCCAGTTCATCCCAGAGGTGTTGAATGGGGTTACGGTTAGGGCTTTGTGCGGCCAGTCAAGTTCTTCCACACCAAACTCATCCAGCCATGTTTTTATGGACCTTGCATTGTGAGATGGGGCTCAGTCATGCTGGGATAGAAAAGAACTCTTCACAACGACCCATATTTTTCACAGACGCGTGTAGATACAAGGCTAGGGTCGCGATTTATACAACTACTTGAAACATCTGAATTCAATCATTAAGAGACATGTCCCAATACATTTGTCCATATAGTGTATATAAACTGATATAGTATTGTATTTATATATTACTTTTATTTTAATATATTATATATGGTAGGCACATGGCTTTCGCTCCGTGGTGGGTGGGCAGACCCATGGTGGGTTCCTAGAGGCGGTTGCGACACCCGGGAACGTGAATAAGAACAGAATGCTCTTGTGCTCCTCTACCATCAGCTCTGCACTATGGTCAATGACCCATGGCAAGATGAAAGGTTTTTGGCCAGACAAATGGTGTTTTAAAGATCAAATACCGTAGATACTCGAGTATAGCGTGACCCGAATATAATGCGGTGGATAGAGATTTATTATGGAAATGAGAGAATACTCAAGACTCGAATATAACACGAGGAACAAAATTTTACCTTACCGGTAAACACTTAAGATCCTTCCAGGTACTCTTAACACAGTCAGGCTACCTCTCAGGCCAGGGTGTTCTGCTCTAGAATGATTGCAGTTGTTACCAAGTATGAAGACGCTGGCCATCCGTCTTTACTAGCGATTAGATGGCCGGCGGAGGCGAGCGAGGTGAATGATTGGCTTAAACCGAGGTTGCCCTCTGGCCGTGATGGATCCCACCTCTCCCGAATCCAGGAGTTCCTGAAGTGTTTGCAAGCATCAGGGAGCCCACATTCACTTCAGCGAGACTACTGGAATTTCTGGGAGACTTGGGAACCGGAGCAAGGCAAGTTTTTTTTTTTTGTTACACGTGATGCAGATGTCTCGAATATAACGCGACCCCTCCAATTTTAAGGTAAATTTTTGTCACCAAAATCTAGCGTTATACTCGAGTATCTACAGGTACCTATTTGCCTGAAATTACTATTTTCCTAACACACACACACACACATATAATATAGCATTATATTCAATTATTTCACATGCTAAAAAAAAATTGGGAGATGTCGGACTTCCTGCTGGCTGAATATTTCATATCACTGTGTCTAAAATTTCCTGTAAAACATTGTTAAGGCATTGTCACTAGACATACCGTCAGCTGCTGCCTGTCACCGGGTGTCTCATAGCAAAGTGCACAGTGAGCTTCCATAAATGTCAGTGCTGTCATCTTTTCTGGGGACAGGGATCCAGTGTGTTATTTGAGCTGCAGACTGGAGACATTTACCAAGACAGATTGGGATTTTATTGTCACAGACTGACTGCTTCCCATATTGAGATAGATGGAAGTCAATGCACCGGTGCCGCGAAATGGAAACAAATGAAACGGCTGTGATACATTACGGGGTCACAGAATAGTATCTGTTAGAGGAGGTTACGGACAAATATTTGAGGATAGTTTTTAATCGGAAGGGCGAGAGGAAGCTGAAGCTCGCGTACAGAGAGTCTTATTCTGTCTACAGCTGACAAAATAACTGAAAGGGTTCAATTCCACATCCCAACAGCAACCCCAGCCCGTAGAGACTACTGTCACACCTGGAAAGACACTTTGCAATGACCGGTTACAACAGAGCTGGAATAGATATCAGATTCAGACGTGGATGTACGTTATCGATACAATAATCAAGGATTTTGTGTAAGGAAAGGATTCCTAAAAAAGTCTTTTGGTTCAGTGGAATAGTGGCTTGGCAGTTTCCCTCATGACGTACGTCCAAGGTACGGAGGATGATCAAGAGCCTCATTATCCTTTATGAAGCAACACATATTGTTTTTGGGATGGCAGATGAAAAGAAACAGAAACCGTTAACAGGCTGGACTACTCTGCTGAAGGACCACTGATTGTTGTGGAAGATCTGAATGCTCCTCTTGACCCCAGGAAGGACAGTTCTAGAGGCCCCTTTAATGATTGCATGACTAATCTTCCACAGACGAGGTGCACACGTACCCCTCTGGCTAGTGAAGTGCTGCAAATCTATGCATACCAACTGCTGGCTGGGTCTCTTACTTGGCTCTTTGAGTATAAGAGCACTTGCCGAAATTTCACTCCACAAGCCTAGATTCAGCAGCTTGGTCAGACCTTTCACATGTGATTGTCAAGATCAGATCCCCACGATGCACCATTTGCGTGGACTAAGAGGTGGTAGAGTGGACAAGAGACATCTTTAACCTCAATTTTCCTGAGCATGTAACCCCTGGCACTTTAGGAAAGTTGCTCTGGAAAGCACACACACCAGTCACCATCGTCCATTTTTATTCAACATGGGATCCAGAAAAAGGAGCAACAAGAGTACTAAATTATTGCTCTGCAGAGAGAAACAATAGATACGGAGCAAGTCAACTAAGGCAGACATACTGAGAAACACTAGAGGGGTTATTCAAAGAACGCAGAAATATCACAGAAATTTCAGTGCTCTTTCATTCAGTGCACTTCGGCGAGCTCAATTCGCCAATTCGTCCCTGAAGAGTGCTGAATGGATCCGTCAAACGCCGCCGATAAACATGCGAACGCATCTGATACACCGCTGAGAACCACCGAAAAACTGCCGAACACCACCAATAAACCACTGAACATAGCCACAAACCGCCGAATGCAGCCGACAATCTGCCATTTAAAAAAAATCTGAATCAAAGATTTTGCTGATATAATCCAGAAAAAAATTCTAAAAAATAAATAAATTAAAATACTTTTTTGATGAAAATGAAAAGAATAAACAGTTGAATTAAAAAATTATTTTTACATTGAAAACTATGGGATTCGCCTGTTTAAACCTGTCGAACGAAAGCACCAAAAGTCTGAGCATTTCAACAACTTTTCGTTTCTGTTCGGTGTTCTCTGACCAGATCAACCATTAGGCTGGGCGTCCACTGGATCCTCATTCGTGCGACAACGACCTCGCACACAGTCGTCCATGTCGTCAGACCAATCCAACAACACTATTGTGAATGTACCGTCGTCCATTGCGTCAGACTTGTGACTTGCGACTTCCAGCGACTTTTGAAGTCTGCTGCAGACTAGCGATCAGACCAAAAATTTGGGAAATATCGCACAAGTAACTCAGACAGCCAGAACGGATTTTACCAGGAAGAATACATTGAGATTTCTCTCATTTTCAAGTATCATTCCCATCTCAATAAATCTCAATGTATCCTTCCTGGAAAACCAGAGAAAACTCAGTGTATCCTTCTTGTAAAACATGAGAAATCTCAATGTATCCTTCCTTGAAATCCAGAGAAATCTCAATGTATCCTTCTTGTAAAACATGAGAAATCTCAATGGCAGAATTATCGTATCGTATAATTATCGTATCCGAAAAACCATTAGTTTACGTCAAAACGAATAGACACTTTGAAACGAGGAAAACAGACGTTCCCGAAAAACACAAAAATTTCCGAAATCACGAAAAAAAAAAGTCGATACGAAAAACGAATCGAAACGGAAGTCGGCCAAAACGAGTCGAAACGGAAAATTTACAAAATCCGAACGAACCGAAAAAAACAAATCGGTGCACAAGCCTAGATTTCTCCCATTTCTGAACCTTCACACCGAGGACTCGATTTAATTCTATCGGTCGTTTTTCCGAAATATCAGCTGATTTAGTAAAAAGAATTCAACCCGAGCCACATTTCGAAAAATTGTCCCAGTTTAGTAAAAATATCAGGGCCATTAAAAAGCCAAAAGCGTGTAAAGACGTGTGCACGGATGGTGTTTCAATGGCTCACACTCTTACTGTAAATCCTGATGTAAAAAGTAATTAGGGTTACCGCACACTGTCCGTTCCTCCATGCGCCGTCAATGGGATCCCCCAACTCCATGACGAGTAAAACAAATGCGCAGACACGCAACACCAGGATATCAGGAGAAAAATGTTTTATTCCACCATAGTGGACCTGGGCAACATTTCGATCGAACAAGCAGATCTTTATCAAGCCGCAGGTCCAAATGACTTACAAATGTAATAAAGGCAAATCATTACTGCAACAGTATAGCAATCTAGAAGATCCTCCTGAGTTAAATGCATTACAATTAACCCCATCATTACTGGCGTATTACTGTAAGTCCCGGACTTGCAGGTTTCAATATGAAACCCTGGACAAGTGCGTTGTACTCTGATGTCACAAAAACTTCGGATGCGCGTCTTACCATACACTTCAGACACGCGCGTTTTTTAATGGACATCCTGTAATCGCAAGTCAGTTTTTATTCCCACAAATGCGAATCTTGCCCCAGACTTGCTCATTTACAGTGTATAAGATGACAAATTACATTATAGGGGTTATTCAAAAGGAGACGATCTGGCACCGAAATGGTACTGAACAGTGGATATCCCCGTACGGTGCAATTTCATGACCATTCGGCTATTCAGAAAGCAGGCAGTTTGCCAAATAGTGGCGAATTCCCAGATAAATACGGTGCATGTTCGGCGGCAGTTAAATCCCCCATAGAGAAGCAATGGTTAATCTATTCACAGACACCGAACAGCAGAGAAATGTCAGTGAAATGCCCTGATGTTCGGTGGTTTCATTTAGCAGGTTTAGTCAGGCGAATCCCATAGGTTTCAATGTTAAAAATATTCCTGTTTTTATGCAATATCTATTAAATCATTTATTCTTTTAATCTGCAGCAAAAAGTCTCTTTATTTATTTTTTAAGATTTTTTTAGGCATTTTTCATGATTTTTTTTCCTTGTTTTTTTTTAAAAAAGTTTTTTTTCTTTTTTCTGTAACAGACCTTTTTATTATCATTCATAGGACCTTCTATGTTAATTCCAGACACTTTCGTCCACTGGTAATTTTTTTGCAAACAGCGGTTAAAATTTCACACTTTTAATTGTTTTATTTTTTGTTTTTACCCCATTTGCCGGCTTGTTGGCTTTTTCCGTCGGCTCGTTGCCATCGCTGTGTTCGGCGGATCGTCGGCCTTTTCCAGACGCGGGTTTGCAGCAGTTTATCGGATTGGATCCAATCCGATAATTTGTACATACTTTTTAAAAAAGAGTCGCCGCAAAAATCGCTGACCGGAAAACAAAATGCTGCAAAACTGCCGAAATTATCGGATCTGATAATTTTGCTGTGTTCCTGGCGGGTTATCGAATCGGATTTGATTCGATAATCCGCCAGACCTGCCAAAATTATCGGATCCGATAATTTCGACAGTTTTGCAGCATTTTTTTTTCCGGTCAGCGATTTTTGCGGCGACTCTTTTTTAAAAAGTATGTACAAATTATCGTATTGGATTTTTTTTTTTTTTCAATCAGCGGTTTTGCGAGGGCTTTTCCCCGCACTTCGGGGACACTGTGGTGAATGCAGAATTCCCTGCAGGGTCGGGGAATTTGATTCCCCGAAGTGCGGGGAACAAAAGAGTAGAGAAATGTCGGTGACATTTCAGTCCTCTCTGAATAACCCCTTATGAACTTGCGGGTTGTACAATAGACAGTGAAATATTAAAGCAGGGACTTGCGGGCTGTTAATATAATGGCGGAATATTAAATAAGGAACTCGCAAGTTGAAAATATGATTTTAAAATATTAAAGTCCAACCAAGTAAATCATGATCTCTGGATTTACGGGAATTATGTCAAGATTGCGGAGAATGCACATTTTTACTGTAAATGTGGATCCTACGTAACTTATTTGAAACTATACATTTTTAAACTATTAATTGCTTGCAAACTATTTATTAATCATGTTATTTATAAACAACTGATTATTAAAAATACTATTTATTAAAACTAATCAAATGAATAAAATTAATGGAAAATGCAGATCCAGGTTTTATTAATTGTATTACTTTTAATTAATAATATTTTTAATAATTAATTTCCAAAAAAGATGCCGTGATGAAATCTGTTGCCATGTATTGCATGACATAAGGTAATATGTGCTGTTGTTATAAAACACAATGAACAAGAGACATTCCGGATGTGAAAAAGGTCACATGTTTTGTTGACTTTGTACATTGCACAGAGGTAAAATTAGAGCCCGATTTGTCTCTCGCCCAGTAAGTTTTTAATGATAAATCACTAATATTTGTTGTATGGAAAATGTCACAGGCGCAGGATCTGGTGCAGGGATCGATGGACAGCAGGGATGTTTTTCCTTGAAATCTAACACACCTCAGTATGATAATATCTGAATGCTCCTATTTATAGAACAAAGGTAAAGAGTTATGGAACTAATTAAATTATATTTATTATTAATAGTAGATACAGGGAGAGGGATGGAGGTAATAATGGGGCAAATGGCTCTCATTCGGTGTGCACCCCTCCCTGTTCACAGGTGCTCCACCACGGCAGCCTATAAAGGCCTCGAGCTGCCGGGGAGCTCCAGGGTGAGTTGATCCTGTAAGTGCAGATTTGGTCAACTTGGATAGGACCTGTCAAAGAAGGGGTACATTGGCGACTGTGACCAGCTTAAGCAAATTATGATCATAACTTGTGAACTGAATCCCCATCATTTTACCTCAGTCAGGTTTTTTTGAAAAATTTTTAAAACTGTGCTTTTTCACAGAATATGATGGTAATCTCCCGACTCGACTATTGCAATAATCTCTTATCTGGCCTCCCTCTGTCCCGCCTCTCCCCCCTACAATCCATCCTGAACGCCTCCGCCAGACTAATTCACCTCACCCGCCGCTCTGTCTCTGCCGCTCCCCTCTGCGAGTCCCTTCACTGGCTCCCCATCCACTGCAGAATTAAGTTCAAAATCCTTATCCTTACCTACAAAAGCCTCACTAACTCAGCGCCCCACTACCTGTCCTCACTAATCACCAAATACACCCCAGCCCGCTCCCTAAGGTCAAACAGTGACCTGCGCCTAGCTTCTCCCCGCATCACCTCTTCCCATGATAGACTGCAGGATTTCTCACGCGCAGCCCCCACTCTCTGGAACGCTCTCCCTCATACTGTCAGACTTTCCCCTAACTTCTCTTCCTTCAAACGCTCCCTTAAAACATTCCTATTTAGGGAAGCCTACCACCCAACTCACTGACGCAACCATCAATCACTCTCACCTTACAGTCCTCTCCTCCTGTTTCCAACCCCAACCCTCTCAGATTGTGAGTTCCTACGGGAATAGGGCCCTCATCTCCTCCTGTACTGTTTGTCAAATGTTGTTCAATGTATTGTAACCCTGTCTATACTGTGCTTATTGTACAGCGCTGCGGAATATGCTGGCGCTTTATAAATAAAGAATAATAATAATAATAAAAAGAAGGTGGTCAATAATATGGAGTGCTCTCTCTTGGTGTTTTGTATTTAATGTCTTAGATGCACCTGCTTAGTTTTGAGGTTGAGTGCAACCTTCTGCTGTTTTGTATTATATCTATACATATATATATATATATATATATATATATATATTGTGATAAGGTGAGGGGAATTGTGTGAGATGGTGTGTACATTCCCCCTGTGTTTTTGAGAGGGCAATGCTATTTGAACCCAGGATGAAAAATGTGTTTTAAATTGTTCCCCTGTTCTGCAAGGTCTCCACACCTGCTAATTAACCCCTTAAGGACAGCTGACGTACCCTGTACGTCCTGTCCACAGGTCTCCCTTAGACCCGCGGACGTACAGGGTACGTCAGCGGCGCCTAATCCCCCTCCCGCCCGATACTCACCTCCCTCACTGGATCCCTCAGCGATCTGGCAGGGAGGAAGCCTGCCCATGTGATTTACATGGGCAGGCGAGGCTGATGACGTCGCCACGCTGCGTGGTGACGTCATCAGCAGGCGTCCCCATTCAAATCAATGGAGGGGAGGGGGGGCTCCTTCGGAGCCCTCTATCTCCCCAACCGTTGAAGCTAGGGAGATGCTTTTTGCACTGCTGAAAAGGGGAGAGTCTCAGAGGCATTAACTGTTTCGCCGCCGAATCACGTTTCGGCGCAAATTGGCACCAAAACGCGAGTCGAACCTGGAGGGGGGCTGACATCTTGGATGTCAGCCAAGCCTCCAGGTCCCCCCCACCCACTGACAACCTCACCATATGTGTGAGGATGTCAGTGGGCCAGTTAACGATCTAGCTGCCATGTAGAGATAAGGGGATCCTAAGGATCCCCTTATCTCCCGATACATGGCAGCTAGATGGTCATATTTGACATCATTTGAAAGGCCTGATCATGGCCTTTCCAATGATACCAAACATGACCAGGTTTGGTTTAAAAAACAAATAATAAAAAAAATAATAATAAAAAAAATAAATAATAATAATAAAAAAATTTAATAAAACAAAAAAGTTTTTTTTTAAAGTTTTTTTGTCTGGGGGGGGGGGTTTAATTAAATAGGACCTAGGCTGTCATCTCAAAATAATTTGCACAAAATGGTCAGAATGAGCGCAGCGCACATAGGTGAACTGGCTCAGCAGTGAAAGGGTTAAAAGGCAAAAACATGTAAAAATTGGGTATTTCTATTCTCGGGATAACATTTTGAAACTATTTAGCCGGGGTCTTTATTGGTGGTTGTAGATTTTGGGGATTAAATTACAAAAAAGTGTGTTTTTACAATTTTTTCATCATATTTCATATTTGTTTTATAGTAAATTATTGTATATGATGGAAATAATGGTATTTCTAGAAAGTCCATTTAATGGCGGGAAAAAGGGTGTATAATATGTGTGGGTTGAATAAACGAGTAAGAGGAAAATTTGACCTAAACACTAACAGCATTTCAGACTGGGTTTTTTGCCTTCTTTTGGATCAACAGCAGTAGGTTATGTGGGAGAGGCTGAACCCGATGGACGCATGTCTTTTTTCAGCCTATATAACTATGTAACTATGTAACTATGTAACAGCGCAGAAACGTAAAAACAGCAGCGGTCACTAAAGGACAGATTTGTGTAAAACCGCCCGGTCACTAAGGGGTTAAATGCCCTTAAATGTTTCCTGGGTGTGAGGAACCAGTGAGAAGGAAGTAAGGAAATTGATTGAAATTGAGACAGAGAGAGAGCAGCAGCAGACCAGGGGAAGTGCTGAGGTTGGCAGCTTCCCAAAAGAAAAAGGTTTGCAAAGAGTTACATTATTTTGTTATTTACCCACGTTAGTGAGGCACGCTTTATTGTTTAGACAGCACTCAGTCGAGTTAGGTTTTGTTTTCTGTTACATTTTGTTTGTATGCTTGTTGTTTGTATGCTGGAGTGCCAAAATAAAACTCTGAGCTATATAAAGAGGCGGTTTCTGTGCCATAATTGCCCTAAAGGACCGCGCTATAGCGCCCCCCCCTAGTGACAATATATATAATTAAGGTATTAGGTAAATACATAAGAAAACCCCAAGGATATTTCTTGAAACTAGTTTATCCCTGAAACCAACACACATGTAGATCAAAATCAAATAATCAGTTATTCAATCAATGCAAATGTGTCAGTTAATCAATTAACACATCAACCTGAAACATCACGGTAATCGAACAAGTATCAATCAAATTACTGCAGGAAGATCACATGTGACAATCAGGAACATTACACATATTAATTAAAGAACACCACCGTAGTTCATTAATTAATGTTGACAATTAATCCATTCAGCTTCAAATGCAAATGATGTCTAGCTGAGAGTAATGAGTCACACATAGATGACATTAAAAATAACCTTGGTACAAATTTGTTAGTATATAAACACAAGACACTGATATTATTGGAATAAATGACTAATCAATATAAGCTGATAGCAATTAGTATATCAATTAAGTATTACTACAAAATAATATCAAAAGCTAAATAGTTAGTAGTTAATAGATTACCGAAAAGGGCTTCATCATTCTGGATCAAAGGCCGATTTGGAGTCCCAATTTTTAAGAGTGACCTGAGAACGAGCTCTGCTTCTCAGGTATGAGGCTTCCTTCTCATCCAATGACCACTAAGTCCCTCTTTTATACAACTCCAACACATAAGAGACGCTCATGCCACACCATGAGAAAAGTTGGCCAGACATTTTCACAGTGGTGACCATGAGAATTTTCGCATGTTTCGTTTTAGTGTCAAACTCGGGCTGTCTGTAAATACACTATATTGCCAAAAGTATTCGCTCACCTGCCTCGACTCGAATATGAAGTTAAGTGACATCCCATTCCTAATCCATAGGGTTCAATATGAGGTTGGTCCACCCTTTACTGCTACAACAGCTTCAACTCTTCTGGGAAGGGTATCCACAAGGTTTAGGAGTGTGTTTATGGGAATTTTTGACCATTCTTCCAGAAGCGCATTTGTGAGGTCACACACTGATGTTGGACAAGAAGGCCTGGCTCTCAGTCTCCGCTCTAATTTATCCCAAAGGTGTTCTATCGGGTTACGGCCAGGACTCTGTGCAGGCCAGTCAAGTTCATCCACACCAGACTCTGTCATCCATGTCTTTATGGACGTTGCTTTGTGCACTGGTGCACAGTCACGTTGGAAGAGGAAGGGGCCAGCTCCAAACTGTTCCCACAAGGTTGGGAGCATGGAATTGTCCAAAATGTCTTGGTATGCTGAAGCATTCAGAGTTCCTTTCACTGGAACTAAGGGGCCAAGCCCAGCTCCTGAAAAACAACCCCACACCATAATCCACCCTCCACCAAACTTTACACTTGGAACAATGCAGTCAGGCAAGTACCGTTCTCCTGGCAACTGCCAAACCCAGACTCGTCCATCAGATTGCCAGATGGAGAAGCACGATTCGTCACTCCAGAGAACGCGTCTCCACTGCTCTAGAGTCCAGTGGCAGTGTGCTTTACTCCACTGCATCCGACGCTTTGCATCACACTTGGTGATGTATGGCTTGGATGCAGCCGCTCGCCAATGGAAACCCATTCCATGAAGCTCTCTGCGCACTGTTCCTGAGCTAATCTGAAGGCCACATGAAGTTTGGATGCCTGTAGTGATTGACTCTGCAGAAAGTTGGCGACCTCTTCGCACTATATGCCTCAGCATTCGCTTACCCCGCTCCGTCAGTTTACGTGGCCTACCACTTCGTGGCTGAGTTGCTGTCGTTCCCAAACACTTCCACGTTATTATGATAATAAAGTTGACAGTTGAATGTGGAATATTTAGGAGCGAGGAAATTTCTTGACTGCATTTGTTGCACAGGTGGCATCCTATCACAATTCCACGCTGGAATTCACTGAGCTCCTGAGAGCGACCCATTCTTTCACAGATGTTTGTAACAACAGTCTGCATGCCTAGGTGCTTGATTTTATACACCTGTGGCCATGGAAGTTATTGGAACACCTGATTCTGATTATTTGGATGGGTGAGCGAATACTTTTGGCAATATAGTGTATATTACCAATTATTACAACTAGGGAATCTATAAATTGTCTTGCAATGAGATAAAAGTTACTTGGTGACAACCATCTGGTTCTCTCTTGAGCCATATCCACCTATTGTTATGACATGGTCTTATAAATATCACCAGGTCATCCCAGGCTCACTGACTTCTCACAGACCCTACACTGAAATAAGGTTAACCTTTAGATCATGGAAAGCAACAGTCAGTAATATCTGATCACTCACTTCTACATAATCGGGCTTATTGATTGTATTTTAACACACAAGTGCAACTCGGTGATTACAAGCGAGATGCCCTTGTTGGCCGCATCTCTGCACTTCAAGAATGGTTCCCTGTGTTTTAACTGGGGCTACAGACAAAATATTCAGGGTTATTCAAAGAGATTCGAAAAGTCACCGCACATTGACTTTTCGTTCCCTGCACTTCGGGGCGATTAGGCGATCCTATTTCGCCTACTGTGCGGTGTATTCAGCAAGCACCGCAGGGCCCCCGTAGTGCAGGGAAAACCTGCTGCAAATCCACGAACACTCGCCGCAAACCTGCCGAACACTCCCCGAAGCCTGCAGAAAACAGCTGGATTAACCCTGCCGAACACGAAGGAGAAACCCGACTAGCCGTCGATCACAGCGCGGAGCAGCCGCTGGAAAAACCCGACATGCAGATGAAGGAGGGAAAATAAACAAAAACACAGTACGCTTGAAAGTTTGAAAATTGAAACGCTGTTTGCAAAAAACTACTGAATGAAAATGTCTGGAATTTACACAGAAGATCCAATGAATGACAATAAAAAGGTCTGTTACAGATAAAAGAAAAAAACGTTTAAGGAAAAACGTTTGCAAAATAAATTCCAAAAAATGCCTAAAAGATCCTAAGAAATCTAAAGATAAAGAGACTCTTTTACTGCAGAATTAAATAATAAACGGTTTATTAGATATGGAATTAAAACTGGAATATTTTTAACATTGAAGCCTATGGGATTCTCCTTAATAAACCTGTCGAATGAAACCACTGAACAGCAGGGCACTTCGGCAACTTTTCCCTGCTGTTTTGTGTTCTCTGAATAGACGAAGCATTGCTTCTCTATGGGGGATTTCACCGCCCTCGAACAGGCACCGTACGTGCAGGCAATTTGTCACAATTTGACGAATCGCCTGCTCTCTGAATAGCCGAATGGCCCCGAAATGTCACCGTTCTCTGAAATTCAGCGTTCGGTTACATTTCGGAGACTTTTCACCTCTCTTTGAATAACCCCCATTGACTTGAGCTCCCAAACTTACACTGTCCACTGTTGATCTGAAGGTACACAAGAGGTGTGCCCACCCGTAAATATTACCCCCTTCCCCTCTTGCACCATCAATCCAATAGACTAGGAGTCAGCAACCAAGACCCTCCAGATGTTTTGGTATTACATTTCCCATGAGGCTCAACCAATCTAATGAGTGGTTAAGCATCATGGAAGATGTAGTTCCAAAACATATGGAGGGCCAAGGATTCTGACACATGCACTAATCCAAAAATTAAAGTAGATCACCACTAGATTCCAGAGCTATGCCATTGCCCATCAGTGCCAGCCATATTGCATTGCCTGAAAAACATGATTCCTTGGGTCTTTTGGGTCAAGCTCACATGAAATAGGACGAGCGACTTTTTCGTCATTAGTGTTATCGTTTAGTTCAACATGTCGGAAGAGACAAGATGGCCACCAGAAACCTGTAAGCTGATTTTTTTGTCTAAAATGTTATGGGATACCTTCACTTGTTTGCACGTGGCCATGGAGGGGGAATAGTGGTGAGGCGGCTCGGGTCAATGTGACCATTCAATTTACAAAGAGTGCCTTTAATTCTGACAATTTCCCATTAAATTTATGCTTTTTGAGTTTTATGGTTTGAGAAGATTAGACTTAAGGACAGTAAAAAAATTTGACGTTCGTGTCTCTTTCGAGGTATTGTTTTTCCTTTTTTAAATATAAGCCTTGTGTCTCATGTTTTAAGAAATTGTTGAGGTTTCCTGGGATATTAACGAGTAGACAGTGAGCGCAATTTACTTAATAAAAACCACACAGAGATCTCTATTGACAGGTGCATTTCCTTGATTTTTTTTTCCTTGCCTGGTGTAGAACAAGATTTCATGTTCTGAAATGTCAGATTGTGTCTTCACTCGCAGATTGCCTCGGCTCTCACTTTACCTGGCTGCAAAACATCTTCACGAATTTCCCCGCTTTGCTGAATTTCGTAAGCAAACTGAAATGCGTCACAGGACTCTGCCCCAAAGACTTGGAGGATTACGGCTGCACGTGCAGATATGAGATGGAAGGACTTCCCGTTGACAAAATTGATAGGTGAGTTTAATTATCCAGGAGGATATGTGGCAGCTTTGTAAACAATAACAGAACTTATATTTATATACTGTATAAAATATATTGCAACAATAATACAAAATGTTGGATTGTAATATATGCCTTTCTACCTATCTATCTGCCAGTCTATAACTCGATCCATACACAGCTACGTCCGACTGCCTCTCCCTCCACTTCCCCATCTGCCAGTTGATTCTTGATAAGCATTTGAGAGATTTACTATAAATCTACTTCACCACGGAGTGTGTCTCATCTACAACTACAGAGACATATAGAGGGGCACATGTGAAAATACTCTACTGCACCAGCCAAGGTTCCTTTGGTCCATGGTCACCAACCCTGTAGTGGAAAACAGAAGAGCAAGAAGGACCATTTACACGAGGGTTTACAACACCAGGAGCTTTACTGATGAAGCAGCAACATTTTGGACCTAATCCTAGAACCTTTCTCAAGCCTCAAGTAATGGTTCTTCTTCCTCTTCTGGTGTGATCTACCACTATATACACTAATCTGCCACAGCATTGAAACTCCCTGCCTAATATCATGTAGGTCCCCCTCGTGCTGCCAAAACAACTCTGAAACTTCAAGGCATGGACTCCACAAGCCCTCTGAACATATCCTGTGCTATCTGGCACTAAGACTTTAGCAGCAGATCCTTTAAGTCCTGCACGTTGCGAGGCGGGTCCTCCATGGATCGGATTTGTTGTTCAAGCACATCCCACAGGTGCTCAATCGGATTGCCAACACCTTGTAATCTTTCTCATGTTCCTCAAACCATTCTCTGGGTAGGTGTTGCGTATCATGTGCGTCCTGACATCTTTCTATCATGGCCAGCATTATGTTTTTCAGCAATTTGAGCTACAGTATCTCTTCTGTGTGACTGGACCAGACAGGCTAGCCTTCTTTCCCTACATGCACTAATGAGCCTTGGGTGCCCATGACTCTAACACCAGTTCACCCGTTGTCCTTCTTTGCACCACTTTAGGTACTAACCATAAGACTTGCCGTTTTGGAGAAGCTGTGACCCAAAGCTCCTGGCTGTCACTATTTGTCCATGTCATAATCACTCAGATCTTTTTGCCCATTTTTTGTCCTTCAAACACATGAAATTCAAGAACTGACTGTTCAGTTGCTCCTAATATATCTTACCCCGTGACAATATATCCCACCCCGTGGCAATATATCCACCCTGTAACAATATATCTCGTCCCATGACAATATATCCCACCCCGTGACAATATATCCCGCCCCATGACAATATATCCCACCCCGTGGCAATATATCCACCCTGTAACAATATATCTCGCCCCATGACAATATATCCCACCCCGTGACAATATATCCCACCCGTGACAATATATCTCGCCCCATGACAATATATCCCACCCCGTGAGAGTATATCCCACCCTGTGATAATGTATTCCACCGTGACAATATATCCTACCCCGTGATAATATATCCCACCCAGTATCAATGTATCCCACCCTGTAACAATATATCCCAGCCCATAACAATATATCCCAGCCCATAACAATATATCCCACCCCATAACAATATATCCCACCCTGTGACAATGCATCCCACCGTGACAATATATCCCGTCCTGTGATAATATATCCCACCCCATAACAATATATCCCACCCTGTGACAATATATCCCACCCCATGACAATATATCCCACCCTGTGAAAATGTATTCCACCGTGACAATATATCCCACCCCGTGACAATATATCCCACCCCATGACAATATATCCCACCCTGTGCAATGTATTCCACCGTGACAATATATCCTGCCCTGTGATAATATATCCCACCCTGTGACAATGTATCCCGCCCGTAACAATATATCCCACCCATAACGATATATCCCACTCTGTGACAATGTATCCCACCATGACAATATATCCCATCTCGTGATAATATATCCCACCCTGAGACAATGTATCCCACCATGACAATATATCCCATCCCGTGATAATATATCCCACCCTGAGATAATGTATCCCACCTTGACAATATATCCCATCCCGTGATAATATATCCCACCCTGTGACAATATATCCCATCCTGTGATAATATATCCCACCCTGAGACAATTTATCCCACAGTGACAATATATCCCATCCTGTAACAATATATCCCACCCCATGACAGATGCCACTGTAACCCTCTAATTTGATGCAGAGGCTTTTTATGCCTGTATGCTGATATTGCAGACCCCGTGTGACATTGTGCAAGATATGGGACACCATCTAGAGTTTAGAACCTTTCATCCTTTAGATACATAAACGAGAAAAGAAAAGTAAAACAAGTATTAGTTAGATTAAAAACAAAGGAAGGAAGGTATGTAGAAGAGGATAAAAGTCTCGCTGACTGCCTCAATGAATATTTTTGTTCAGTCTTTGCAGAAGAAAAGGAAGGAAAGGGACCTCAGTTAGCAGGAAACACTAACGAGACATTTACATATCAGTTTACAGAGGAGGAGGTTCTACAGCAGCTGTCTAAAGTAAAGACAAATAAGTCAATGGGGCCTGATGGGATCCACCCTAAATTATTAAAAGAGCTCAGTGATGTAATAGCAAAACCGTTAACAGATTTATTTAACCAATCCTTGCTAACGGGAGTCGTCCCAGAAGACTGGAAATTAGCAAATGTTGTACCCATTTACAAGAAGGGTAGTAGGGAGGAATCGGGGAACTATAGGCCAGTTAGTCTTACGTCAGTAGTGGGGAAATTAATGGAAACCATGTTAAAGGAAAGGATTGTTGCACATCTAAAAACACATAGATTACAGGATCAGAAACAACATGGGTTTACCTCAGGGAGATCATGCCAAACTAATCTTATTGATTTTTTTGATTGGGTAACCAAAGTAATAGACACAGGTGGTGCAGTAGACATTGCTTATTTAGATTTCAGTAAGGCTTTTGATACTGTTCTGCATAGAAGGCTTATCAATAAATTGTAATCTTTGATCTTGGATTCCAATATTGTTGAATGGATTAGGCAGTGGCTGAGTGACAGGCAACAGAGGGTTGTGGTAAATGGAGTCTATTCGGCGCAAGGTCTTGTTACCAGTGGGGTACCTCAGGGGTCAGTACTTGGACCCATTCTCTTTAATATTTTTATTAGTGATATTGCAGAAGGTATTAATGGAAAAGTATGTCTTTTTGCTGATGACACAAAGATTTGCAACAGGGTTGACGTTCCTGGAGGGATCAGCCAAATGACAAATGATTTAGGTAAACTAAAAAAATGGTGGGAGCTGTGGCAATTGAGTTTTAACGTGGATAAGTGCAAGATAATGCACCTGGGACGTAAAAACCCAAGGGCTGAATATAGAATATTTGATACAGTCCTAACCTCAACATCTGAGGGTTGGGATTTAGGGGTTATTATTTCAGAAGATCTAAGGGTAAGTAGTCAATGTAATAGAGCAGCAGGAAATGCTGGCAGAATGCTTGGTTGTGTAGGGAGAGCCTGTATTAGCAGTAGGAAAAGGGAAGTGCTCATGCCACTGTACAGAGCACTGGTGAGACCTCACTTGGAGTACTGTGTGCAGTACTGGAGACCGTATCTCCAGAAGGATATAGACATGTTAGAGAGAGTTCAGAGAAGGGCTACTAAAATGGTGTACGGCTTGAAGGAGAAAAGTTACCAGGAAAGGCTTAATGATCTTAACATGTACAGCTTGGAAAAAAGATGAGACAGAGGAGATATGATAGAAACATTTAAATACGTAAAGGGAATCCACAAGGTAGAGGAAGGGAGTATATTTAAAAGGAAACAAAGTAGCAAAACAAGAGGACATAGTCTTAGATTAGAGGGGCAAAGGTTTAAAAGTAACATCAGGAAGCATTATTTTACTGAGAGGGTGGTGGATACATGGAACAGTCTTCCAGTAGAAGTGGTAGAGGCCAAAACAGTGATTGAATTTAAGCAAGCATGGGATAGGCATAAGGCTATCCTAAACAAAAGATAAATCCAGGTAAAGTATCCATGTAATTGGGCAGACTAGATGGGCCGAAAGGTTCTTATCTGCCGACATTTTTCTATGTTTCTATGTTTCTATCCTGGCAATATTTCCGTAAAGGATAAATGAATACATGAAAAATAAAAAATGCACACATTTACATTATTTTAATCTTTCAATACACAGTATAACAATCTTTATGCAAAATTGTTATTTACCCTACGTTTAAGTGTTATCCACTCATCTCTTGTTTCCAATACATGTTATATTTTTTTTCACCATACAGCACTTGATAGTGAAAGGGTTAATAACCCCAAGGTGAGATCTTAGAAGCTTTCTGGGTGCCGATTGCTAGTTCGATTATATATCTCAATGAATGTACTCATTTCAGCATTTATTTTGCAGTTCCAGCTAGATTGCTAGCTCTGCAGACCACTAAGGCGCGTGTTGGCTTATAGAGGTTTTCCGCATTACACGAATCATTTGCTGTAATTTTGTTCCGATTGTGATTATTTTATTTCAGCTGCTGCTTCCAGCATCGAAAGTGTTACGAAGAGGCTCTGGAGCTGGACTGCACCTGGGACCCAACAAGAATCACTGCAGATGTCAGCTGTCTCTCCAAGAACCTCACGTGCGGTACGATGGCGGCTGGGCCCTCATCCTGCAATTATGAAGCAAAAAAATAAATACATTGATGGTTTACAGCTGGATTATTATTAGCCAGTTCCATTTCCAGAGAAGACCTTCCAAATATATTCCTAGGCTTTGATGCACATAAAATAATTAAGCCTTCAGTGGCACTTGTCTTCTCGGAAGCAAAATCGTGGGTCCCTTAAACTCGTCCTTGTGTGCGGTATCGAGGACTGAAGAGCCTGTGAAGAGTACAGCTAATTACACGTTGTAACTCACCCTCTATAAAACAGGCAGATGGAGGAAACAAGATATATAAATGAAGCCTTGTTTTTGTCCCCACAGAGACCGGCGATGCATGTGAGAAAGTTCTCTGTGCCTGCGACAAAGCTGCCATTGAATGTCTGGTGAACCTACAAATTAACTCTTCGATGAAAGGGATGGATATCACGTTCTGTGAATCTTTAGTTACAGGTAAGACGTGACACTGGTGTTAAACTCTGATTCCGGGGTTGGTCGTTGAAATTCAGGTGGCCCTTTGAACGAATGGAAGAAGAAAAAAAAAACAGGAGGCCTTTGTTATCCCCTCGTATTGTTTGGCTATTAGTTACATGTTGTAAGACAAGTGCTGACATTCCTTTTGAAATCAGTGATGGAGAAAATCTAATTTATTTATTTATTTGTAAAGTATTTTACCAGGAAGGATACATTGAGATTTCTCTCGTTTTCAAGTATGTCCTGGGATGGTAACATACTTTAACTCAACCCAAATGGGCAAGAATTCCTTTGACCAATGACTGGTGTCCTACAGGGATACATCGATACAATTACTTATTCACTTATATTTTGGGTTTATTCTGCCTTTCCGAAACACCATGGTGGCACATGATTAGTACAAACTAAAAGGGATACTCTATTAAAAAATAGAGTTCCCTTTTCTTGCCCTCAAATAATTGGGCAGGGGCCGCTGACAACATCTGCCCAATTATTTCTTCTCACCTTTCGTCCCTCGCCACGCGCTGCTCCTCCTCTTCTGCCTAGGGACTTGAAGCTTTTCCATGTAAGAACCACAAATTGAGCTCCACAATTGGACTTGCACACTTTACGTACGCTAGTTCCGTAGCCCCTGCGCAGAACAATGGATCAGAGCTGCACGCGCGTGCACAGATCCGATCCACTGGTTGCCTCTCTGAGAACGCTCACTATGGCGATTGGTCTCAAAGGGTGACGTCGGCCACTCTCTGTGTGGAACATCACTAGTGGCCGACCTGGTGACTGGCAGCTGGGAAATTGAAAAATCCTGGCTGCTGGCGACGCTGGGTGGGTGGAGGTAATTCCTGAACTTCACCCCATGATTTCACCAGATCAGGGAAGTAGGGCGGCGGGTGGGGGGTGGTGCACTCCTCACACCCTGACCACTTTATAACTGTAAAGAGGTCAGGATGAGTAGAGTGTCACTTTAACAAACAAGTCATGAGCTAATGTCTTTAGTCACTCACCCCGCTCTTCTATTGAAAGAATGGTGGTTTAATGTCAACAAACATCAGGGGATCATGTAGGGTGAAACAATGGTAAATTCACTAATCAAGGAACTGCCATCATAGTTTGCCGTGCTTTTCACCATTCTTTCCAAAGAAAGAATAAACTTGAACTTGTCCAGTGTAGTTCTCGGTGTAGTTTTCTATGAGCTTCTACTGTTGTTACCACCATCATTTCTTCCAACGATATTCAGTAATGATTTCCCCATAATTTCCTCCAGTGCTTGGTTTTATCAGAGTTCAATGGAGAGCGCCATTTAAAACTCACCTAAGTACATTCACCAGTTTTGCAAGAAATGGGAGGAACAATGCTAAATGCTGGTACCATTGTTCATCGATGTTTACAGCAACTTCACTTGCCAGTGTTGGGTCTTCCTTCAGGGATAGCTAATGTTCACAGTAATATCAACAACAATATATTTTACAGTTGTGAAGAACTCCTTCAAATGTTTTAGACCCTATGGGCAGTATTACAATGTTGGTGCTAACTTAACCAGAGCAGTTGTAAACTTAAAACCTCCATAGGCTATAATGGCTTTGGGAAGTTTACAACAGCTCTGGTTAAGTTAGCACCAACTATGTAATACTGCCCTATATGAGGAGTTAATGTGCACCTACTTGGTCACTGACTCTGATAAAACCTGACAGGTATATAGAGTATAGACAGCTCTGGTCTCACTTCTAATCGCTGTGCTAAGGCTGCCTGAGATGTTTTACAAAAATGGGTTTAATTCATCTTTGATATGTAAGAGATTGATTTGATCCCATCACAAAGAGTATGAGTCGGAATGGGTGGCGATGTATTAGCAGTCCCTAGAATGACGAGACTTAATGCTTAGACAGTCCTATGGAAAGCAAAGAAACTTAAGGAAAAGTGCCCAAAACAAGCCTAGGTCTCAGATAATGGAGGAACATGTGGTTGAGTCAAAGGAATTTCAGTAAATCAAATAAGAACATTACCAAAGCCAAAACCTCGAAATACTACCTTTAGATAATCATGAGACCACAAAAGGGCAAGGTTTGGCCAAACTGGTTTACAGAAGTCAATGCAGTGATGTCAGAGAGATTATTGGCATGGTCGACTGGCCATGGCACATAGCCAATGGCCAGGGTGGAGCAATCGTTGCTGTACATCCATTAGGGATGAAAGAGAAACATTAGCCAAGTCAATGTCTTACAAATTCTATGGAGCTATCACAACACCACAAGTGGGCCACTAAGTTACAGTTACAAGTATTTATAAAGTGCCAACAAGTTCCATAGTGCTGTACAATGGGAGACACAGAATAACAAATATACATACATGTTACACACACACAGAACAGTAGGAGAGAGGACCCTGCTTGCGAGCTTACAATTAGAGATGTGCAATCGTTTCGGAAAAATTCGGAATTGGGAACGAAATTTGATAATTCGTATTTCGGAAGTACTTCCAATTAACGAATCGATATGAATTCGAAACGGTATATAACAAATTTATTTCGTTTTGCACTGTGTCATCATCATAAAAGATGAATTTGAATAATTGATATCAACTATCGAATTTGAAATGAACTATCAAATGTATATCATCAACTATCGAATCGATTCGAAATTTCAAATCAATTCAAAATTAAATGAAATACGAAACAAAATTAGTTACGAAATTCCGAAAACTAAATTATTTAAATACGTAATAATGAAACGAAACTAAACAAAACTAATTTTTCAGCCATGCACACCCCTACTTACAATCTGAGAGGAGAGGAGTGACACATTAGGTGAGCATGAATAGCAGAGTATGTGAGAGCATGTGGGCTGGGTGGGAAGATGCAGTAGGAAATGAACAGAGGCGGATTATAGAGTGAGCTGATAGGCTTCTCTGAAGTAATGTGTTTTCAGAGACTTCTTGAAGGACTGGAGAGATGGGGAGAGTCTGATGTTGCGGGGGAGGTAGTTTCATAGAAAAGGGGCAGCTCGCGAGAAGTCTTGAAGGCGGGAGTTGGGGGTGCGGGTACGACGTAAAGATCATTGGCAGAGCAAAGTGGTCGGGATGGGATGTACCTGCTAATAAGGGAGGAGATGTAGGCAGGGGTGCAGTTAGAGAGCTTTGTAGGTGAGCACCAATATTTTGAAATGGATTCTAAGGAAACAGGGAGCCAGTGTAGACATTGACAAAGGGGTGAGGTGAGAGGTGTGGGATGTGAGGTGTATGAGTCTGGCACAGGCGTTCATTACAGACTGCAGAGGGAGGATCTGGGACTTTTTAAGGCCAGAAAGAAGGAGGTTACAGTAGTCAAGGCCTTGAGATAATAAGAGCTTGGATGAGCATTGTAGTAGTGTCCTGATTAAGAAAGTGATGGATGCGCGCAATGTTTTCTAGGTGGAAGTAGAACGATTTGGTTAGTGACTGAATGTGCAGAGTGAAGGAGAGATCAATGTCTGAGAGGACCCCTGGGCAACGTGCCTGAGAGGAAGAAGTAATGGGGGCACCATTCACCTGAAGGGAAATGGGCAAAGGAATGGAGATTTCAGAGGGAGGGAAGACTAGAAATTCAGTTTTAGAGAGGTTGAGCTTTAGGAAATGGGAAGTCATCCAGTCGAAGACAGCTGAGAGGCAGACAGTAACACGGTCAAACACGGGAGGAGCGAGATCGGGGGAGGAAAGGTAAATTTGGGTGTCGTCAGCATAGAGATGATATTGGAATCCATAGGAAGAGATGAGGTTACCCAGAGAGGCGGTATAGATTGAGAAGAGTAGGGGACCAGAAAAGAGCCTTCAGGTACCCCAACCAAGAGAGGAACCAGTGGTGAAGAGGCACCGGCAAAGGAGACACTAAAGGAGTGAAGAGAGAGGTAAGAAGAGAACCAGGAGAGAGTGGTGTCACCGAGGCCAAGTTGACGCAGCATGAGGAGCAGGAGAGGTGGTCAACAGTGTCAAATGCAGCGGAAAGATCAAGAAGAATAAGGAGGGAGAAGTGACCTTTGGTTTTAGCAGCAACTAAATCATTAGTCACCTTGGTCAGAGCTGTCTCAGTAGAGTGCTGGATGAGAAAGCCGGACTGGTGCGGATCAAGCAGAGAGTTAGCAGTGAGAAAATTGGTGACCAGGCATACTAGGATTTTGGTGGCAAAGGGGAGTAAAGAGATGGGACGGTAGTTCGAAAGGGAGGTAGGATCAAGATGTGCTGGGCCACCTAAACAGATGGTCAACTTTTTCTACCTGGGAACAAGTGAAAAAAAATAACAAACATATGTAAAAGGATAAAACATAACTTTTATTATCACTTCCTAGTGATTTGAATAAAAACTGGTCTTGATTAGGATCCACCCACACACATATAATTAGAACACAGAAACAAATACCACTGTATATACTCCCATATTACTGGTGTTAAACTTGATAATTTATGTAATTAATACTGTATAAGTGATGCCCCAATGGTATAAACACAGAGGGAGAGAACAGTGGAATAAAAAAGGAGGAAAGAGAGTCACGGAATTACTCCACCCAAATTGACAATCACTGCAAACTGGGTGTATTATTAAATTCACCCCGGCACCAACAAGCAAAGAGCTTCTCCCCACCAGGAGAAGCAGACAATTTATATTGCAAAGTACATAGATATTTTTTCCTTATTGAAGTTTTAATGTGAATTAATCCACCATCAATTACTGGCACAAAGGTATAAGATGCCTGCATCCCCATACAATTAGGGAGATCCTTAAAAGGAATGGATAATTCTACCTCAACGCAACCTGAGCAATAAGTTGCAAAAGGAGGGCACCAATGCCATAACACTTAGCTGAATATTCAATCCGATAGAAGTGGCGGGAACAGGGCTTGAAATGGAGGTTCCCTGCTCTCCTATGCACCCGACGCGCGTTTCGCCTTGGTAGGCTCATCAGGAGTGCTAGGAGGTAGGATCAAGAACTAAGATTTGTTCTCATTGGAATAAATAGGCCAAAGGAGTGATGTCATTGGACTTGAACTCTGAATCCATCACATCGGAGTGTGCAGTTTAGGAGTAAAGATATATACTGCGTCCTCTAATCTTAGGTGGAGGGTAGAGCAGACCCGGGTACATTCCCTATGACAGCACAATCCTGAAAAGCCCAGGGCACTGAATTAATGGAGGACATCCATGGGCAAAAACAGGACCCACTGCCAATTGAAGGAGAAAGCAATGTGATTACCAAACACAGGAGTCATATCACACAAGGAAAAACACAATACAAGGGGGTCAACCCAGCTGCAGGATTACTGGGATCACAGATGAAGAACATTGACTTACAAAATTGGTGAACAAGGTGCAAATGGTATGTAGGGTATTTCCAGGTTTTAAGGCAGCTCCCAGGGGTAAAAATTTGATAATGTAAAATTAAATAGCTGTTCACTAAACAATGAGTAATTCTGAGTTTACTACTGGGAAGTTTCAAATCGAAGGGAAAAAGAATGCTGGTCACATTCCTCAAAAAGCCAGTCAACTTTTCATCTCTAACAGAAAGTCTTTACCAAGTATTATAAAAGCTCTGTGTTAAAGCCGAAATGTTGCTTTTTTGATTCCAAATACAATTGGTGTTTGAGGAAATCTACCCAGTGTGGCTGGTATTCTTTACTCCAGTCTAACCCCTGGGGGACCTTTTGTGGACAGGCACCTGTACTTAACTGGAACTAGGGATGTGCGTTTCGGGTTTCGGAATTTCGGATTCGTGTTTTCGGATGCGGCCGATTTTCCGAAAATTTTTAGATCCGAAAATGGCAGATCCGAAAAGTTTTCCGAGCCGAAACGAAATATTTTCGGAATTTTCGAATGTACTTGAAATGTGTCAAATCGAAATTTATTGCTTTGAAACGAGGAGAACAGACGTTCCGAAAAAACCAAAATTTCCGAAAATACGAAAAGTCGATACAAAAAACGAGCAAAGTGACACGAAAATACGAAAAATGGTCGATATTCCGAAACCATTTACAATTCCGAAAAACGAAAATTTCCAAAAATACGAAAAGTCGATACAAAAACCGAGCTAAGTGACACGAAAATACGAAAAATGGTCGATATTCCGAAAAAAAAATGTACACGAAAAACGAATCGAGCCGAACCGAATCGAAACAGAAATCGGTCGAAACGAGCCGAATCGAAAAGTTTAAAGATCCGAAAAATCGAATCGAATCGAACCGAAAAAAAAATCGGTGCACAAGCCTAACTGGAACCTGGGGTGGATTTTCGGTAAACTATTACATGTGTCTGATATTCCTGTTTCCGGTTTCAATTTTGAAAACTAAAGCGATTCACCTTCATTTAGCTCCATCCAAGGATCAGAAAGATGTATTTAGCTTTTTTTTTTTCTTAAAAAAGGTTTGTAACATAATAATATAGCTAGTGTCCATGAACATGGGTCATTTGTTGACAAAAAAAAGACAAATATCACATTTCTTTCTGTATATCATAACAGTCACCAGAAACAAATATAATTTACTATCTGTCATCATTTACAGAATTTTTTTTAATGATCCATAATCGAGGACTCTACCTGCCCCTTTTGGATGACGTTTCTCCTCAATTTCAAGTTAATTATGTGAACATTTAGTGAAATGCACCAGCACAGATCCTGCTTCTAAAGACAAAGTTATAATTTATTGCAGCCTTCAAAAGGAGGCATTATCAGCAGAAACCACCAGGGAGCCACCTAGTGTGTGAATGTTTTAATGAGCTCTCAGCTATGTGCTCTCCAAGATAAAAATACATATGAAGATCGTATGGTTGCAGAGGAATGGTCATTAAATATTTGCTGATCAGGACAGTAGTGGGAATCGTTGATGATGGCTGGAATTTTCATGTAAATCGTTTCCAACACTTGGTGGTGACTGGTGACCACTCTTGTTCCCAGATTATAAATTACAAAAGAAATCTCTACAATTAATATCAGTCTCAAACGTTATTTCTCTATTGTTTTAATCTCAGCTCTACTTTCTGTTTTTCTAGAAACAACAGTACAGAAAAATGAAATGGCCGGTGATGCAAAAGGTACATTTTCTTATTCCAAAATTAACATTTTAATTCATGAAAAAAAAAAAGAAGAAAAAGCACGCCGCCCTATTCTGCTTTATTTTAGTACGTCTTCCTTGTCCTATAGATGCAAAGAGTTAAACGTTTGGAATGTTGAATTTTAGAATGATTAACCATATAACCATATTATTTAGAATGATTAACCATATTAATATATATATATATATTAACCATATAACTACCTTGATTGAGTAGACTCGGCCTTCAAAAGCGCATGTAGGAGTTCAACAACGAGTAAACTCGATCTGGCCTGATTCTAGAGAGCAATGCAAAGGAAGTTTGTTTGTTCTAAATGAAATTTATTTGCAAATGGGCTCCAGAACATAGCCCTAAATTTTCAACACATCGGACGTGACAGCCTGTGTGTTGAAAAACGTTGAGATCCATTTTTCCTTCAAGGAAACCCAGAGTGCAACCTGTAATGCATATGTAGTGGCACATTTTGGGCAGCAGAGGGAGACCTCAGCCTTTCAATTAGAGCTTACCTATAGTGAATATATGCAGTGGGGCACCTCAGTGTAATGTGATACAACAACCACTCGGGATACTTGGTTCTAGCCAAACAACATGGTCCTCTGGAGAATAAACAGCCGCAGACCTGAAGTTGGGCAACTAAGAGGTCTTTTTATTCCAGTGGAAACCACACTTGGCTTTGAATCACTATTGCAGGTGATTAAAATATAAAAAACACAAACAAAATCCTAGCTCAATTAGAGCACTTACTAAACTAATAGCGATCCTGACTATCCAAGTAACATAATCTAATAAACAAAAGAAAATCACAGCATTTCTAAGAAGTGTTACTGCTCCCTGTCCTGCTCTCAACAGTCTGACTGAAACATTTCTCTCCAGGAGTCGGCAGACGGAGAATTTACCTGTTGCTCAGTTAATTAATTGCCAACAAGTGTGTGAAAGGATAGAGGCCATGCAGGATTCTGGGTCCTAAATATCCTCCCTCGCTTACTCTCCCCTGCATTCTGTTACCCAATCCAAGCACTCTGTCACAATATATTTTTGGTGTGGGTAATGAAAAGTCATTTTCAATAAAACCACCGGGACCTTTAAGTGGGTTTATGGAGAAGCACTTGCTAGTGAAAGAGCTAAAAATGTATATTTTGGAAAACGATGATTTGCTCATAACTTGCTTAAATATTAGAATTAAGCACAGATATACATTTCTGAAATACAACACATTTCACTCAAATTTTCTAGAGCAAAGATTTCTAAAATACGAAGACGTGTGAAAAAACAAAAAAGTATATACAAAATAATATCTGTTTCACCATCATGGTAATGTGGTTAGGACTAGGCTAGTCATTGGGCAAACCTGATAGATGCTTGCATGGGAAGGAAGGAAGGAGGGGGTAACATGGACCACTGTGCATCTGGAAACATCAAATAATCATCCCAAATGGCACATGCAGGGAACGCGCTGCTTTTATATGGCTCATAGCACACAGAATTGTTGTGGAGGGGGGGATCACATAAAGTCCCACTACAGGATAATGATATTCCCAAGCACGCTGCGACATCTCACCCCAAACACCCTGAATCCCTAGACGTAGGGGACATGCAGAAACCACTTGGAAAGAAGAATAGAGGCAGTGCTGTGCTGTGCTTCTCCAAAAATGTGCACTAGCGTCACCTGCGTTGAATAGGATTAGCATCAAATACAAACGTTTCGGGTATGGAAGTCTTCTTCAGTGTGATGCCCGTATAGGACGCCCAAACATAAAGGATCTGTATCAAAAAAAGCCAAACTCAACTTGGGATAGCAAGTGGAGCAGTAACGATTGCGTGAGAACCCGTTGTAACTACCAAGCCTCACATAACCTTTACCACCAGCCTTGGAATGCTGATAGTTGTGTCAGAGCAATGTGTATCGAGATACGAGAAGGAGGCCAGCACTGTGACCATCCTGATTGTTTTGGGGTCTTGTGTCTTTAAATATTGACTTAATCTGACAATTTCACAGTTAATTTTTGCGTCATTGGACTTCCACTGCCATTCCGACACCACTCCGTGTAAGTGTCTAACTCCGTGATCTTGTTCTCCAGGCTGAAGTATACATAGACCTTTGTTGATCCGAGCTTGGATTCTTGCGACGCATTCAAAATGTATTATTTTTTATTTTAATATTTCAGTGAATCGCTGCACATTATTATTTTATGCCTCTGTGAACTCTGACAGCTTTCTGTTCTTACAGCTCAACAAAACAGGAGTGTGGAGTCCATAAGTTCCCCAGTCGAAGAAGGTAGGTTAAAGGTGTATTTTATAAATACGTTAAAACACCTGCACGATGGAGAATATTGCAGCTCACGGTTACATTTTTGTATCTTTATTTGGATCAGAAATATAAAATATGGGGAGTGGGAGAAAATATGGTGGGGGTTAGAGATATCAAAGTTTCTGCAGGGTAAAAGGATCTGTTCTTTAACCCCTTCACTGCCAAGGGCTTTTCATCATACCTCTGATGACGCCAGCTATTGCGAAACGCGTCGAGTTGAGCTAGTCACTGATGATGCCTTT
Organism: Leptobrachium leishanense; assembly: GCA_009667805.1. Lineage (NCBI taxonomy): Eukaryota > Metazoa > Chordata > Amphibia > Anura > Megophryidae > Leptobrachium > Leptobrachium leishanense. Next base: position 38,963,227 of record CM019067.1, on the reverse strand, counting down.
TTTTCTTTTGCTAAATCACCTCACTCGGAGTCTGCTTTATTGGAGCGCTCCCAGTGACTCAGATCTGAATTCTAAGTACCGTGGCTTTTTTCTATTCAGCGGTTACTGTCGATATGTGAACAAGGTAGTCATCGAGTCTACCACCTGTTTTCAAAGTGGTGAGCATTACTTTGGCATCTCCTTTTTAACCCCTCTGGGGGTAGGATGATTTATGCTTATGCAGGTTGATTTTATACATACAGGGTTATACAGAGAAAGGTGAAACTCTGGAGATCTTTTGGAGAAGTGAAAATTCTAGGTCAAAATAGCTGATTTGGAAAGTGAGATAAGGGGAGAATTTTTCTGGTTGGTTATTTTAACCTAGAATTTTCACTTCTCCAAAAGTTCTCCAGAGTTTCACCTTTCTCTGAATAACCCTGTTAAGGTTGTTGGTTTCCCCAATAATTATTTTTACTTTGTTGGTAAATGCTAAGTTTTAATACTTTATCCTTTGGCACTTGTGTTCTTTATTACCAATCTGTATATTAAGGGTTACCCCCTACGATCTGGATACTTAGTGTCCTTCCACCTGTGGGCTTTCTTAAAGCATCTGAACGTAGCCATTACATTACTTATACGCAGAAATGTTTGTGAGAAAATATATAAGAACAAGTGTATATGGAAAACCGTTACAAAACATCACTTATCCCGAATGGATCTGATAGTCGAAGCGTGCGTAACGACATAGCAACATGCCCCGGTCGTCATGCAAACATGTATACAAGATAGAAAGTAGGAAAAAGACACATATCCCCGCTATATATAGCAATGAAACATCTAAAAACAAACAAAATTGTGTACTGGAGGAAAAGCGGTCTCTTACAAAACATCCATTATCTCCATGAGAGTCGACTCAAAGATATGTTTAGCTTGTAGTTACCAACCTATACCTACTAATCATGGTATCCATTGAACGGATAGAAAGGTAAATACATGTTTTCTTCATTCAACCTCATAGGAGGGAGTGTATTAAGCGTATCGATCCAAAAGAATTCTCTTTTAAGCAATTTGCTGTCTTGATCCCCACCTCTGCTCATAGGTGGCACATGGTCAATGCCCATACCTCTATGCGTAGGCTGGGAATGAGAACCCCCAACCCGTGGCTCAACACTTTCATGAGGCGGGCCATCCGCTGCCATCTCTTTATGTGCCTCGACCACGTCCCACCTATGAGCAGAGGTGGGGATCGAGACAGCTCTAGTCCCCCCTATGCCAACTCAAAGCCAGTGGAGGATAATATGAAGAGCGGATAGGCCCATCTCCGCGCCATCCAAAAACCCATAGCCCCAAAGGGGTTTAACCACCTTCACTACTGTGTTTGTCTAAACATAATCAGTGATAGCAGACACAGCATTGTGTTAAAACGATTTGGGGCAATATTGTATGGTTGGAAATTAAATTAGTTCTTGCACCAGAAGGTGTCCTCAAAATTTTAGCCCTGTGAGCATGATGCCCAAGATGCTAAAACTGGTTAAAGTCGACCGGGAATGTCAGGACACATTGGCCTTTACCCAGCTGATGCACGGAGCCACGGCTGCAGTTCTACCTGCAGTAGCTCCATGTGACCAATAGATGGCGACATCTCCCTGCCAAATAAATTATTAGATTAAGGAATATTCCCACATATTTCTTACTGTATAATTAATTAAAAACGATTGTCCATAAGATTCCATAAACTGGTTTCTGACAGAGGATTTTTGGAAAATCACTTGTTAGTGAAGGGATTAGTAAACAAGGGAGACCTTTGTTCCCCCCTATGTCTAATTATCCCAGCAAAAAGTAGATAAAGAATAAAACACGACCATAATTTATTTTAATGGAATTTTCCTTTAAATGTAAGCATTATCTGAGGATAATTACTATATGAGGCTGACAATTAATTAGTAAAAGGCAGATGGCTTTCTGTAAATAAGGAAGCTTTGAGGTGTAATTTTGCTCACCTTGTTGTTGTTGATCGTCTAGCATCACTACTAAAGATTATAGCTTATATATTGTGAGGGTTATTTACAAAGCATCGAAATCGAGTTTCATTTTGGTGCTTTTAATTTCGGCGCGTTTCGGCTCACTTTGGCGATTCCATTTAGTCGAGAATATGGGACATTCACTATTCACTGAACCTTCACCGTATTGTGCCGAAGTAGTTATCGAAAGCAGGCCATGGCGAAGTCCACCAAATGGAAAACTATTAGGAAGTCTCCCACATCGGTCTATCTCTCCTAATAGTAGGTTAAATCAATAAAAATGTAGTCAAAATGTGTCTAAATAATAAAAAATGGTCCTTTAAAAAAAATAATAAAAAGGTCTGTTGAAAAAAAAAGTATTTTTTTAAAAAAAGGTCTTTTGAAATAATACAAAAATAAAAGAAGTTTTTTAAAAAAAAATAAAAATAATAAAACATTGTTAAAAAGAATTAAAAAAGATACTACTTTTATTAGATTAAAACATGTGGGATGCGCCTGTTTAAACCTGTCAAATTGAAACACCGAAATCAGGTCATTTCGACGCAGTTTCAGTGCAATTCGGCGTTCTGTGAATAGACAAATCATTAGTTCTCTGTGGGATAATTTCAGTGCCGCCGAATCGCACCAAATTGCCTTGAAATGCACCGTATTTCGTTGTCAATTTGCCTGTATTTGCCGAATTGACGGCTTAATGAATAGACACGAAATTGCACGGAATTTAAATGCTACAGATACTTTCTCTCCTGTTCAGACAGGCGGGAGTTAACTCTTAGTAGCCTTACATAAATTTAAGAAGTCGGCTTCGTGTTCATTTCCAGAGCTCGTCCTGAGACATGATCGAAACTGCGATGGTATTTACATCCCAAATTAGCGTTGGGTTTCAGTAGCCGGAGCCTGACTCCGACCTGGAAACGTCTTGATTTTGATTAATTGTACGGATCACTAGCGGTAACGGAGGGGCAGATGTAGCCGGAGTCACTGTCTGCTCCCCTGAGCTGTGATAAAATTGCGTTCTGTCGACAGACCGGGGCAGCTGTCAGACGCGGCTCCCAGCAGGTGGACCATTTTGTGCAATTAGTCTAAACGTATTGTTAATCCCCAGAGTCGCGGGAAGGCGCAGTCATGATATATTTTTTTTGTTTTCTTCCATACTGTATATGAGACGAGCAATCAAAACCAAAAATATACATACAGTCAGGTCCAGAAATATTGGGACATCGACACAATTCTAACACCTTTGGCTCTATACACCACCACAATGGAGTTGGAATAAAACAAACACAACGTGCTTTAACTGCAGACTGTCAGCTTTAATTTGAGGGTATGTACATCCAACTCAGGTGAACGGTGTAGGACTTACAGCAGTTTGCAGATGTGCCTCCCACTTGTTAAGGGACCAAAGGTAATGGGACAATTGGCTTCTCAGCTGTTCCATGGCCAGGTGTGTGATATTCCCTCATTACCCCAATTACAATGATCAGATAAAAGGCCCAGAGTTCATTTCAAGTGTGCTATTTGCATTTGGAATCTGTTGCTGTCAACTCTCAAGATGAAATCCAAAGAGCTGTCACTATCAGTGAAGCAAGCCATCATTAGGATGAAGAAACAAAACAAACCCATCAGAGAGATAGCAAGAACATTAGGCATGGCCAAAACAACTGTTTGGAACATTCTCAAAAAGAAGGTACGCACCGGTGAGCTCAGCAACACCAAAAGACCCAGGAGACCACGGAAAACAACTGTGGTGAATGACCGAAGAATTCTTTCCCTGGTGAAGAAAACACCCTTCACAACAGTTGGCCAGATCAAGAACACTCTCCAAGAGGTAGGTGTATGTGTGTCAAAGTCAACAATCAAGAGAAGACTTCACCAGAGTGAATACAGAGGGTTCACCACAAGATGTAAACCATTGGTGAGCCTCAAAAACAGGAAGGCCAGATTAGAGTTTGCCAAACAACACCTAACAAAGCCTTCACAGTTCTGGATTAAGATCCTATGGACAGATGAGACCAAGATCAACTTGTACCAGAGTGATGGGAAGAGAAGAGTATGGAGAAGAAAAGGAACTGCTCATGATCCTAAGCATACCACCTCATCAGTGAAGCATGGTGGTGGTAATGTCATGGCGTGGGCATGTATGGCTGCCAATGGAACTGGTTCTCTTGTATTTATTGATGATGTGACTGCTGACAAAAGCAGCAGGATGAAACCTGAAGTGTTTCGGGCAATATTATCTGCTCACATTCAGCCAAATGCTGCAGAACTCATTGGACGGCGCTTCACAGTGCAGATGGACAATGACTCAAAGCATACTGCAAAAGCAACCAAAGAGTTTTTGAAGGGACAGAATTGGAATGTTATGCAATGGCCAAGTCAATCACCTGACCTGAATCCCATTGAGCATGCATTTCACTTGCTGAAGACAAAACTGAAGGGAAAATGCCCCAAGAACAAGCAGGAACTGAAGACAGTTGCAGTAGAGGCCTGGCAGAGCATCACCAGGGATGAAACCCAGCGTCTGGTGATGTCTATGCGTTCCAGACTTCAGGCTGTGATTGACTGCAAAGGATTTGCAACCAAGTATTAAGAAGGGAAAGTTTGATTTATGATTATTATTCTGTCCCATTACTTTTGGTCCCTTAACAAGTGGGAGGCACATCTGCAAACTGCTGTAAGTCCTACACCGTTCACCTGAGTTGGATGTACATACCCTCAAATTAAAGCTGACAGTCTGCAGTTAAAGCACATTGTGTTTGTTTCATTCCAACTCCATTGTGGTGGTGTATAGAGCCAAAGGTGTTAGAATTGTGTCGATGTCCCAATATTTCTGGACCTGACTGTATATATACGCTGGATAAAAGAACATTTGCATTTGTCTATGTTGAACCGACCAGGCCCAGGCTGGACACTGAGCAAACAAGCCAAATGCCCCATGATCAAAGGGTGACTGGGGAGATCTCTCAATTGCTGGACCATGCAAAGCCTGTGTTATGGATGTACTGGCCAGCAGAGGTTTTAAAAGACCTCCTGATTGGCCCAGAACTGTTGTTCTGTTACAATCAGTTGAATTGCATATGGACAAACTGGCCACAACCATAATCCTACATAGTACAACTACCAGCTGCACCTTAAAGTCCCCTACCTGGGTGGACACACTGGGGCAATGAGGCATCGGGAGAGGAGTTGCTGCTGCTGGCAGTGGAGAGCAGGACCCAAATCAATGCACAATGACCCCATGAGAGGTTTGAGGCTTATGGTGACCAGCAGTCCATTGCCACTGCATCCCACTGGGCATTTGCTTGGTGTGCCAGATAGATAGTATGGGGCCTGCCTATCGGGTCCTGGCTCTGTACGACAGGTTAAACAAGACAAACTAGTATTTACCATGTCTTGAGGACCCCAACAAAAGACCAAGGAAGTCCTCTTTTCTTGAGAGATGCAGCAACCCTCAACGATCACTTTGGGCTCGAGGTGCATAGAGGGGTGTCAGCTATACCCTCCTGATGAAGCCTAATGAGGCCTTTAATGATCATCGGGATTGCTGCACCTCTCGTGCAGAGGAGGCTTCCTTGGCATTTCAGCTTTGGCTGCCCTTTCTGGGTGATGGCAGACTGGTTTGCATTTGTTTCTACTCTTCTGTAATGGCACCATTGAGCTAAAACCTTGTGAGGCCTGAGCGGACGCCCACCACAGAGCAGGACACTCGTGCCGCTTCCTGTTCTCAGGACCATCACAAACTGTGATTTTGCTCAAAACGTTCTATTATTTCTGTAATTTGTTGCACTAATGAAATAAAATATATTAAATGATGTATCAGTTACACTATATTCCACTTGTAATCCTTTTTCTTTACTAAATAACTCAGCAGGGAGCTCACAATATAATGGAGTCTCCGCGAGCTCTTAATCTCCTGTAATTTCCAAAATGATTCTGTTTTAATTCATTACACATACACACAGGACAGTTGCGTCTGTTTGTTCCATTCTTGCTTTGCTTGATCGTTTTCTTTCCGATTATAGACAAAGCAAAGGGAAAATGTTATTTTCTCAATGTATATTTACTGCTGGTAGAGAGAAGCTCCGCCCCTATGGCCGCCATGATGGGGAAAGATCATTTTATAACTATCGGAAAAACGTTTTCATTCTTTTAGTGACTGAGCCAATCTGTCTTAATAAAAGCAAATATAAACGTGGACCTGACCCTTTGAGGATGTTGGCTGTGCCCAGAGTATATATTTATGCGTACAACTATTATTATTATTATTATTATTTATTAAGTGCCAGCACATTCCGCAGCACTGTACAAGGAGCAATGGGTAAAGACAGGACAATTCTACAATACATACAGGAGACAGGTCAGTATTTCTACCAGCAGATACATGAGGATATGAGGACCCTATTCCCGTGGGAATTTACAATCTAGTTGGGGGAGGGGATTAGAAACAAGAGGGGGGTCTGCAGTGATGAGCTAATGCAGGGAGAGGTGAGGACTGTTTTTGGGTCGTCGGATGTCTTGTTACGGAGTCGGGTGGTAGGCTTCCCTAAATAGAAGGGTCTTTAGGGAGCGTTTAAATGAATCCAGATTTGGGACAGTCTGATATTGCAAGGGAGCGCATTCCATAGTGTCGGCGCCGCACGAGAAAAGTCCTGCAATCTGGTATGTGAAGAGGTAATGATGGAGGATGCCAGGCGCAGGTCATTGTTGGATCGTAGGGGACAGGCTAGGGTGTATTTGGTGATTAGTGAGGACAGGTAGTGAGGGGCGGCGTTAGTGAGGACAGGTAGTGAGGGGCGGCGTTAGTGAGGACAGGTAGTGAGGAGCGGCGTTAGTGAGGACAGGTAGTGAGGGGCGGCGTTAGTGAGGACAAGTAGTGAGGAGCAGCGTTAGTGAGGACAGGTAGTGAGGAGCGGTGTTAGTGAGGACAAGTAGTGAGGGGCGGCGTTAGTGAGGACAGGTAGTGAGGAGCAGCGTTAGTGAGGACAGGTAGTGAGGAGCGGTGTTAGTGAGGACAGGTAGTGAGGGGCGGCGTTGGAGGACAGGTAGTGAGGAGCGTGGTTAGTGAGGACAGGTAGTGAGAGCGGCGTTAGTGAGGACAGGTAGTGAGGGGCGGCGTTAGTGAGGACAGGTAGTGAGGAGCGGTGTTAGTGAGGACAGGTAGTGAGGAGCGGCGTTAGTGAGGACAGGTAGTGAGGGGCGGCGTTAGTGAGGACAGGTAGTGAGGAGCGGCGTTAGTGAGGACAGGTAGTGAGGAGCGGCGTTAGTGAGGACAGGTAGTGAGGAGCGGCGTTAGTGAGGACAGGTAGTGAGGAGCGGCTTTAGTGAGGACAGGTAGTGAGGAGCGGCGTTAGTGAGGACAGGTAGTGAGGGGCGGCGTTAGTGAGGACAGGTAGTGAGCGGAGCGGCATTAGTGAGGACAGGTAGTGAGGGGCGGCGTTAGTGAGGACAGGTAGTGAGGAGCGGCGTTAGTGAGGACAGGTAGTGAGGGGCGGCGTTAGTGAGGACAGGTAGTGAGGGGCAGCGTTAGTGAGGACAGGTAGTGAGGGGCGGCGTTAGTGAGGGTTTTGTAGGTCAGGGTGAGTAGTTAATTTGATTCTGCTGTGGATGGGGAGCCAGGTGCAGGATTCACAGAGAGGAGCGGCAGTGACAGAGCGACGGGTGAGATGGATAAGCCAGGCTGATGTGTTTTAGGAGGACTGCAGGGGGGAAAGGCGGGAGTAGGAAGGCCAGTCAAGAGGTTGTTGCAGTAGTCCAGGCGGGAGATAACAGAGAGTGGATAAGTTGCTTGGTGGTGTTAGCAGTCAGAAATGGACGAATTTTGGCAATGTTCGGAGGTGATTGCGGCAAGATGATGATAGTGATTGGATGTAGGGGCTGAAGGAAAGACTGGAGTCAAGAGTCACTCCGAGGCAAGGACTTGTGCAGAAGGAAGGATAGTGATACCGTCACAATTATAAGAGAAGTCAGAAATTGGAGTAGAGTTAGAGAGGGGAATAAGAGGAGCTTGGTCTTGGACATGTTGATCTTCAGTAGTGAGCGGCCATCCAGGCAGAGATCCCAGACAGCAACAGGACCTGAGGAGAACAGATGGGGAGAGATCAGGAGTGAGAGGTAGATCTGAGTTTCATCAGCGTATAGGTGATACTTGAAGCCATAGCTGAGGGGCGGCGTTAGTGAGGACAGGTAGTGCGGAGCGGCATTAGTGAGGACAGGTAGTGAGGGGCGGCGTTAGTGAGGACAGGTAGTGAGGAGCGGCGTTAGTGAGGACAGGTAGTGAGGGGCGGCGTTAGTGAGGACAGGTAGTGAGGGGCAGCGTTAGTGAGGACAGGTAGTGAGGGGCGGCGTTAGGGAGGGTTTTGTAGGTCAGGGTGAGTAGTTTGAATTTGATTCTGCTGTGGATGGGGAGCCAGTGCAGGGATTCACAGAGAGGAGCGGCAGTGACAGAGCGACGGGTGAGATGGATAAGCCAGGCTGATGTGTTTAGGATGGACTGCAGGGGGGAAAGGCGGGAGGTAGGAAGGCCAGTCAAGAGGTTGTTGCAGTAGTCCAGGCGGGAGATAACAAGAGAGTGGATAAGTTGCTTGGTGGTGTTAGCAGTCAGAAATGGCCGAATTTTGGCAATGTTACGGAGGTGATTGCGGCAAGATGATGATAGTGATTGGATGTAGGGGCTGAAGGAAAGACTGGAGTCAAGAGTCACTCCGAGGCAACGGACTTGTGCAGAAGGAAGGATAGTGATACCGTCAACAATTATAGAGAAGTCAGAAATTGGAGTAGAGTTAGAGAGGGGAATAAGAAGGAGCTTGGTCTTGGACATGTTGATCTTCAGGTAGTGAGCGGCCATCCAGGCAGAGATCCCAGACAGACAATCACTGACCTGAGAGAGAACAGATGGGGAGAGATCAGGAGTGGAGAGGTAGATCTGAGTTTCATCAGCATATAGGTGATACTTGAAGCCATAGCTGGTGATGAGTTTGCCCAGTGAGGTGGTATAGATGGAGAAGAGCAGAGGACCTACGACTGAGCCTTGAGGTACACCGACTGACAGAGGCATTGAAGAGGAGGAATTGCCAGCAAGTATGGTGCAGGGTTCGGAACCCCTGTATAGTGATATAAGTGTGGAACCCGATGGCAAGCTGTTGGAGCAAAGGAGACCACGTATCAATGAACAAGGTTTAGTGAAGAAATAGAAATGTAACACAAAGTCCAGAACAACAGGTTGTAACTAAGGTGGTCTTCTTGAGTATCAGGTGACTTTGATGAATGGCAAGTGGTGTGAGGCAAGTAACATAAAAGTCCCGAATAACAGGTTGCAAACTAAGGTGGTAGAAAAGGACAGCGTGGTCAGTAGACAATCCGGGTCGGTTGGCAGGAAAAGTCAGGATGGTCGATGAGGCAATCCGGGTCGGTTGGCAGGAGAAGGCAGCGTGGTCGATGAGGCAATCCGGGTTGGTTGGCAGGAGAAGGCAGCGTGGTCGATGAGGCAATCCGGGTCGGTTGGCAGGAGATCGGAGGAAAGGAACAGGATGAAACAGGAACACGGAGGAACACTGGGAAACTGAAGTGGAAGGGCAACAGTATAACCTGGTAATGAAGAGCGGAGAAAGGCGGCAGGTTTAAATAGGGCACAGGGAATCGTAGAAATACCTTTCACCTGGGACTCATGGGTGGAACCGGGATACCTTGGCTCTTGATAGGTCAAAGGGAGGAATGAGAGAATTCCCTGAACAGATGTCATGTAGTGAGCACAATCGACCAGCAGAGTACCAGTAGTTTCGGTTCTTATGGAGATGTGCGATCGCGCATGCGGGCATCGTATCAAGGCATTCAGTTTCGGTCGGCGGGGTGGGGCGTTTCGTCAGTCCTCTCCTCCATCTTGCCGGCTGGGAGCATGGAACAACGTGCCACGAGGGACTTCAGGTGAGTTCAGCGTCTGTCCCAGCATGGCAGTCCGGGCAGGGAGTGGGGCATTACAACAAGGAATACAGAGAAGGATCTATTGGAGAGGCACGATTTTAGCCAGGAGAGGGTGGTATCACAGAGACCAAGAGAGAAGAGGGTCTCTATGAGGAGGGGATGGTCGACTGTATCGAAGGCAGCTGAGAGGTCAAGTAGGATCAGTATGGAGTAGTGGCCATTGCATTTAGCAGAGAGGAGGTCATTAGTAACCTTTGTGAGAGCAGTTTCTGTTGAACTAGCATGGATGAAGATTCTTGGGGATTGAAGGGAATCCAGACACCCACAGGCTGCAGCCCGGGTAACCAGCGGCACTAACTAATACATTTTGTTATGAGAACAGTGGTAGAAGTAACAATATCACAGATTATTAAGGATATATTGGGCAATATTCTATACTGAGCGCTAATGTTAGCGTTCGGATCAGTAGGTGTTAACGCCAGCATAAGTGACTATAGCGCATACCCCCCATATTACCTTCCTGACGCTAAACCTGTTCATAATCCATTAGCGCATTGGTGATTGCGTGCGCTTCTGTGAGCTTCACGTACTTTGCGCATCTTATACTTAATATGGGGAGCGAAATCAGTAATTAGCGGTTCGATGAGTAAGGTATTACAAAGTGCAGACGTTAAATACCGCAGGGACGCGCAAACCGAAATGTTAGCGACACCTAAAAGCAGCTGCTTCATGATTACGGTTTTGCGAAATCATTTAGCACCCCCTAACTCCCCCCCCCAATAAATCCGATACTCACCTCTCATCCCGCGGTGAGAACGGCGGCCTGATCTGCTGCTTCTTGTCTCCGGGAGCAGAGTGAGACTGGGAACAAATAGTTCTCAGTCTCTCTCCGCGATCACTCTGTGGTGCTGCTAAATCTCGCCGGAGTGAGATCACACAGGGCTTGTAGCCTGGAAGCGCAACCCTCCATGAAGTCCTATGAAATCCAGGAGGTGATACTTACGGCAGCGCGGAGTATTGCTGCGGGTAGCGCTGCGTTCCGGGGCAAGGTGCTGAAACATCGCCTGCCCTGGAATATAACCCTACAATAGGGACGCTACGGGGAAACCTGCAGGAACAGGTAATACCCCGTTAGCGTCCCCATTTTAGTGCACAGCGCGGATTAGGGCCTATTTAGTGAATTACAGTGGAGTAGTCATGTGACAGGTACAAAATGTATATACCAGATAATAAAGACAGTTTCTGCATTGATGCATTAGAATAATTAACCATACACATGGAGTCCCAGAGTTTAACATTTTAAACGTCAATCATAAAGTCATGGAGGTGACATGTCTTTACTGTAAATGCGGATCCTGATTAGGATCATACGGCGCCGATATTTGATCTGAATTTTTACTGGAAATTGAAATGCTGGAAAAAGCGATTTGAATCTCCGGCCACAACAAGTCCGAAAAAAAGGTCCCGATTCCAAACACTGAGCTGCTGTTATCAGGTGACATTAAAGAGCCTTCACTAACCGCCAATGCTTCACTGTTGATGCAACTATGTTGCACTACAAGTATCCAAAGAAGGAAAATCCTTTGGATGATTTCCGTAAACCTGTCCTGGGCGGCGGCTCCTGCTCACTCCCCAGCGGAGCGCACTATGATCCTGTTACAGCTGGTCTACAACCTGGTAGAAATAGGAATCTTTAAAGAAGAATTTGGTGTCTAAATTGTAATTCATTCTTTGAGTTCCCAAGTGGATCCCAGGAATGTTGCCCTTTTTATGTCTACATTCATTTTCAATATATACTGTAGTCAATGTGCGAATAGCTTTGCCAGATAAAGACAGATACATATGGTGGTAAGCATCACGATGCCAGGGAGAGCAGCCTCCCAACAGCATCGGGCTGCGCTACTACTCAGAAACGGTGTCGATACACAATCCTTGGGCATGTCATTGCCATGGCTACTGTGCTGGATATAGTACAAGAGAACCCGCCGCAGACATATGTAACTTTTTCATAGGAACACATAGGTACCCTATATAACCTCTATTCCACTATTACTTTATACACAATTTCTTACAATGTAAATATCATCAACCATATAACATATTTCCATCTCATTATCAGTGTGTGTATATATATATATATATAATTATACACTGCCTGGACGGAAAACTCACACGCTGTAATATTTGGTTGTGTCGTCTTTTGCTGTGATTGAGGCACGCATTCGCCGCGGCATCGTGTCATTAAGCTCCTGCAATGTCACAGCATTTATTGGCATCCAAAGCGGCATTAATTTGTGGCCAAGATGTTGTATTGATGATGGGAGAGTATGCTGAAACATATTAATCACTGCAGTAATTATCCAATGGAAGGTGAGCACCTATTGGCTGAATTACATCCAGAGGTGACTTTTTTTGGCCAAGCAGTGTATATACAGGGTGTCCCAGCTAAAAGGAGCACAGCACTTTCAGTATGTATGTATGTATATATATATATATATATATATAAAGGCAATGCTATGCACTCACGCTTCCTTCGAGTATTCAGTTTGCCCGGTGCCTGTCATTCGGTGAGAATAATAGCTGTGAAGAAAAATGGTGACGGCACTCCAGGACTATTAACTTCTTGTTTGTTATATCGTGAGAGTCAACGTTTCAGCTCCTAATTTGGAGCTTTCCTCAGGACAAAAAATCATTACATAATAAAATACATGAACACACTTTTATACACAATGAATAAAGTGTACTTACCCCTCCCTTAGCCCACGGCGTTTCTAATCACATAGTGCGCATGCGCGTACTCATCCCGGTCGCCCCGAGGTGACGTATCATGTGGCCATGACAACCCAGGACGCGCACCTTCCATTCCTAGCACCCGGTGAAAACAAAGACAAAGAGAAAACAGGAGACATATATAGCGTTCTATAATACATACCCACTGCGGATTTCAGGCCCAACAGATAGATTATGAGTGTTATGGAGCTCACCACAGGAATATAAAACAGTATAAACAATAAACAGCAGTCGACCGTGCACTCGCCAGCACGGCACCCCATATAGCGAGCTAAGCCCCTAGCCAGATCACACAATATGGTCAATTGCAGGCAAAGCGTATCAAACCCACAGAACATAGGGGACCTTCAAAACATGGAAAACATCATTTTCTCATTTAAACCATCGGGGTGGATTGTACGTAGTTGATTAATCCAAAATATTTCCTTACGTAGCAGCATTAAGCCACGATCACCACCCCTTCGTAACACTGGGATGTGATCAATTGCCATGAATTTTAATGAACTTAATGGATGATTTAATTCCAAAAAGTGGCGCGCTACAGGCTTATCGGATACACCATCCCGATATGCTATGCGTATAATAGAACGATGATTCCTGATACGTTTACACAACGGCGTTATGGTCTTCCCTATATAAGCGAGACCACAGGGACACGTAATTTTGTATATCACATGATCTGTTTTACACGTTATATTATAGCGTATTTTAAACACTTTCCTTGTGTTAAACACTTTCTTCCAACGTTCCGCGCCATAAGATGAACAAGTGGTCTATGTACCGTATATACTCAATAATGTTCAATGCGAACTTGGGCAGAATAAATTCCTTTTCCAACTTGTACATGTATGCATTTGCGTACATCGGTGCCATTGCAGCCCCCATTGATATTCCCGTCATTGGAAGATACCAATTATTTTCAAATCTAAAATAGTTATTCTTAAGTGCCATTAATAATAATTCCAAGATGTATTCTACACATGGGCCATCATATTTGTCAGAACAAGACAATGATTCCCTCATGGCATCCACCCCTGCCTGATGAGGTATAATTGTATAAAGACTTTTTATGTCCATGGTTATTAGCACCGTGTTGGTTAAATCTGTCCCTATAGATGTTATTCTCTGGAGGAACATAGGAGTATCTTTCACGCAGGTGGGGATATCATACACAAGGGCTTTGAACAAATAATCAAGCCATTGAGCTACTGGTTCAATGACGCCTCCTATGGCGGAGACGATGGGACACATTAGTGGATGCGTCAGATTTTTGTGGATTTTTGGAATCCCATAAAGTATGGGGGTCTTTGGATGCTTCCTTATGAGAAACTCAAAAAATTCTTGACTGATATAATTCATCTGCAATCCTCCAGAGAAGCTGTCTCCAAATTTGTTCTGTATTTGGGTAGTAGGGTTGCCCTGCAATTTCTCATACGTAGTGGCATCTTCCAACAACAAATATATCGCCTTTGCATAGCATACATAGTCCATTACCACTATGGAACCACCTTTATCTGCAGTTCGTATTGTTATTGATGCATCATTGGCCAGATTTCTAATCACTCTCCATTCATCCCTGGAGGTATTCTGATGGTGAGGTTTATGGTGTTTCAATAAGTCCGATGTTTCCTTCTGGACAATTTTCAAAAACTTTTTAATTGAGGCCTGATTTGAAATCGGGTCGAAACTGCTTTTAGGGCGGAACCTAGTGGTTGCCATGCTTTGTTCATTCTTAAAGAAATCTGTAATTCTCAGTTGGCGGCCAAATTTGTATAGATCAATATTCCATTGTAACTCCTGTGGGGTGTTGGTAGGGACATAGGACAAACCCTTTGCTAAGATATTGCACTCTGTAGGGGACAAATCCCTAGAGGATAAGTTGAAGATGGGACTTACTTCCTGAGCGGAGGTTTGGTTTTTTGACCAATGAGGTTTCCCTTTCTGGCCTCTTCTGGAAAGTTTTCATTTACTGTGTTTTTGGACTGTTGGCTCCTGGTGACGGTGCCTAATTTTTTTGCCCCCAGTACTCGCTCACTTCCCTCGTTCTGCATAGGGGTTATAGATGCCAATTCTCCTTCCGAGGCTGACATATATATAATACTGTATTCAGATATATGTACCCAGTTGGGGAGCAGTTGACTGCATTTTAAATAACTGATGCTTCTTAATTCTTAAAAGAGCTATAAACAACTAACTAATACCTAATATTAAAGACTGTTCTTTCATGTTGTAGAAGCAGGTTGAGCATGAAATGTAACCACCCCAGCTTAGGAGCAGATTCCATTCTCTGTTTCGTCTTTTTTCCCCTTGTGTCAGTCATATAATTTCTAAGTGCTGTTAAATAGGTGCGGCTCCGGTAAAGGGAGGTTTGTGGCTCATGAAGTGTAGAATATTATTCAGCTGCGAACAAACGAGTTTAATAAAACATCCAAATACATTCCACCAAGTTTTATTACAAATATATATCACAACATAGTGTCGAGCTTCCACCAGGTATCCCAGACGCGCTCCACCCAATGCAGGCCTCCACCAGGTAACCCAGACGTGTTCCACCCAGTGCAGTCCTCCTCTAGGTAACCCAGACGCCTTCCGCCCAGTGCAGGCCTTCTTCAGGTAACCCAGACGCGTTCTGCCCAGTGCAGGCCTTCTCCATGTAACCCAAAAACACTCCACCCATTGTAGGCCTCTTCCAGGTAACCCAGACATGTTCCGCCCAGTGCAGGCCTTCTCCAGGTAAATCAGACGCGTTCCACCCAGTGCAGGCCTCCTCCAGGTAACCCAGATGAGTTCTGTCCAGTGCAGGCCTCCTCCAGGTAACCCAGACATGTTCCACCCAGTGCAGGACTCCTCCAGGTAACACAGATGCATTCCACCCAGTGCAGCCTCCTCCAGGTAACTCAGACATGTTCCACGCAGTGCAGGCCTTCTCCAGGTAACCCAGATGTGTTCCGCCCAGTGCAGGCCTCCTCCAGGTAACCCAGACACGTTCCACCCAGTGCAGGCCTCCTCCAGGTAACCCAGATGCTTTCCGCCCAGTGAAGGCCTCCTCCAGGTTACCAGACGCGTTCCGTCCAGTGAAGGCCTCCTCCAGGTTACCAGACGCGTTCCGCCCAGTGAAGGCCTCTGTGTAATCCCTAGCAGTGATTTTATTCATGGTATTTGCTCTCCATCCTGAACAATGTTACAGAGTCTGAAACTAAATGTTTTATTGTCCCGTACTCAGGAGAACAGACTGATCTGCAGAATGACGTGACACCGTACCCGGCTACGGAGGAGACAGCCGGACTAACTGAAAGTATGTGATCTGATAAAAAAAAAAAACAACATAACAGTTTAAGGACGTCTGCTGTATCATGTGCACCACCAAATATCTATCTAACCACATCTATCTACAGTGAGGGGAAAAAAGGTTAGGAGATTAGGAGCGCTCTCTTAAAGGGACAGCTCCTAATCTCAGTTTGTTACCTGTATAAAAGACACCTGTCCGCAGAAGCAATCAATCAGATCCCAAACTCCCCACCACGGCCAAGACCAAAGAGCTGTCCATGGATGTCAGGGACAAGCTTGTAGACCTACACAACTCGTCTAGATTGTAAACTCCTCCGCACAGGGCCCTCTACACCTCTTGTGTCTCTTCTAGGGATGTGCATGGCTGAAAAATTTGTTTTGTTTCGTTACATTTTTAAATACCGGCTGGATGGAGTAGAGGTAATGTCACTGCTCTGCATGGAGAGAGCCTGTGGAGTCATGGGTTCAATCCCAGCGAGCAACCTCTCCAGTAAGTGTCCTTGGCAAGACACCTAACGGTACATACTCGCCACCCAGGACATACTTGAAAATTAGAGAAATCTCAATGTATCCTTCCTGGTAAAATCCTTTCACAAAAAAAAATAATAAATAAATAAATTAAAAAAAATCATTTCGGAACTAATTTTGTTTTGTTTTGCATCGATTTGAAATTTAAAATCTATTCGAATTTAATTTATCAATTCGATAGTTGATATCAATTCGAATTTTGGATCACTAAATAAAACACCAATTAATAAAATTTTGCTGTTAAAAGAAAAGCTAGGGTTAAATTTTAAGCTGTGTCACAGATTTAGCATTTGAGTCAAATTAAACAGTAAAACAAAATTAATTTGTTTCATAAAGTCCTTTGCTGACTATTACTTGTATTGTAAGTTAAGATCAATTCTATAGTTGATATCAATTTGATAGTTCATTTCAAATTCGATATTTGATATCAATTATTCAAATTTTTCTTTTATAATGATGACAGTGTAAAATGAAATATTTTTGTTATATACCGTTTCGAATTGGTATCGTATCGATTCGTTATCCGGAAGTACTTCCGAAATACGAATTATCAAATTTCGTTCCAAATTCTGAATTTTTCCGAAACGAATGCACATCTCTAGTCTCTTCCTGTGTTTGTTTAACTGTGTCTCATTCCCACTGTTTATTGTAAAGCGCTGCGGAATCTGTTGGCGCTATATAAATAATGATAATGATAATTGGATGGAAGCATGTCTTTTTCAGCCTGTGTAACTGTAACAAATCTTGAGGTTCAAAATTAACCCCTCCATGATTCTTATCACAAGCAAGTGATACAAAGAGACCCGGCGTTTCCTTTTTTCGCATGAATTTAATACTGGTGTAACTTTCTTTTCTCGCAGCTGCACATCACTTACTCAGAGCGTCTGCAACGGGACCGCCGGACATTTACTGTAAGTGAAAGGAGATAAATGAAACGTATGCTTTATCGTCACACAGTTGTCTTGTGCGCTTCTGCGACAAAGGTATGAATGTGGAGTAAATCAGCTTGGACATTTAATCCGTTTCCATGGTGATTATTCCTCTATTATTATTATTTTTATTATTATAATAATGTATTTCAGTGCAATTATTATGTGATGCATACGGCAGAAACAAACATGGAATTATCAACCAGATCACTCTATCAATATTTATATAAAGCGCTGCAGAATCTGTTGGTGCTATATAAATGATGATAATAATAATAAACAAATCGATGCATGTCTTTTTCAGCCTATGTAACTATGTAATAAATCTTAAGGTTCACCGCTTGTCATTTCGCAGCTCGATTACTGCAACTCACTCCTTATTGGCCTCCCCAACTCCCGTATCGCCCCTTTGCAATCTGTAATGAATGCAGGGGCCAGGCTTATTTTTCTCACCAGACGCACCTCTCGTACCTCCCCCCTCTGCCGGTCCCTCCATTGGCTTCCTGTAGGTTTCAGGATACAGTTTAAAATACTGACGCTCACGTTCAAATCACTCATTAACTCAACCCCGTCCTACATGTCTTCATTACTCCGCAAAGCACGTCCTGTCTAGACAACTCCAGTCGGCAGGTGATCTCCATTCTCCACCACTCATCGGTCTACACACACACGGCCAACTCTCGCCTCCAAGACTTCTCAAGGGCAGCTCTGGTCCTGTGGAATGACTTGCCTCGTCCTATCAAACTCTCCCCTGACCTTCAGGCCTTCAAGAAATCCCTCAAAACCCATCTCTTCAGATTAGCACCACATCACTGATGCAACTCATCCCTCTGCTCACCTACTCACAGATGATTGAAGCCGCTTGTATGGCCCCACCATTCCCGAACCACTGACACTAATGATCCAGACACCCAGTAAACTCCCCTTGTTTTCCTCAACCCCAATCCCTCTAGATTGTAAACTCCTATGAGCAGGGCCCTCTACACCTACAGGGCTATTCAGAAAGAGGTGAAAAACAGGAGAATGACTGGAGAATTGAAAATTCTAGGTCAAAATAGTCAATCCAGAAAAATTCTCCCATTTATCTCACTTTCCAAATTGGCTATTTGGTCTAGATTGTTCATTCTCCTGGCAATTCTCAAGGTTTTCTCCTCTTTCTGAATAGCTCTGATAGTGTTTCCATCCAATGTCCATTTATCCGTATCTTGTTCCGTTTGGTTATTGTAAAGCGCTGCGGAAACTGTTGGCGCTATATAAATGATGACAATAATAATAATAAATCTATCTATCTATCTATATATATAATATAATAAAATAAATCCATATCATTCTTACATGCAGTTATGTACAGGGGTCATACACAGTTCCTCTGCTATTTTTGCAGAGGGAAGGAGTTCCCATTGGTCCCGCACACTATAAAGCTTGTATTCAGGTTTTCAATCTTATCTTTCCCTGTTAAGTCACAATAAATATAGGCTTTTTCATAACTTTTTGCTAAAATCCACATATATACATAAATATATCAGATCTCAGTGTGTTTGTGTTAAGTTCGAGAATTCTTGGTGAGTTCCCACACTTCTTTGTTTTTTAGGACTTGTCTCCAGTTATATAGTTATAGCACCCGCATACTCTATAGCAGGGGTCGGCAACCTTAGCCCTCCATATAGTTTAGAAGCATCATCGGAGAAGCAGTTCTAAAACATCGGGGGGGGGGTGAAGAATGCCGACTCCGGGGGGCATTTATGTGAAGTCGGACGCTCAGAACATAAAATAAGGCGAGACGACGCAGACACAGGGAAGGTGGGATCGCCTGATCTATGCCGGGAATAACTACGTACACAGGCCCTGATATGACAAATATTATTCATCACGAAGTGCTGCAGCAGCCATATGGCGAGATGATTTGATTGTAGCGAGGTGATTACGCCATTATCTCGGGAGGATTGTCTCTCGCCCAGAAGCAATCTGTAGTTCCAGAGGTCTCTGCCGCCGTCGCTACAATTACATTACAGTCATACAGTTGTTTCCACGCTCCATAAAGCAAGAACGAGCAGAATTGATGACGTCCCCGTTAATGGCTCTGGTGGAGGTTGTGCGCTTTCCAGCCGCATCCATAAATAAGGAAGATTTATTCCGTCCGACCCGTTTAATGCTATTACTTGCAACCTTCCTCGCAGTGACAGAAATGAATCGGTCCTTACAGCGGAGGCGCGGGCACATGGATGGTACGCCCGCTACGTTACATGTCACCTAGTAAGTTTGTTAAAGGGACACTGCTCACTTTATTGATTTAAATTGGACAGGATGTGAGGCGTCCCAACTCCGCCCTCAGTCCCCGCCCCCAATCTGGTGAAATCGCAGGGTGAAGCAGAGGAGTCTCATCCACACCACCCAGCAGTCGGAATTTTGAATTTCCCCGTTGCCGGTCACCAGATCAGTCACTAGTGAGTCACATACAGAGAGCGACCGACGTCACCCTCTGAGACCAATCGCTGTAGCGAGCGTTCTCGCATGGCCATGACGGCACTAAACGTATATCTGTGTAAAATAGTGTATATCAAACAATTTCCTTATAAACAGATTCCTATGCAATAAAGGATTAGATACTTATATGTGAGTGTTGCTTCACCTCGTCCCGGAGAGAGCCTGGCACCTCGTAAGCCGCATCGATGAGGGGTTCTCTCCAAGCAGGATTTATCCATGCAGTATATATAAAAAAATATATAAAAGGCAGCAGAACACTTCATTGTAGAAAACATAAATAAATATAATTATTTTTGGAAAATATGTAAAAAATATAAATAATACAAACAAGCAAAATAAAAAAAATTAGAACTGGGATCACTAAACGCGGCGAAATGCGTTTTAATGATCCCAGTTCGAATTTTTTTTATTTTACTTGTTTGTCTTATTTATATTTTTTAAATATTTTCCAAAAATAATAAATTTCTTTATTTTTTTCTACAATGAAGTGTTCTGCTGCCTTTTATATATATATTTTAGATATTGCATGGATAAATCCTGCATGGAGAGAACCCGTCATCGTTGTGGCTTAAGAACTGCCAGGCTCTCTCCGGGACGAGGCGAAATATCACACACACATGAGTATCTAATCCTTTATTGCATAGGAATCTGTTTATAAGGAAATTGTTTGATATATACTATTTTACACAGATATATGTTTATTGTGAATAACACATAACCAGTTTTCATGATGGCAATAATGCAAATTTTGTCACGGTTATGTCCCTCTCACCAAAAGTCAGTAGGTCTGATATATATACAGTATTTACACTATATTGCTAAAAGTATTCGCTCACCCATCCAAATAATCAGAATCCGGTGTTCCAATCACTTCCATGGCCACAGGTATATAAAATCAAGCACCTAGGCATGCAGACTGTTTTTACAAACATTTGTGAAAGAATGGGTCGCTCTCAGGAGCTCAGTGAATTCCAGCGTGGAACTGTGATAGGATGCCACCTGTGCAACAAATCCAGTCATGAAATTTCCTCGTTCCTAAATATTCCACAGTCAACTGTCATCTGTCCTATAAGTGTTTGGAAATGACAGAAACTCAGCCACAAAGTGGTAGGCCACGTAAACTGACGGAGCGGGGTCAGCGGATGCATTGTGCGAAGAGGTCGCCAACTTTCTGCAGAGTCAATTGCTACAGACCTCCAAACTTCATGTGGCCTTCAGATTAGCTCAAGAACAGTGCGCAGAGAGCTTCATGGAATGGGTTTCCATGGCCGAGCAGCTGCATCCAAGCTATACATCACCAAGTGCAATGCAAAGCGTCGGATGCAGCGGTGTAAAGCACGCCACCACTGGACTCTAGAGCAGTGGAGACGCGTTCTCTGGAGTGACGAATCACGCTTCTCCATCTGGCAATCTGATGGACGAGTCCGGGTTTGGCGGTTGCCAGGAGAGCGGTACTTGTCTGACTGCATTGTGCCAAGTGTAAAGTTTGGTGGAGGGGGGATTATGGCGTGGTGTTGTTCTTCAGGAGCTGGGCTTGGCCCCTTAGTTCCAGTGAAAGGAACTCTGAATGCTTCAGCATACCAAGACATTTTGGACAATTCCATGCTCCCAACTTTGCGGGACCAGTTTGAAGCTGGCCCCTTCCTCTTCCAACATGACTGTGCACAGTGCACAAAGCAAAGTCCATAAAGACATGGATGACAGAGTCTGGTGTGGATGAACTTGACTGGCCTGCACAGAGTCCTGACCTCAACCCGATAGAACAGCTTTGGGATGAATTAGAGCAGAGACTGAGAGCCAGGCCTTCTCGCCCAACATCAGTGTGTGACCTCACAAATGCGCTTCTGGAAGAATGGTCAAAAATTCCCATAAACACCCTCCTAAACCTTGTGGACAGCCTTCCCAGAAGAGTTGAAGCTGTTATAGCTGCAAAGGGTGGACCGACGTCATATTGAACCCTATGGATTAGGAATGGGATGTCACTTAAATTTATATGCGAGTCAAGACAGGTGAGCGAATACTTTTGGCAATATAGTATATATATATACCAATGTTAATTTTGACATCAAATTTTTGTTCAGTTTTAGTCAGTCTTCTGACTAAAATGCCATTCAGTTTTAGTCATGTTTTAGTCGTCTGAATTGTTTTAGCTTTATATTATTTTAATTATAAATAATTATTTCATATTTTAGTCGACTAGAGTAGATTTAATCAACTAAAATCTAACGTGATTAAATTGTATATAAAGCGTTATTTAAACATTTCTCTAGAAATTCCGCGCTCATTATATACTCCTCAAGTAACATCTTATCTTATTAACACAGAACATTCATCATTTATCTCTTACTTGAGATTAGTTCTGATTGGATCTCTTCCCAAATAGCCCCTCCCTTCTAGTTTAGTCTGGTTTTTATTTGTCGACTAAAATGTCAGTGGATTTTCCTCATAGGTGGTTTTGGTCTAGTTTTAGCCACAAAAAAATTTAGTCGACTAGAACTTTGACAAAAATTATTATTCGACTTAACACTGACACATACGTATAATTCTCCCCTTAGTTTTGTACATTTGTTATAACTTTAGTTTCTTCTTTTTCGAATGAATAAATGAGAAGAAACATTCATCCCTTACCAGTAATACTTAGCGGGAAGAGGTATTTGGTCACATATATTATAATTTATAGTTGTTTATCTTTAATACACGACTGTAAGTGTTAAAGAACAATATTAACTGATAAAGTAAACAGACATAAATCTCCTCTGCGATCCTATTTGCCAAGTGGCAAGCTATTTCAGATTGCTTACTGAGACAGAGCAAGAGTAAATATTAAAGTCAGTAAGCCCTCGGTGTTCCAGAATTAATAATTAAGGTTTTTGTCGAGGTTTCCGCTTCCTGTATTTTCTCAGAAAAGCATTATTGCAATTACTATAACTTGGGCGATTTCCTGCCTTTAACTGTTTTGTGCCTGAAATCAAATTATCTTTGTCTGTAATCAGAGAGATACTGTATCAGGGATTCAACGACAAAAATACATTAAATGTGCCAACATAACCAGTCCTGGACTGTGCAATTGAATACTTTCAGTCCGAGCTCCTGCAAGTCTGGAATTCCCATACCCCGCTGCGTAAAGTGCGAGGAAAAGGGGCCCATCTCCCCTGGGTTACAGTTGACCTCACGCAAATGTACCAGCTTAGAGACTCAATGTGGTCAAATTTCAAGAGTATTGGTTCCATGAACGATCACTGTGAATACGACAATGCCGGAATGCAGGCACAAAACAAACAAAAAATGGCTAAAGCCCAATACTTCAATGAAAATCTAAACAATAACATATCAAACCCTAGAAATTTTGGAAATTCATAAGTAACATACAGGCACCCTACGTCCAGTCCCAACTGGCTGCTGTAAAAGTAAACAACCAAACCCTGCAACACCCCCTAGATGTAGCAAATGCCTTTAATAATTATTTTGTTGGATGTGCCACCACCCTGATTGCTAAGCTAACGAATGATACACCTACAGAAAGGCCGCACTCAGGTCATGCCCCTCCAAGCGTGCAGAGACCCCGTATCGCAGATAAATTCAACTTTAGACCAGTGCCTGTCAGTGTCGTTACTAAACTTCTCCATAACCAAAAAATGAAATACCAGCCTGGACCTAATCAAATCCCAGCAATGCTGCTGAAAATCGGTGCGCCGGTAATTGCAAAACCTGTCGCAACTCTAATCAATGAATCACTGGTGACTGGATATATACCCAAACTCTGGAACACTGCGAGAGTGGTACCTATCCATAAAAGTGGTGACAATACTTTGGTATCCAACTACTGTCCGATATCATTGCTCCCTATCATGTCACAAATTCTGGAAAAATTTGTCTACACGCCATTACGTGATTATTATCAGTATTGGAACTATTTAACCCCAGATCAATCAGGCTTTCATCCAAATCAGTCAACTACAACTGCCCTTTTAAAAGTTTGTAATGATATCCAAGCTGGCATGGAACATGGAAACCTAACTGGAGCCATCTTCCTTGATTTTGCCAAGGCCTTTGACACAGTAGACCATGGCATCCTATTACAAAACCTTAAAAACTCTGGTATTGGTGATCGCACGCTAACCTGGTTTCAATCATATGTATCCGATCGATTGCAATATGTGTCCATTTCTGGCAGCTCCTACCTCCCCCTCCCAGTCACTTGCGGTGTACCCCAAGGCTCAATACTCGGCCCCCTGCTATTCCAATATTCATAAACAATCTGCCCAACGTCTGCAAAGCCTCAACTGTACACATGTACGCAGACGACACCATAATCTATACCAGCAAACCAAATCTACCGCAGCTGGAGGCCGTGCTGCAAGAACAATTGACAGAGGTAGAAAAGTGGATCAAACACAACAAACTTTATCTAAATACTGACAAAACTGTAACGATGCTCTTTGGTACAAAACCTAAACTACACAAATTGCAAACACCCCATCTATGTGTCAGGACAAAATCAAATGACACGCTGATCAGTCACTTCTCTCAAATATCTAGGTATGTGGTTAGACCCAAATCTATCCTTTGGCCCCCACATCGAAAAACTCTCATCTAAACCTTACCCCAAACTAGGTGCCCTGTACAGAAACAAATCCTGCCTGAGCCCCGCGGTAAGAAAGCAGATTGTACAACAAATGCTTATGCCGGCTTTTGAATATGGAGATGTAGTGTATGCAGCCACCCCGCAAACACACCTTCAAAAAGTTACTACATTGTATAACTCATTCTGCCGCTTTGTGCTACAATGTAACTACATGACCCACCATTGTGACATGTTAAAAGAGCTAAACTGGCCGTCGCTGGAATCTAGACGCACTCTTCACCGTTCCAACCTGGTGTTTAAGAGCTTTTCTGGAAAGCTGCCACCCTACCTGAATAGACTGCTTCCCCCAGCAATCCCCTCATCCTATAACCTCCGATCCAGGACCTGCACCTTACTTGCAATACCACAATACAAAAAGAAAGTGTCTCAATCATCATTTTCCTACAGAGCACCGCAATAATGGAATAACCTCCCAGACACCATCAAATCTTCCCCAAGTTTATTGTCACTTGTAACATAGTGAATATATTTATTTTCTGTTAATCTGTATATTTGTGTTTTGTTTTTAATATCTTGCATTTATTACTTTGTGTTTCTGTAACAACTGTAACAATTCAATGTTCTTGAACCCAGGACGTGCTTGAAAACGAGAGAAATCTCAATGTATCCTTCCTGCTAAAATACTTTATAAATAAATAAATAACGTCTCCCCCTTATAAATATTCATAAATTATATTTAGTTACTAAAAATTATTGCAGTCCTGGCTTATAGTAATTGGGGAAGAGGGGGTATAGCAGAACCTAAAGGGGTTAATCATTAGAGGGTGTTTGTGGAGAATCACTGGAGAACCAAAAATTTTAGGACATAATAAATGAGAATGGGGAATATCAGTTTCGGGGTTAATGCTAGATATCCACATACCTCTGACCCAAACTATGTCCTGGTATAGGAAGGTAACGTAATACAGTCACTAGTGGGGGTGGAGCCCTCACAAGATCTGGCTCTTACATATCAACATATGATACTTTATGGTAAGTAACTCACCATGTCCTCAGGGATCCTCTGTAGGTATTGGCTGGTTGGAAGAGCCAGTTCGTCGGGATGGGAGTACACAGAAATGGAATAATCCACTTAAAAATATCAATGTTTGTATGATAAAATTACAAATTAAAACAGAAACAAAAGAATAAAAACATTAACTTAGTGGAGTCAGAAGGTGGCGAAAAAAAAAAGAGTAAGAAAATAAGTTATTACCAATGACAACTAATTAAGTATAATAAGTAAGTATATTCTTTATCTTTGTCACTTTTACTGTATTTGACACAAAGACCATTCTGCCTGTATGCTGATAATGCAGACCCTGTGTGATATTGTGCGATATAAGGGATGCCATCTAGAGTTTAAAAACTTTCATCCCAACGATATTTTGTTAAATGAGAAATGTGCAAATTGGGATTATTTTAAAAGCCCACTACCTTCAAATAATGCAATGTCCTTATTGTGTTTATGTGATGTTGCTGATATCTTACATGTGTTTTGTTTTTCTCTTGTATGATTAGTTAAGAAAATATTTTCTCTATATTTATTTATTTTATTTATAAAGGATTTTACCAGGAAGGATACATTGAGATTTCTCTCGTTTTCAAGTATGTCCTGGGTTCATCCATTGTGTGATATTTTCCTCTATGTGTCACTGGGTGCATCCATTGTGTGATACTTTCCTCTATATGTGTCACTGGGTGCATCCATTGTGTGATATTTTTCTCTATATGTATCACTGGGTGCATCCATTGTGTGATATTTTCCTCTATATGTGTCACTGGGTACATCCATTGTGTGATATTTTCCTCTATATGTGTAACTGGGTGCATCCATTGTGTGATATTTTCCTCTATATGTGTCACTGGGTGCATCCATTGTGTGATATTTTCCTCTATATGTGTCACTGGGTGCACCCATTGTGTGATATTTTCCTCTATATGTGTCACTGGGTGCATCCATTGTGTGATATTTTTCTCTATATGTGTCACTGGGTGCATCCATTGTGTGATATTTTCCTCTATATGTGTCACTGGGTGCATCCATTGTGTGATATTTTCCTCTATATGTGTCACTGGATGCATCCATTGTGTGATATTTTCCTCTATATGTGTAACTGGGTGCATCCATTGTGTGATATTTTCCTCTATATGTGTCACTGGATGCATCCATTGTGTGATATTTTCCTCTATATGTGTAACTGGTGCATCCATTGTGTGTGATATTTTCCTCTATATGTGTCACTGGGTGCATCCATTGTGTGATATTTTCCTCTATATGTGTCACTGGGTGCATCCATTGTGTGATATTTTCCTCTATATGTGTCACTGGGTGCATCCATTGTGTGATATTTTTTGTTGTAAACTGCCCCCCACCAGTATCTTTCCATCACTTGCTCCTCACTGTGTGGCTTTGGTCATAGAATGGAGTGAATGGGTCAGTCACCGACTCACATCATTGTATTGTGTGGGATGTATTCAAAGGACATCACCAGGGGGTAGATTAGAAGACTTTTAAGCTCCCTGTTTTATGTCATTCAGCTCTTATCTCTGACAGCCTGGAGAAGAATAGACCTCCTACTACCTTATCAAAACATTCCCTCCTTTACCTCATTAACTGTTAAATAGTGTAGATTAAATAAACAAAGGCAGTAAAGTAAAACTTGTGTACAGATTTTGGTAAATGTTGCATCATGGGAAAAATCAAGAAAATGGAAACAGGAGATAAAAAAAACCAACTTTATTTTTCCTTTTTAATATGCAATTAGTTCAAACAAAGAAAAATAAACAGCAGCATGTGTTTTATAATGTGTTTTATTTGTAATGCACAGGTAATCTAGTTATGGCCTATGTTAGTGGTAGTGACCCTTTAATCTTTTTACTATCTCAGATTAGCTATCCACTAGCACAATTGCTGTTTTATCCCACACCTACATAACTATTCATATCTTGTTTCAAGTAAAATTTTATACTAATACATTTTTATAACAAACAGCAAACATTAGTGAAAAGGGGTAAAAACATACTTTATGTGTCAACGTGTCATATTCGTGAATAACTATAACGTAATACATTTTTTCCTTGGCAGCCACAGAATCGAGCGCTGCGGGAGTCAGTACTGGAGTAATTAGAGGTAAATATTGCATAAGATCGCTCATTGTGATTAGTGAATTTTCATTACTAGACAAACATTTGTTACATTTGCTCAAAATGCGCAGTTTTCTACTTATTGACAATACGGCTGTTATCGTCCTATTTTTATTGAATGACTCCTGAACCTATTGTCATCTGCGAAAGAATGTCATATTCGGATGGAATAAACACATGGATCTCGCCCATGTCCTTGTCCCCTACTTCCTCAACTGCGCTACCATATTCAGCTCTCACTGGAAGTTCCAGGAAAGGGGTTGCCGTACCCCCTGCCGTTCCTGTGGCCTCAGCATGACACACCCAAACTCCAGAATGACACTGTGTCATCCATTGATTTTGACGCAGAACACTGCTCCATGATGCATCGTTAATGCATCTCCTAAGCGTCATACTAAGGACACTGGAGCACGTGCGCCATGCTGCGTACGCATCTTTTGGCACACTAGAATTAAGGCTAGGGTCAAACGAAAGCATTTTTCCCCGCGAACGTAAAAAAGTGCGTCCGAACGAATTGACGTATTTTTTCACAGAGTGCGCGAAAACGGTCAGACGACGCGCATTTTCGGGCGTGATTTTTTTCGGATCGTCAATAAAACTCTTTTTGCGTCTGGACGTTATGTAGGCTGGATATTAGCAGTGTCTGACATCTCCTAATCACGCACACACGCCGCTATGCCGCAGCTGCGCACTCTGTACGTCAGTACTAGCGGTTCGGCGTTCTCGAAAAAATGCGTTCGTTTTCCACTTGCGTTGCGCGGCCGGACTTTTGTGCGGCCGTACATCGTATATTGGCCGTCATTGCCCGTCATCTGCTGCTAGTGCGGCCGTAATTATGTGCGCCAGAACGCACGTTAAAAGTGCGCTGGTCTGACCCCAGCCTAAGCCGGCCAATGACAGCCAACCTATCCCTATATAAGCTCCTCCGTGGCATCCTTACTGTGCCCTGTTGTGGTTTCTGCATAACACCCAGCAGCACGTTCGTGTGGATGGACCGTTATGGCTTTGACTTGGCTTGTTTTCCGATTTCTCTGCTCTCTGCCTTCCTTTGCTTATCATGTTGTGTAATTTCTGGAACCATCGACCGCGATTTTTTTTTTAACCATTCTTTCTCTTTTTGCTCTGTCAATCTATCTGTCTCTAAGGACCAGTTTCAGTTTCCTTTTCTTATCCCCTCTACCAGTCTTTATGCTGGGGATAGACTGATTATCGGATTTGCCGATTATCGGCTGATCCGATATTCAGAAAATTACTGATAATCGGTATCGGCCTTTCATTTGCTGATAATTGCCCAAGGAGGCTCACTTCATCCGCAACTTGCGAACTCCCACAGCTTGGTGCCGATCTTGGGCTTTTCCCACAGCAGGATGACATCTTGGCTGTCATTCTTCACTGTAGGACGTCCCCTGTCCACTGACGGTATTGTGCATGGGCGTGATGACAATAGGATTGAGGCTTCCTTCCCATCTCTCAAGGAATCCCCTATACAGGAGATGCAGAGGTATTTTGGGCGCCTGTATTTCTGGTACTGTAGGTCATACAGCAGGGGTCAGCTTCCTCGGCCCTCCAGATATTTGGGGAACTACATTTCCCATGAGGCTCTTCCAACCTAATGAGTAGCTGAGCACCAGGGGAGAAGTGGTTCTAAAACATCTGGAGGGCCATGGTTACCGACGCCTTACGTACAGAGTCATATGAGGTATCATCGCAAAAGGCCGGAGTCTGGACATGACTCTGTTTATAAAAATAAAAGCTAAAATAAAATATTTCATTTTTATGAAATTGAATAAATGTTATGGGCACGGTGTGAAGCTTAAAATCTTATTAAATGCATTCATTAATGGCATAATGTCAGATTTGGGCTGTTTTTTCACAACTTTAAATGTCCTTGAGCAAGACACCTAACGGTACATACTCGACACCCAGGACATACTTGAAAACGAGAGAAATCTCAATGTATCCTTCCTGGTAAAATCCTTTCTCAAAAAACAAAACAAACAACTTTAAATGTACAGAATATCGGCACCAGATCTCGGCTATCGGCCACAATGGCTGCCGGTTACCGGTATCGGCTCTGAAAAATGGTATCGGTCTATCCCTACTTTTTATTGTGCTCCTTTTGGACCGGTCAAAACTAAGGATCGGTTTCCTCGTATTTGTTTTGCCTGCCTGCCTGGGTCACACCTGCCATGACAACATAGCTTGATCATAACCGTACATAGTCCATGGCGCCCCACGACATGCATATTGGTTATGATAACCAACAGTTATCGCCAAATAATAGCATTTAACGCGTCATCGCAGTGAGATCTCCCTGTTTCCTTACTTTTTACACATAACATAGTGGAATGTCTACAGTTGTAGCTCTCGGATTAACGTGCATTATTTCTTTTTATAGATTTCTTGAGCAGTTTTAGCACAGCTGCGTCTGAAAGTAAGTACAGCCATTAATTCGTTTGTAACCCCCATTAGATGTTTCCAGGAATCAGATTTCACGGTTAGTCTTCTTGCAAATTGTTACATTTGTAGCATTTGTATCATTCTTTTTCATTTCCAGCTTGTTCCAGCCCTGTTACTTCTTCTCGGTCTCCGTTCATTAGTTTTCCGGGAATACCTTTAGCATTCCGCTGCTTTTCTCCGTAAAGGATGGGTCAGACGTTTCTAAGTAAACATTCCCAGCTTGTTCATTATACTCGAAACCCACCATAATTCTCTCATCCGGACATAAAAGTCTTAAGAACGAGACGCATAAATGACTAATATGTCAAGTACGCCCTGAGTGCTGCAAAATGACATAAAAGGGAATAAAGCTAAAATATAAAAAAAACATAAAAACACAAATTACATATTAAAGGAACACGCTACTCATCCTGACCACTATAACTTTATACAGTGGTCAGAATGTGAGGAGTGCCCCCTGCCTTCACCCCCTCCCAGCTTCCCCGTTTTGGAGATATCATTGGGTGAAGTAGAGGAGTTTCCTCCTTCCCACCCAGCATCACTAGCAGCCGGGATTTTTTAATGTCTCAGCTGCCTGTCACCAGATCGGTCACTAGAGACCTCAGCAAGCAGAGAGCGTCCGGAGTCACCCTCTGAAACCACCCTTTGTGACCACCCGATTTGGAGATATCATTGGACGAAGTGGAGGAGTTTCCTCCTCCTCACCCAGCATCACCAGCAGCCGGGATTTTTTAATGTCCCAGCTGCCTGTCGCCAGATCGGTCACTAGAGACCTCAGCAAGCAGAGAACAGCCGGAGACACCCTCTGAGACCACCCGATTTGGAGATATCATTGGATGAAGTGGAGGAGTTTCCTCCTCCTCATCCAGTATCACCAGCAGCCGGGATTTTTTAATGTCCCAGCTGCCTGTCACCAGATCGGTCAATAGAGACCTCCTCAAGCAGAGCGCGGCCGGAGTCAATCTCTGAGACCACCCGCTGCTGCAATTGGTCTCAGAGAGGCAGCTAATGGATCAGATCTGTGCATGCGCGTGCAGCTCCGATCCATCGCCGATGTATTGAACTTTGGGGGCGCATTCTAGAGAACGTTTGCAAATGAATTTCTTTTGCAATAAATAAAATCCCTGTGCATTGCTCCAAAAAACAATCGGATCAAGTTTACTTGATGTTGGGCTCCTGCAGGCGCTTTTGATCAGTGCATGCGCGTGCAGCTCCGATCCATCGCTCTGCTCAGGCACTATGGAACTTGCGTACGTAAAGTGCGCAAGTCCCGTAGCGGTGCACAAGTAGCGTTTCCTACGCTGCGCAAGCAGCACAAATTGGTTTGAAAACTACAGGGACTTGCAGGTTCAGGAGCCCTTGAGCTGAAGTGGAGGAGCAGCGCGCGGCGAGGGAGAAAAGGGGAGTAAAATATACAAAAAAATGTAAAAAAATAATTGGGCAGAGGCTGTCAGCAGCAGAAACTCTGCCTTTTAATGGAGTGTCCCTTTAATAAATATACATTACAGATGTTGATGTTTTGCAACAAGTGGATGGAATGAATGGACAGAAAGGTAGACAGGCGCAGATATGGAGGAGGGACAGATAGACGATCATATTATACAATATTTCATGTTTTTAACACTGTTTTGTGATTTTTCTCAGGCTCTTCCCGCAAAGTGAACATGACTCCAACCCGTAAGCACAATACATTTTATCATCATACTGAGATGAAAACATTGTCTTTTTCATGTTTATTATATGAAAGCTTCATATCAATGAAAAATAATTATCAGGGTTATTCAAAGAGATTTGAAAAGTCACCGCACGTTCGCTGACTTTTCGTTCTCTTCAATTCGGTTCCTTTTGCCGATCCCATTTCAGTGACCCTGCGGTGTATTCAGCAAGCACCACAGGGTCCCCGAATTGCAGGGAAAAGCTGCCGCAAACCTGACGAAAACGAACTGCAAAACCCAGCGAATGCACGCCGAAAACCCTCAAAAACATCTGGATTAACCTGCCGAAAACCACGGAAAAACCAGAGCAGGAGCTGATCACATGCAGAGAAGCCGCTGGAAAAAGCCGACACGGCAGACAGAGTGAAGTGAATAAATTAGAAAAACAGTTTGTATGAATGTGTGAAAAGTGAAACGCTGTTTGCAAAGAAACTACTGAGCGAAAATGTCTGAAATTTACATATGATCCAATGAATGATAATAAAAAGGCCTGTTACAGAAAAAATAAGTAAACTTGAAAAAAAAAAATCGGACTTTTAAAAAAAAAAAAAAATCCAGAAAAATGATTAAAATATCCTA
The DNA here is from genome assembly GCA_009667805.1 of Leptobrachium leishanense. Taxonomy (NCBI): domain Eukaryota; kingdom Metazoa; phylum Chordata; class Amphibia; order Anura; family Megophryidae; genus Leptobrachium; species Leptobrachium leishanense. Next base: position 38,930,769 of record CM019067.1, on the reverse strand, counting down.
AAAAATCTATAAATGAAGAGACTCTTTACTGCAGAATTTTATAATGAACGGTTTATTAGATATTGAATTAAAACGGGAATATTTTTAACATTGAAGCCTATGGGATTCTCCTGAATTAACCTGCCGAATTAAACCACCGAATGGCAGGGCATTTCGGGAACCTTTCATTGCTGGTTTGTGTTCTCTGAATAGACGAAGCATTGCTTCTCTATGGGGATTCACTGCCCTCGAACAGGCACCGAACAGGCACCATATGTGCAGGCAATTCGCCAACCTTTGGCGAACTGCCTGCTCTCTGTATAGCCGAATGGCCAAGAAGGGTAACCGAATGCTGATTTTCAGCGTTCGGTTACTTTTCTCCAGCAATTCGGATCTCTTTGAATAACCCTGTAAGTAATACAGCTGTAGCTCTGTGTTTCTGTAACGGCACCTCGGCTGGTATCGCTGATGTATTTAAGCTTTGGGGGCGCATTCTGGAGCCCGTTTGCAAATGAATTTAATTTGCAATAAATAAAATCCCTGTGCATTGCTCCAAAAACCAATCAGATCGAGTTTACTTGATGTTGGGCTCCTGCAGGAGCTTTTGATCATCAAGTATACTTGATCCTGGCAGTGATTGGGTTAATGAACAGCCAATACTTTCAGAAGAGTAGAGAGCTTCCTTTATATTGGCCGCTCTTTATGTTGATTCTAGGTGTTTTAGCAGATTCGATAGTGATATGTATATATTATTACGTGGGTTTAATAAGCAGAGATAATACTTTGTATTACATCCGTTCTGCAGAACAGGCCATACCTTTCAGAGACCTCTGGAGTAATAGTTTAATATTTTTCTCCAGGCACAGGATTCAAAATGGCCGATGAAAGTACAATCCATTTGGCCGGACTTCCTTTATCCATGGTGACTGAGAGTGGCCTTCACGAATCACTCGAACGTGGTGAGTTTATACATTCCAGCCTATCACTATCTCTTACAAATCATGTTTTATGTTATTGGCGATTCCACCAATGAGACAGGTAGAGAGAATGAAGGGAACCAGCACTTCTAGGGGGTTTCAGTCAGGCAGGTTTTTTAGGATGTATGCTGTGGTCACGTTTTGGCCATTTCATTGGCCTTTGTTAAGCCAGGCCAAGCACGAAAAGCACGGAAAAGCCGCTGCAAAAATCGCCGAAAAAATCCCGCATTCATCCGTAAAATGCCAACCATCTGCCGCAAAAAACCCCAACGCGTCCAAAAAAAGTCAACAATCCACCGAACACAGCGCCGACCAGCCACTGGAAAAAGCCAACAACAAGCCGACGAACCAGGTAAAACCCCCCCCCCCAAAAAAACGATTGAAAGTTTCAAATTTGAAACGCTGTTTGCAAAAAACTACTGGACAAAAATGTCTGGAATTAACATATAAGGTCCTATGAATAATAATAAAAAGGTCTGTTACAGAAAAAAACCCGAATAAATGGTTTAATAGATATTCGATAAGCTGGAAAAAAAAATGTTGTGCGTCCGTCGGGTTCAACCTTTCACACATCACCTACTGCTGTTGATCCAAAAGAAGCAGAAAGACCCCAGTCTGAAGCGCTCGCCAATATGCAACAAACTGGGAAAAAAATCCTTCTTGACCCCAGAATGGCTTCAGATTTTTCCTTGGATCAAACATCTTTAACCCACCTTTAACCCGTCATATTACGTTTTTGCAGGAAGTCATCCAGTCGCTGTTTAAATGCCTGTACAGTCTCTGACCCAACCACCTCAACAGGCAGAGAATTCCACAGCTTTATTGTTCTCACTGTAAAAAAAACAGCTTCCTATGCTTTAGGCTCAATTTCCTTCAGTCCGGTCTAAATGGGTGACCTCAATTGCGGTTCCTTCGATACGCAAGTTGCGCAGAAACGTTTCAGGGGCTTCTGGGAACTGAAGTCTTTGAGCCAAAGAGGAGGAGCTGCGCTCGGCAAAGGGGAAAAAGTGAGTAAAAATCACCTAAAATAAATAAATTATTGGGAAGAGGCTGTCAGCAGCAACTGCCCAATTATTTAAAGGTGAAAAAAGGGAATTCTATTTTTTAATAGCGTATCCCTATAAGTTAGACACCTGTGCCACTGTTTCAGGTCCTGCAAAACTATCCGCACTTTATTGAATCTTATTTGAAGACGTCTCCCGAAGTCGATACCTTGGGAATTATAACAATCCGATTTGGTCATCAGATGACATTATCCAATATGGTGCTAGACGTGGCTAGTATAGAAAATGTACTTCAGTGGATCCACACATCACCCCAATGATGCATTAATTACATCGCAAATTGTTGGCTCATGGCACCTCAATGTACGTGGGTCTCTTGGTGTTGACCGATATGGCTTTCTGCCCATTACACATTGCCTATAATAAGTGTACATACCCAATCATCTCGGACGCTTGTGATACAGATTATTCCAGCCGTAGAGAAACCTGTGCTGTCTGTTTTCAGTATGTGACAGGTACTATTTCAATCAACTCAAAGAAGACGGAAATGTGAAGGCTGAACTTCCACTGCTCGGAGAAATGCTGTTTTGCCTGACTGGCCGATGTCCTGAGGAATTTGAGTCTTACGGCTGTTATTGTGGTCAAGAAGGGAAAGGAAACCCGGCTGATATATTGGATAGGTAAGTTACATCTTGTGCCTTTCAGGTCAATATATATTTTAAAAGGGACATGCATGCTTTGCTAGTGTGCCTTTAAAAACATGTGTGTGAGTGAGTCAGCGGGTGAGTGTGTGAGCGAGTCAGCGGGTGAGTGTGTGAGTCTGTGTGTGAGTGAATCAGCAGGTGAGTGAGTCAGCGGGTGAGTGTGGGAGCGAGTCAGCGGGTGAGTGTGGGAGTCTGTGTGTGAGTGAATCAGCAGGTGAGTGAGTCAGCGGGTGAGTGTGGGAGTGAGTCAGCAAGTGAGTTGCAGAGATGTTAATATTCAGTTCCTCGGTTTCTCCAGTCTGAGGTCCTGAGCTGCACAGCTTGTGTTAGTTCATACAGTCACAGGTATTTATAAAGCGCTAGCAAGTTCTGTAGCGCTGTATAATTGGAGAGGCAGAATAACAAATGTCCATACACGTTAAACACACGGAACAGTAGGAGAGAGGACCCTGCCCAAGAGCTTACAATCTAAGAGGAGAGGGGTGACGCACTAGGTGAAGGTAATAGCGGAGTATGTGAAGTAGTGGGGTGCATGGGGGCTGTGGGCAAGATGGAGCAAGAAATGTAGTTCATGTGAAGCTTTGATGGGTGCAATAGTGGGTGGAGTAGTGGGCGGGGAATATCCAGGAAGTATGAGCTGAAGAAACACCCCTAGCTGAGGGGCGTCGCCGGAGAAGATGAAATTACAGAGTTTAAAGGAAGAAAATAAAAAAATTTACACATTTTTAAAACTTTTATTGATTTATTCTAGTTTGTCTATAGGTATAAAAGTGTTTAAATGTCAATTGAATTATTTTTTTCTAGACATGCATATCCCTTTAAGCATCTATTCATAATTTCGGATTTGACCAGTAGTGTTCAATATGTTTGCCTCTGGTTGATCGTGTAAACAACTAGTTGAGCATAAAAGTAGATGCAAGTAACCAACTGGAGTGACACATGTAGGCGATGACTGAGAGGGCATTAAAGGAGGTGTTGCATTACTTGGGGGACCACTCGAAAGAGAAACCATCATCAAGCAATTCTGAGTAGTAATTGGATTTATTGATGTTGTCCAAGAAGAATTACTTGTTGATCTGTGGGTACAGACCTACTGGAGAGATGCCCTCTGGTCAAAACATTGAGTGGAAGAAGAAAGGTTAAAGGTCCCAAAACTCCCAATCCCATTTTAAGTTATATCTACACACTGTTGACGGAGATGCAATTTGCTCAGTAGTAGTAGGAAAGGCTCAACAGGAGTACACGGATGTCTGGATTCATAAGCTTGTTCAGTATAGGGACTATTGACGAGACAGTGTCACATTCTGTTCATGCGTTCTTCTCTTTCCCACATACAAAGAAATAAAACATGTCCCATGTGATTTGGTTATGGAATCACACTGTTATTTATGGATGTCTTGATCGTGTTTTTTCGAGCCACCAAGATGATCCAAGTCATGCTGTATTCGCGATTGGCCAATAAGTCCCAATTTGAAGCCACACAACCCATGACTGGATCAGCAGCTCAGTCGCTATACTGAATCTATGGGCCTTGGAATTCACTCACAGCATCTTCCATACCTGCTCACAGGTCACGGAGCCAGCAGAGAAGACACTGCAAATGAATGCAGAGGTGTTCTGGCTCCAGAAGGGAGACTCGCAGCCAGGTCTGGATTTATAATTAGACAGAGTGGGCATGTGCCTGCAGGCGCCTGCCACAAGGAGACGCCTTGCTATTTATATCTGGTGCCCTATTGACAATAAGAACATGTAAGGTATCATTGGAAAAGTTAGATTATAGCCTTTCCAATGATACCAAACATGATCAGGTTTACTTAAATATATAATAATAAATAAAATTAAAATATGTTTACGCTTTTTTTTTTGCTAACAAAGCCTGTTGTTCACTTTACAATTATAAAGTGAATAATGCCACTGCACTAACTCACCTTTCATTTCCCACACTGCCAGCACGTGTGAAGGTGATGGCACAATGCATTATTACACATTGATTCATCTAAGGCTAGTGTCAAATGAACGCATTATTTGCAGCGACCGTCAAAAAGTGCGTCGGAACGCATTGACGGATTTTTTCACGGAATGCGTGAAGACGGTCATACGATGCACATTTTCGTGCGTGTTTTGTTACGGATCCAAACCAGGAAACTTTGGGTGTCTGGACACTATGTTGGACATGAGCAGTGTCTGACATCTCCTAATCACGCAAACACGCCGCTATGCTGCCGCAGCGCACTCTGTACGTCAGTACTAGCGGTTCTGCGTTCTCGAAAAAATGCGTTCATTTTCCACTTGCGTTGCGCGGCCGGACTTTCATGCGGCCGTACTTCGTATATTGGCCGTCATTGCGCGTCATTTGCTGCTACTGCGGCCGTGATTAAGTGCGCCTAAACGCACGTTAAAAATGCGTTAGTCTGACCCCAGCCTTAAACACAAGCTTTTGCTGCGAGGAGATCGAGGGTACTTTGGATCCCTGTATCTCTATTCTTTACACCCCACACCGTCAAGTTAGGTGTGATTGGACAGGTCAGAGTAATGAAACAAAGCATGACCACGTAAAATGTAAAAAAAAAAAAAAAAAACACTAAAAAACTAAATATGACTTCCCTTTTTTTTTTGTTCCAAACCAAAGCAAGTTTTGATATTCTATAGGAAGATTGCAGAAAATTGCAAAGCAGCGTCAAAAAATGAATTGGTAAAAAAGTCACATCTTGAAAAAGACCCTCAGCCACGGCCGTATCTCGATGCCCGGAATTTTGGCTACTCCAGCCCGAAATGGAGCATCAGTTTCCATTGCTAGGCTTAGAAATTAGGGTTAAGATTAGAAATTAAAATTAGGGTTAGGGTACTATTTCTGCTTGTTTTAGAGTTAAACTGAACCCTAACATTCTGCTCCTGTTTTGCTTCATTTTCATCCCTTTAACTCTGGGCGGCAGGTTGTACTCGGCTGGCGGGGTGTACTAGCACGCCCAGCTTGCTGGATGCTGAGGCGGGTCCCTCCTCCAGCCAGCCTACACAGCTGACACGCGGCATACATCATTGGTTGCAGGGGGGTGGCCTGATCTCTTTGAAGCGCGGCGGGTGCCAACTGGTGGGCGGTGCTGTCGCAGCCCATAGACGCCTGCGGGGTGTGCTATGCCGCCCTACAGCGTTCAGTCCCACCCGCCAAGGGGACAACATAATAAAAGGTTAAGGCAACAGATTCTGCCTCTTCTTTTGATATGAGCACAGAGAGAATTTTTTTCATTTTTGTTTTTATTTTTAATAATGTTATTTTCCCCAAAGCGAAAATCAGAAGAGTAGTTTCGGCACTTTAGGGGGGGGGGGTGGTGTTGTGTTTGGGCACTCCAGATCTTTGTGCCTTCAGGCTCCTGAGATGTAAATCCGGTGTTGCTCGCAGCGCCTTCCCTGCCTCATCCATGTGTTGCGAGCAGGCAGCCAATACCTGATCCCAGAAAATTGCCGAGATCGTTTCCTGATCCTGAGGATCAGATCGGGACATTCCTACTCCTAGTATAACTTCTCTGTTTCTGGTTTATAGCTGCTGTTTCTCCCATCACTGCTGCATAGAGCATCTGAAGAAACTGGGCTGCAAGTCAGACAGAAATGTAAGGTCGGAAGTCTTGTGTATGGACAATAAACCAACTTGTAAGTACTCTGCTATATATTTAGTTCATAAATTGCATGTGAAGATTTTCTGGGCATATCAGAACCAGCATCATGCGCCAAACCACTGGTTGTGCAGAACCGACCAAAGAAATTTTAGGCAATGCCGAAAAATAATGGTCTGAACATTTTGCCTATTGTGATCTAAAGATGCAATTGTGTTGTTAGTTTGTCTCAGTCGGAGGTTTAGTAAACTGTCACGAATAATCAGCAGTCCCAGTTGTGTAACATTGGATCGTGGCACATGGAGATGGTATGTTCAATCCAAGAAAACACACAGTCCTAATTTAATAACACAACCCACAAGTATAATACACCGCTGTCACGTGGGGATCAGTAACCAGGATGGGTTTCCACGCGTAGAAAGGCTGAAAATGTGAAAATAAAACATAGAATGACTTTATTTAGAGTTTACAATTACAAACACAGACAAGGGGATGTGCAGAATACAAAGGTAAAACAGACCCTGGTGTTTCCATACTGAATAGCCTCCCAATAGCTTCCCCCTTGCACACACATGCCCTGGTGTAACAGACAATGGCTGGGAAGGGGCAGAGAAATCTGGTTTAAGCCTGATCCTGTGGGGTTTGATGGACACATGGAAGAACAAAGGAATCATTTACTTACAGATACACATGAGGGAAACCACACGTTGTATACATCAGGACACTACAATCAATACATCAGGGAATAATAATATATCACAGACATCAGGGGATAGGGCACAAAAAACACAAACACCCTGTACCTAGGATTGTAGGTACAGGGTTACTTTAACATAGGAGTGGGCTGGAGAATAACATGGAACATCAGGTCCACACCTCCCAAACACATCTCTAGGTCCATGTACCCCAAGTCTCAAGTGGCTAACACCAAGCAACCAGAAATAAAAAACCTCAGCTTTGTTGCCTTTGCTCAGATTTGCTTTTAATGTACAAATTCCAGAGGGCACAGCGTTTTGGTGAAATGTATATGTGGAAAAGAAAATTTGACGACCTTTTGGGGTAATGTGAATTAACACCAAAGGGATTCAGTGAAAATGCTATGGTTAGTATATATTTATCTGCATAAGGCAGGCCGTCCACTGGGTCCGTATTTTTGCAATCATCCAATATTGTATGTCGTCATACGACCGATCCCACAACATGAAGGTGAATCAGCAATCGTCCACTGCCTCCGACCACCATCGGACGACTTCAGGTAATTTTCTTCGACTACATCAAATTAGTGATCTTACCCATTTCAATGGGATTTGCCAGATGAAGCCGGGACGATCTGGTACAATTTCAATGAAAAAAAGATGAATTAAAGTATAGTTATACTGCCGTTCCACAGCAGGGCAATTGTCCCGTAGAGAAGTGATTCAGTTCGACAGACGAGTCCCATACGATTCAATGTAAAAAATTTATTTTGTTTTTATTTTTTTTATTCAACCGTTTATTGTTTTCATCTGCAGTAAAATGCCTCCTTTATAGATCTTTTTTTGGGAATTTTTTGATTATTTTTTGTCTTTTTTAGGTAAAATTTTTGATTCACAATTTTTAAAAAAAGACGAGTTGTTTTTTTCTTGCCCGAATGTGGAGTGTTTTTTTTTCTTTCCTTTCTTCAGTCCGGCTGTGTTTGGTGGTGCTGTCCTTGGTGCTGGAACCTATTTCAGCACCAGGGACAGGGCGTCTTTTCTCCCCTGCTGCGTTTGGCAATGTTTTTTTTCTTTTTTCTGCATTCGGCTGCATTCGACAGTGCAGTCTGTGGTGCTGAAACCACATTTCAGCCCCAGAGGCAAGGTTTTACTTCCCCTACAGTGTTTTTTTTTGTTGTTCTTTTCGGTGTTCGGCGCCTGTCCGTTGGCCAATCTGGGTCGTCCACAGACGATTCCAGTGGATGACCCTGGTCATGTGACTGTGTTGTCTGCAGTTGAATGGCCAAGTCGGTTGTCTGACTACGGACCCAGTGGACGGCCAGCCTAGAACATTTCACCAGGAAATGTACAGTAAGATAATTCTTTTCGTTAATGTTATGAATAACATTGTATTTCTTGATTTTATCCCCCGTCCTGTCTGTACCTGTATTTAAATCTCCGTTTTTTCCTAGGTATAGGATGGGGCATTTGCGACAAGTTACTTTGTGCCTGTGATAAGGCGGCCGCAGAATGCATGGCATCGGCTCCGTTCAATCAGACGATGCGAACCCTGCGCAGGGACCAGTGCCGGGATGTGCCGGTTGTGTGCCGGAATGGAGATGTGGGGGATACACCCGACAGAGCTATCGCAGGACAGTCCGACAGCTCGAGCTCAGAGGAAAGCAGCGAGGAACACAGTCCAATGAGGGACATTGTGAGGGCTGGACCTTCTGTGCCACAAGGAAGAAGACCACGTTCTCTGTTTTCCGAAGAGTAACGAGGGGAAACATTGTATCTATAATATAACACACTGTAGGAAACGTTTTTAGCCACATCTTATATAAAGGGAAATCTATGAATGTGATGTACGCATTGAGAATACGTTCGTTTTGTACATTCGCTGTGTTCGAGAGGATCTGATACAGTATTGACGTTGTTATTATACTGTTATTATTATTATTCTGTAAATCGCAGTGTGTATGGACATGCGCTGGAATTATCAGTTATTTTGAGTGACGATCAGCCGGTTGGGGTGACACCATATTATTCCCACTGGACTACGTTGGAATATCGCTATTAGAAATATTGTGCTTTATGTTTTGTACGGGCAGCAGATGTTTTGGTTATTGTAAAGATTTAGCCTACATTCCATCATGGAATAAGCGGAGCTTCCACGTCGTTGTTTTGTCCTTTGCAGTGATGTTCATACATTAAAGTATTTGAAATTGAAAAAACACCAAAGTTTAGGATTTGCACGACCTGTAAAAATAAAAATGCTGGAAAATTACATTATGATCTCTGAGATTAATGTTTACAGATATAAGCGCCAGACCACCTTGTTCTGATGCCTGAATGGTAGATTGTACTGGAAGATTCGAAACATTTTTAAAATTATGTGTGAAAGTGAAATTTTATGTAATTTAAAAAGTATGATAAAATGTTTTCCAGAACTCACTACAAAAAACTAATAAAATGATTGCAGACATAATTGGGCAGTTAAATGCAAAAACAAGCTAACAGGAATCTCCGAGTGGAAGAGCATTTTGTGGAGGTTTATATACAGATATATATGTATATACTGTATCTCAAGTCCATGTGGATGAACTTGAGTGCTATTAGAAGCCTTGATAAATGCTCTTAACCCCTTCACTACCAAGTGATTTTCCAAAAAAACTGTCAGAAACCAGTGTTTTTTTGCAAAATACATTTTTAATTATACAGTAAGAAATATTTGGGCATATTCCCATTGTATTTCTTACTGTGAATAACCTATTTTGGCCAGTAGATGGCGCCATCTACTGCCGAATTGTGTTACAACAGTTTGAGCGGCTGGTCTATTATCTTCTATTTCTCCCTGCGTTGGCTGTTGAAAGCCGGATATTTCAGAGCATTCAGCAGCTGATTTTACAATTTTAACTCTTTGGACATTATGTCCACAGGACTAAAACTTTGGGGGGCACCTTCTGCAGCCCAAAAACAAACAAATTTAATTTGCAGCAAACTAATTTCATTTGGGATGCAGATCAGCATACTGAGATATCTTGATATTGGGGCGTCAGACGGTGCCTTTGAAGCCTGAGACATCTCGATATTGGTAGTGAAGGGGATAAACATGAGAATCCCATAGGATTGAGTTTAAACAATATTATCAATTTTTTTCTTTTTCTTTTTTGGAACATCTTTTTGTTTTTTTTTACAAAATTTTGGATTTCCAATTTTTTAACCCTTTCGCTGCAGAGGACGCGCTCAGCGCGTCCACCCGCAGGTAGGGTTCCATGCGAGGACGCGCTGAGCGCGTCCTCCCTTTGCGGTCAGCGATCGGCCGGATTCCGGCCGATCGCTGTGCCCCCCGGTGCGGGCTGACATCCTCGATGTCAGCCCAGCACCCGGAACCGCCGCCGGCACAATTAGATGTCATTGCGGCGGCGCGATGACATCTAATTCAGGCGCCCCCCCACGTGTGCGGAGGAGGTGCCTGAAAGGGAGGGGGGAGGTCCTTCGGACCTCTCTCCCTCCCGATCGCCGGGGTGCAGAGGGTTAATCCAGGCACCGTTTGGAAGGGCACAGCCTGCCCCTCCTAACGGTACCTGGCATTAACCCCATGGGGGATGGATCACGAATCGGCGCCGAAAAGTGCCGGTTCGTGATCCTTTCCCGGAGCTGGCCGACATCTTGGATGTTGGCCAAGCTTCCGGGAATGCCCCCTGAGGACTGGCGTCATCGTGCAAAGCACGATGACGCCAGTCCTGGAGTTAACCCCTAACTGCCACCAATGGTGGAGATAGGGGGTTCCAATGAATGCTGCACTAACGATTTTTGTATGCGGTGCGTTTGTTAGAAATCGCGTAATTTTCCCCAAAAAAAATGTAACGAGACCCCATTTATAATTTCTTTAACAAACGCACCCCATACAAAATATAACCGCATTTGCTCGCATGTTAAAATGTGAAAAAAAACCACTTTACACATTGTAAATTATTGAATATTTATATTTTATTGCATTTTTTGTTATAATATACAGACAGGACATGACGTATACATATAATAATGACATATTATGAATCTGCCGAGACTGACGGAAAGAACGATATATAATATGTCTGGGTCATATACTAAAATAAGCCTTCAAAACACGTTTAAACATGATGAGCAAAACCGGTAAAAATGACCTCAGCACAGAGGCGGGAAAAGCCTCAGCAGCGAAAGGGTTAAAAGATTTTTTTTTTAAATTCTTTTTATTATATAAAGGACGTTTCTATTATTTAGACAGTTTCATGCATTTTTATTGGTCTAAACACCTTTTAGAAGAATAGCAGAGTTCCAGGTTTTTTTTGCTGCAGTTCGGCGTTCGGCAGTCAGTTCGGAAGTCTTTGGCGGTGCTCGGCGACTCCATCTTCGGTGCACTTTGGGGACCATGCGGTGAATAGTTAATTGAATGGAATTGCCGAAGTGCCCAGAAGTGCGTCGAACTACACATTTCTGAATAACCCCTCATATGTATCATGATAATTCCTGAAACATTGCTAGATCACCACCTGCAAATTATTCACGTAACCGCATTCAATGACTGTATTTCCAAGGATGAAATGGGAAATCAGTCATTTTAAATCAATCAGGGTTATTCTCTTTTGTTCGCCGCACTATGAGGTGATCAGCCGTCTCCAGTTCGCCGGCCCTGCGGTGTATTCAGGCATCACCGCAGGGTCGTTGAAAAGCAGGGAAAAGCCGTCGACCGCATCCAAAAAACCGCCACAAAACCGTAGATTTAAACGCAAAAATCGCCGCAAAATTGGCGAACGCATCCAAAAAAGCCGACGATCTGCTGGAAAACAACCACAAGAAAGACGAACGCATCCAAAAATGCTGACAATCCGCCAGAAAACAGGCAAACCCCCCCCCCCTCCGAAAAGAGCGCCGACCAGTCGGAAAAAGCCGACAAGCGGAGTAAAAAAAATAATAATAAAAAAAAATGATTGAAACTTTCACATTTTAAACGTTGTTTGCAAAATAACTACTGGAAGAAAATGTCTGGAATTAACATATAAGTTCCTATGAATAATAATAGAAAGGTCTGTTACAGGGAGAGAAAAAAATGCTACAAAATAAATAAAGAGACTTTTTGCTGCAGATTAAAATAATGAACAGTTTAATAAATATTGAATAACAACAGAAATATTTTTAACATTGAAACCTATGGGATTTGCCGGATTAACCTGTCAAATTAAACCACCGAACAGCAGCAGGGCATTTCGACAACTTTTCGGTGCAGTTTGTTGTTGTGACTAGATTAACCATTGCTTCTCTATTAGGATCTTACTGCCATTGAAAAGCACCTTATTTCGCTGGCAATTCGCCAAAATTTGGTGAACTGCCTGCTTTGCGAATTACCAAATAGCCTCAAATTGCACCGTACGGGAAATTCTTACTGCGATTCATCAGAAATTCCTCCCCTGACTTCTTGGACATAATTAGACCAGGGACAGAAAATGGAATTAACTCTGGTCACCAAAATGCTTTTCGCAACCTACAACAAATCAGATCAATAGGACAATATAAGGTTGGGAGGATAAACAGGGGATTCAGATTATATAGTATCTGGTAATGGAGCAGGGTTTGCCAAACAAGGCAGACAAACAAAGAGCACTACGATCTTTTACAGATGTAAACACTCTCCAGATAGGGGGAGTTGGAAAAGGCTACAGTGACCTGCACAGTAAGCCTATAAACCATATCAACAGATAAGCAGACAATAATGATAATAGCAATGACATTATTAATGCGTAGCACAGAAAACACAAACACCCTGTGTGAAGGAACCGTTCCCTTCCGTCTGTCCTGGCTCTCCAGACACCCTTTCGTTGCGGTCAGCCCGGCTACTGGGAGCGCTGTCCTCAGCGCCTCGAGCGGCTTGACCTGCCTGCTTCTGTTCCTCTGCCCTGGAGCCGTTAGGAATCTCCAGAAGGCCGCTCTCTGCCTTCTGAGGGTGAGTGTGGAGTGTAGCGTAGTTTGTAATAAAGACACCAGGTGCGGCTGTATGCTTTAAAACAGGATCCTCTCTCTCTGAGCTCTGAGAGTTCTCTGACATTTTAATGAACAAAACGCCACCATTTATGCTGAAGTCCAACAGTCATAATTTGCATACCCATACTAATTACATTATGTCAGTTATTTAAAACATTCTTTACATTCTTCAGCTCACACAACATTTGTATATCCATTGTTCTAACACATCAGATTAAAACACACACTATCAGAGATCCCTTGAATTAAACATGCAGCTAGATAATGGGAAAAGCCCTGGTGCATAAATTACACAGCAGTAAAGCTTGTTTACTGTATACACAAAAACACATTTACCTACAGGAATATAAGTATTTTTAAAACCAAAGTTACGCCATTTTACACTAAACTAAATTAAACTAAAACCAAACGATGTAAAATATATTTAAAAACACACGACATAAATGAACATAAAGTCTCTTGGGGTTTGAAGCATGGAGCGTTACATCAGCTCCATGACACCCTGCACCTAGAATTGTAGGTATATTGTGACTTCAACATAGGAGCGGGCAGGGTAACAGTATAGAACGTCAGGCCTGCACCTCCCAAATGCGTCTCTAGGTCAAGATACCCCAAGTTCATAGTGACGCACTTCACAGTACAAATTTTATTTATAGATACATATGAACTACTATAGCGTTCATGAAAGTACAGAGCTGGTGACTCCGTCACTACTCATTAGTCAATACTATTTGTTTGATGTCAATTTAAAAAGATCAGCCATAAGTCATCCTGACTTAAACGTTCTTATTCTGTAGTTGTTTTTATGCAATCTTGTTAATCTGCCAATATGATTTTTGTTCTTCAGCTGCACCAATAATGAAAATATAGACACCATCTGTAACTTAGTCTATAGGAAGTCACTTCATGTCACATTTAAAAAATAAAAAAGGCTAAAGTTGTCCACTATGTCACAGCTCTCTAAAGTTCTTTACATGATTAAGTATATGAGTTGTGGTTGAGGACAGTAATTTAGGTTGGGAAGCCTGGTACTGCGTCAAAGGAATATACACATCACATCTTCAGATCTAGTGGGTCACCTAACGAGGATCGCTACAGATAAACATTGTAACGGGTCTCCGTTCCCCTGCTGGGTATATCCGCTAATGTCGCTCCCTTCACCCACCAGAAATCTTCCCTGCTTTCTCCAGTCCTTAGCTGAAGCTTAAGGGTGGGTTAAATAAGTGGCTAAGGTGTTCCCCAGCAAAAGTGAGACAGGACTCTGATTTGTAGTAAACTTGTGAGCTTTAATGAGACACATGAACCAAAATATATAGAGTGCAATGAGGGACTGGGAGAACAATGGAAGATGATACTCTGGTTCCTCCGTCCTCTGGTGATAACGTGCTTTCAACCATAGTCCAAACCCAAAGAACAATAGAGCACCTCATAATCACCAGGTGGGCACTGGGTGTCTGAATAAGTTAGATAACAGCACAAGCACACAACAGTCCGATAGAGAGGCATTGCATGTATAGGGTAAACAATGTGCGCTCAAATCTCCCACAGTTGTAAAACAACAAATTCTATTACTAGGGGTAGTGTGGAAAGGGCTCTAGTGACACACACACAACAACATCAACATTAATAACAGTAACACATACACACAGACACCCTGTACCTGTAAGGGGCAAGGGGTGGCTAGGACACAGGAGAGGGGTGGGGAACAATATGTACAGTCAAACCCATCAGAACCTGCTGTCCCACACCTCCCTAAAGTAATTCCAGCTCCAGGTACCTAGAGTAATAAGTGATTACCGTCACGTATTCCCTATATTACATCTTTTAAGTACACATATTTTATCGAAACGCTCAAGGCATGCTGGAATGTTTGATTATTTTGAATGGAATAGTTCAGTCACATTGTAACTTCTGATAATCGAGGTGAGAATCATATCCTGATGACTGCTCGGCAGCTGGATGTCTACCAAAAGCACAGAACAGGAATTTAAAGCAAAGTTTACTTTGTATTGATATGCCAAGATGTAGCACCCTAAATTATGATTTAGATTCAGCAGGAGCCAGTTGTTGACAGTAAGAAGGGTTCAGTCTATGAGTAGTCTAATGGGTCAGTCGAACTTGGTAGATTTAGGTTCCAGTCACTTTTGTTTGCAGGATAGAGGTTGGTTGAAGGTCCAGTTATGCCCACATAATTAGCCATCTCATTCATGCACCCGGGAGGGTACTGAGGCTTGAGGGAGGCCTTTCAATCTCTCCACTAACCATTACACAGCTAGCTCTGGCCTCATGTGGTCCATCAATGTTGGTCTCAAGCCTACTGGGAATTTGTCTAAGCACCCAGTCCAGGTGAATAATTTTAAGATTTATTGCTAATAAAATGTATTTTTTTTTATTAAATACCTTTAGGGTTCTCATAAAACACGAAGCATTCTCATCAAAATTTTGAGACTGCTCAGAAAACACAAGTACAATGAACAAAAATGAGCTCCGGGCACTCCGATCCAAAATCATGACAATTTAATCAAGTATTTAGCAATGTCTTGGCTGTGGGACGGTCTTTCTCGAGACTGAACAGTCTAAATGTTGCCAACAACTAATCAAAGTGTCAGGATTTTGGATTGGAGTGGCCGGAGTTCCTTTTTTGCACATGGAGGTTGAATGCCCTTCCGGAAATGTTCTTACGCTTAATAACAGGAAACATTGCTTCAAGAACATTAAATATTAGCCATTTTCCATGGAGGGGTCATTGGAAACCTTATCTACATTTGAGGAACTAGCTCTTGAAGTCATTAGAAATGTTTTATTGATCTACTAAGGCTCTAAGAGAGGGATCAAAATAATTCTACCTTTTATGGAAAAACCATAGGAAGCCTAAACTTTTTTTGTTTAGCCTCTAGTAAATATTTAACCATTGTAAGGTTAAATGTATCCAATCACTACATATGTATATAAAAGAAATATTAATTAGGTGTCTATTGGGTTCACCTTCTTAGGTACTTGTATGTCACATGATTATGTCATCTTGTCATGGGTGTGCAGGCATCGCATGTATGAGCCCAGGATGCAGTGACACAGCTAGAGATGGTAGAGACGGACAGGTTCTGGGCAACGACAGGGGTTTTATTGGATAACACAGGGACAAGGCAAAACCAAACAGAAGAGATAGAGGCTGGATACTGTGTAGGGCTGGATGGGGCAGGAATAAGGCTAGACAGAGGAGACACAAAACACAGGAGAGAGACAAAGGGGCAAGACAGGAAGAGAGTTGGACACAGGCAGAAAGAGGGCACAAGGAGACTCACAGAACAGAGGACTAAAGAAGAGACGAGGATGGGCAAGGGCAGGACATGGGTACTAGAGTAGGAGGGGTTCAGAGCCAAGGTTGGATATAGGGTGGGTTGCAAGGCTGGCTGGATACTCGGAGGGTATAAAAAGACTGGCTGGATACTTGGAAGGTATACAAAGGCTGGGTACTTGGAGGGTAGCAAGGCTGTATACGTGGAGGGTATAGCAAGGCTGGTTACTCAGAGGTTATACAAAGGCTGGGTACTCGGAGGGTAGCAAGGCTGGAAACATGGTGGGATACAGGAGACTTGGGCAACCAGAAACTGAGAACAGGCTTCTTGCAGGTCTTAGAACGTGGTGTTTGGCAATGCTGAAGCAAGGGGAGATGGGAGCTCCACCCTTAAGTAGAGCAACACAGGCAGTGATTGGAAGCAGTGGAGTCAGGATCTGGCCTGGAGATTTGCAGAGCAAAGCAGGAAAAGTGCTGCCGTTTCAGATGCAGGCATGGGCCTGCCTGAGGTTGGTCTCCTGACACATCCCTTACCACAATGTTAGAAGATCTGGAATGTGTTTGCTTCCGGAATCAGCACTGTTGAAGGACAGTTGAATAGCAAAAAATACAAACCATATGTAGCTTTAAAAAAACATTTAGAGGAGCTACAGAACTCACTTTCATTATTGTAACTTGATCGCATCTCAAAACCACAAATCATATTTATCATTCTGCCTCTGCTGCATGTAAAGCATTTCACCATTTAGTGATGCAGCAGACAGTCTATGTGCGTTGGACATGTTCACAGCTGAAAATGTTGGTTTGGAAAATTGGCAATTCAGACTTTTCAGATTCTGAAAAAAAATCGGAATTGCCAATTTGGCCAAACCAAGCCTCAACCAAAATTTCAGAAGTGCATATATATTAGACATGTGCATTAGTTTTAGTACTAAAACGATTTAGTCCGAATTTTGGGATAATTTAGTTTTCGTTTGACTCGAGATACGAAGCTGCTCAGTACAAAAAATGAAAAAAACTAAAATAAAATGCACTACATTTTAGTTTGTCCTTTTTGTGATATTACATTGATGAGTGAAGGAGACCAGTATTGAATGCAACATCGCAAAGCTACAGAAAAGGTTTGTATGTGTAATCCTTCCCGACCCCTACCCGAAAATCTGACAGTGATAGAGCTCCAGAATACTCACTCGCAGCACAGACAGCCAGCACAGGAGAGGAAACCTTTACTTAACCCTTGCATGTCTGAGGCAGACAAGATGATAAAAGCAGCTGGAGAAGGAAAACATTCAAATAAATCACACTGAAAGCTAATGAGAGGAGGGCTGGATAGTAACAACCCTTTATAACAAGCAGCGCTGGGAGAAGAGAGGGACTTTACAAAACGTGTGTTATCTCCCCTCCCGCTCTGCATAATAGGGGCTTAGGTCTGATACATTTTATATTATCCAGGAGCACTATCCCCCTTTCCTCATCTATAATACACAGTTTATATGAAGTCCCTCTCCTCTCCCAGTGCTGCTTGTTATAAAGTTTTTTTACATCTGATACATTTATTATCCAGCTCTCACAGTTACTCTGTTATTATAAGCCTTCAGTGTGATTTATTTGAATGTTTTCCCTAGATTTAAAGTGCTTTATTTTATTATAAAATTAAATTTGCACCAGTCAGCTCTTCTCTGAGCTTTCAGACCGATTTACAAGAGATACAAAGTTTAAGTAAAAGTTCCCTCTCCTGTGCTGGATAAGCATTGCATTCCGAAGTTCTGCACCCTCCACATGCCAATGCAGTAAGATGTTCTATACAGACAGGGGCATTAATTAATGCATGTGGATGTTGAATACATTATACGGAGAGGGGTATTAATTAATGCAGGAGGATGTTATCTACATTATACAGAGAGGGGTATTAATTAAAGCAGGAGGATGTTCTATACATTATACAGAGAGGAACCTTTTTTTTAGCCCTTTAAATCCAGTGGCTGTGAGCGCCGAGATCGGCTGCTTGTTATATTATCTCTCAGTACAATGTATCAGGCTCAACTGTTACAGTAACTGACTGTAACAGCGCTCAGAGTTTCAGTAAAACAAGGAAATAATATTGTTCTAACCTCTTATACAGTATATAAAAATATTATTTACTAGTTTTACTGAAACTCTGAGCGCTGTGATGAGCAGCAGTCAGTTACTGTAACAGCTTTGCCTGGCACATTGTGCTGAGTGTGTGAGTGAGTGAGTGATACTGTAACAAGCAGCGATCTTAGCCCTCTGAGGAGCCACTACAATAGTAATTGTATCCACTGGTTTTCGGATGAATGAAATTAGTTTTCATACTAAAGAACTGAAAACGAATTTCTTTAGCAACTAAATAAATTGCATTTTAGGACTAATCCATTAGTTCAAAACGAAATTTTGTGCTGTGCACAGGTCTAATATATATAATTTATTAGCATCATTTTAACAACACCAGTAAAGTGGAAAAAAATAGATGCTAGGGTTAGGATTACAATTTCTGCTTGTTTTAGGGTATCAGTGTTGCTATTTCTGCTTGTTTTAGAGTTAGTATAAGATTAATATTTCTGCTTGTTTTAGGGTCAGGGTAGTATTTCTGCTTGTTTTAGGGTTAGTATAGGGTTAATATTTCTGCATTTTTTAGGGTTAGTGTTACTATTTCTGCTTGTTTTAGGGTTGGTATTAAGGTTACGATTTCTGCATATTTTATGGTTAGTATTTTTGTATGTTTTAGTGTTAGTATAGGGTTGGTATTTCTGCTTGTATTAGGGTCAGGGTTAATATTTTTGCTTGTTTTAGTATTAGTATAGGATTGGTATTTCTGTTTGTTTTAGGGTCAGTATTTCTGCTGGTTTTACTGTTAGTATAGGGTTGGTATTTCTGCTTGTATTAGGGTCAGGGTTAATATTTTTGCTTTAGTATTAGTATAGGATTGGTATTTCTGTTTGTTTTAGGGTCAGTATTTCTGCTGGTTTTACTGTTAGTATAGGGTTGGTATTTCTGCTTGTATTAGGGTCAGGGTTAGTATTTTTGCTTGTTTTAGTGTTAGTATAGGATTGGTATTTCTGTTTGTTTTAGGGTCAGTATTATTCTGCTGGTTTTAGTGTTAGTATAGGGTTGGTATTTCTGCTTGTTTTAGGGTCAGTATTTCTGCTGGTTTTAGTGTTAGTATAGGGTTGGTATTTCTGCTTGTTTTAGGGTCAGTATTTCTGCTGGTTTTAGTGTTAGTATAGGGTTGGTATTTCTGCTTGTTTTAGGGTCAGTATTTCTGCTGGTTTTAGTGTTAGTATATGGTTGGTATTTCTGCTTGTTTTAGGGTCAGTATTTCTGCTGGTTTTAGTGTTAGTATAGGGTTGGTATTTCTGCTTGTTTTAGGGTCAGTATTTCTGCTGGTTTTAGTGTTAGTATATGGTTGGTATTTCTGCTTGTTTTAGGGTCAGTATTTCTGCTGGTTTTAGTGTTAGTATAGGGTTGGTATTTCTGCTTGTTTTAGGGTTAGAGATTTTGCATTGTATAATGATCGCAATTTGTTTTTCAGGCATCTAAATGAAAACAAATCAGTCTGAATATAATTGGTTTGCTTACATCCATTTCGGATGCATTTTGGTTCAGTGGGGTCAAGATTTCAGATGCTTCTTAAATTCCAAATGCTTCCAGAAGCCGCATAGGAGAGCGTCAGGAGGCACAAGGCAGACAGGGAAACAGCAAGGAGCAGTGCCTGGGTCTGCCTATGCCGGGACGAGGTCTGACAAGCAGCAAATCATAACACCTGTGCGGTGCTTCAGATATCTGGAAAACCTGGCCTGTTAGGGGGACCTGAGAACCGCGGTTGGGAACCATTGATCTAGACCAATAAGATAAATGGGAGAATTTTTCTGGTTTGGCTATTTTGACCTAGAATTTTTACTTCTTTATTGAATACACCTGTATGTTTTTTGTTTTGGTTTGATAAATATACAAAAAGAGACGAGGACCCCAAAGTAACACAATAAACAAGACTTTCTTTGTAGCATATTTTTAATACAGAGAACACCATGAAACTGTAACACAATGGAAACCAAAGAACAAACAAAACAGCAATCACGACATTACAGCATCGCTTGAGAAATTGATGTTTATCACAAAAATATATCATCTCGGAACTAAATAGGCATTTTACTGAGCTTGATAAGGAGCTTCAGACCTACACAACTCAACGACAGAAACGTAGAACACGTCAAAGGTCAGATAACATCTTGGGTCACCAAAGAAGTATTTTTAATTGTCTTAAACCTGAGCAATCGTTGCACTGAACGCCACCTTACAGCGGAGCCTTCGTGACACGGAAAGGGAGACGACCACTAAGGCATCGTTAAAGGGGGGGGGGACTAGGATATTAAAGAGAGCTGGATATTGAAATTAATAGATTTTATTTTTCTTTTTAACACGTTTGTCGGTGATATTTCACTGGGATATGCGACATGTGCAATTAAGGATACAATTAAAAAAAAAAAAGGTCCCCTTTAAATTCGTGAATTGCCGCTAATTGCCGTCGTAACTGTCAGAAACCTGTGGAATAATGCTGGAAACCGGGAAATTAAACGTAAACCCACGAGGGAAAACAAAACTTTCAGGATGGCAATTAAGACGGCAGCGCTGAAAATAAAATATATTACGAGCGTGTATATATGTATGCAAAATGAGTAAAATCTGGCCTTTTATCTGGGATAAAATTAAAATGAATCTGAGCGCGTAAAATAGACTATAAATCGTGCTCATAATTTTTAAAATAGCTCTGCACCAGTCATGACGCACGCAGTGGCCGCCTAGGGGATAGAATTATAACTGTTAAACTGTTATCACATGCATAAATTATAATTATATATATCCTCCTTAATCCTGGAGGCGCAGCAACAGCTCCAATATTCACTCACAGTGAAACGTGGCATCATTTGAAGGCTGTGCCTGTGCTTCAAATCTGGCCACAAGGTTAACCCTTCTAAATTTTTTTGTAAATGTTTTCTAATTTACCATTTTTTTTAATGTTTTCTAATTTACAATTTCCAAAATGTTTACTAATTTATCATTTTAAATAATTTCCTAATCTACCATTTTTTCCCTACTTTTATCTACTATTTTTTAAAAAGGTTTTCTAAATTACATACATATTTTAAAACTTTCCTACAAACTATGCCAAAAAAGAATTCCAAAAAGTAGTTAATCCAATCTAAAAAGTAAGCAGATTATCATTAATAAAATATTGTAATATATCCGGGGTGAATAAATTCCCTTTTCATGAAAATATTAAAATCAATAAAAAAGAAACATTAAAAATAAAATTAAACTTTTAATTCCAAAATACCTTTTAATTTCGTGAATATTTTCAACATGGATCCAATTCCCCTTCGCTAATATAACCTGTAAGTAAGTTAACTTCTCTTCACTGTTTCCATACAAGAAATGTCACACTGGGGCCAAGACCAATAATAATTTTGGCGAAAAAATCCTAAAAAATAAATAGACATTTTGCTGCAAATTAAAAGAATAAATGGTTTATTAGATATGGAGTAAAAACCAGGAATATTTTTAACATTGAAGCCTATGGGATTCACCTGATTAAATCTGCCGAATGTAACCACCGACGATCAAGGCATTTCACTGCTGTTCGGTGTCTGAATAGATTAACCATTGCTTCTCTATGGGGGATTTCACTGCCCTCGAACAGGCACCGTATTTTGCTGGCAATTCGTACAGGGAAATTCACTGTTCTGTGAATAACCCTTTTTATCTATCTATGCGAGCTGTAAAGCCTTTAGGCTGGGTTCACACCTAAGCGTTTTACAGCGCGCTCCTGCGCGCTGTAAAACACTCAAACAATGAAATCCCATGATTCCCTATGTGGGCATGTCACACCTGGCCGTTTCTCAGCGCAGATGAACGCGCTGATAAACGCCCTACGTCCAAAGAAGTGCGGGAGCTTCTTTGGGGCAGTTATCAGCGCGTTCGCGGCCATATCATAGCCGTGAACACGCTGCAACGCACGTTCGTGCGTTTTTCTGTATGCGCGAACGCGCGTAAAAAAAACGCGCGCATTGCGCTACGCCGTGGTGTGAACCCAGCCTAATAGCACCGGCTCGGTTAGGAGTTGGCCACGTTACTAGCTGCTGGACACGTAAATGCTCCGAGCTACAATTGGATGCCGGCAATCCTGCATACACACAATACTGCTCTAAATGGCGGAATCATAACGAAGACCTTTGGTGGTAATGGTGGACCTTGGGTAATGGGTGTTTTACCAGGCTCCTAATATGAAGGAAGGGTGAGTGGTAACTGCTATTCTCTGGCTCCCACTACATTTATGCTTCCTATACAAAGTATACAACACACAGGAAGCGTTCAAGTGCAGTAACCTGCTAAACAGACGGAGAGGTGCCAACAATTAAGGGCGGAGTGGTAATAACTAATGTCTAACTCTTAAAGGACGATGACTCCACCAGAATCGGGTCCGTGGTATCTTGACTCCTCCTCCTGGTGCTGTACAGACCGATTGCGTCTCTATAGAACATTAAGCTATACCTCAACTCTCAAACTCATTTTTTTTTGAGAAAATATTTTACCAGGAAGGATACATTGAGATTTCTCTCGTTTTCAAGTATGTCCTGGGTGGCGAGTATGTACCGTTAGGTGTCTTGCCCAAGGACACTTACTGGAGAGGTGCTCTTGCCGGGATTCCAACCTGGGTCTCCACGGTCATAGAGCAGTGATGTTACCTCTACTCCACCCAGCCGGTAGGGCTGGGCCAGCTCCTCAATTTAAATCGAGGTCCATCTCGATTTTAGTTATCATAAAAATGGAGGACTCTGGATCTGATAACCGACGGAGCATCGGCAGAGCAGAGCCGTCTGATTCCGTGGAATCCTGTTGGCTCGGCTCTGCAGATCTTAGGACGGATGCTCCATCAATTAACGAATACAGAGTCCATCATCTTCATAAAAGTCGAAGTCGACCTTGATCATATTGTGGAAAATTGAGAGAAATTACCCAGCCCTAACTAAGGACACACATATATATATATATATATATTCTCTTTGAAGACGCATAGTCAGAGACCCTCACTATTAAGATATCTGCCATTAAATCCACGTTTACGCGAGTGTGCCAGTTGATTACGCATAGGAGGATCTTAACACTTCTTATACTTTATATTATGACTAATATTTTTTAATCTCACATTATTCTACGTGGAAAATTACAAATCTCAGCTGCCACACGGGCATCTCAAACATCAACTGCTCACAGTATGTCTGTGCACAACGGTGTCGAAAAATCCCAGTAACAATCACAGATCTAGAATATATCACGTATGAGAAAACTAACGTCTATCAGAGTGACGTACGGTGTTCTGCGCGAGTCGTCTGTTTATTTAGGATGTAACATACAAGGAAAGATTGAAACGAGTACAAAACAAAAAAAAAACAAGACGACGACAGCAACAGCATCAACGATTGTACCAGCATAGGGTTACATATGGTAGCACAGTGTCGCTCTGATTACAGACTTCACTTATTGTAAAATATACTGACTGGAACACGTGTACAGGGTCTGCCGTGATCCCAAAATATTAAGGATCGCGTGTGATTCGCTAATTTCGAAAGTCGAATCTCAGGTCAGTGCTACGTGTCAAAGCTTCGAAAGTGAACAACAAACACACGGATACACGGCGTCTAGACAGTGTATGTAAATATATATGTGTGTGTTTGCTAAACGTGAAATATACTGCATGTAAATATATATACACAACTTGAGCATCCATTATCTGAAACTTGGGACCAGATGTGTTTTGGATTTTTTGCATATAATAATGAGATATCTCGGGGACCCAAGTGTAAACAGGATAATTCATTTAAGTTTCATACACACAGCCCGAAAAGCATTTTATACAGAATTTTTAATCATTTTGCCCCCCCGTCACATGACGTCAAGGGTGGGATTTTCCATTTTTGTTGACATGTCTGCCTTCTATAAAATTTTGGATTTTGGGACATTTCCGACAAGGGATACTCAACACACAGACACAAATAGCGAGTGCGCGAGTTTGATTGATTACATATTTTTACACCCATCTCGCACTCACGGTATATGCTTTTTTTACTTGTCATGGCATAATTAACGTTTGTGTCACAGTAGAAATCATCGTTCTGCGCATTTACAATCTATAGGAGCCATAAACACAGTGACTCGGGTTCTATCCCTTTACTGCATGCGGCACAGCCATGGTAAAGTTTGTAGGGTGTTTATTAGAGGTGTGCACAGCTGAAAAAATTGTTTCGTTTGAAAATAATTTAGTATGAAACAGAATTAGATTGAATACGGATTTGTTTTCGTAATTTTGTTTCGTAATTTAATTTCGTAATTTCATATTATTTAATTTCGTATTTTCGTTTCGTAATTTAATTTCGTTTCATAATTTAATAATTTCGTTTCGTAATTTAATTTCAGAATTTCATTTCGCAATTTCATTTTGTAATTTCGTTTGTAATTTGGGATCGATTAGAAGTTTCGGATCACTAAAAAAAAACAAAAGAACCCAATAGATCAAATCCTGCTCAATTACTGTTAGATTAAGGTTAAACATGAGGGTTAAAGGGCAAGCTAGGGTTAAATATTGAGCTGTCTATTGGCCTGTTGTGCTAAATACACAGATTCAGCACCACAGCCAATTGACAGGGTGCTTTGTGAAACAGTAAAACAAAACTGATTCGCTGTCATAATTTTGTTTGTAATTTTGGATCGCTAAATAAAAACAATAAATCCTGCTCAATTACTGTTCGATTAGGGTTAAAAAGCAAGCTAGGGTTAAATTACCATTTCGCTGCAGTTTGCATAGAGGAATCATTCAATCAATAGTTCTCTTGTGAAACAGTATAACGAATCAATTTCGTTATATACTGGTTCGTTTCAATTCATCAATACGTTCTTTTGTATTTCCAAGTACATCCAAAATACAAATTAACGAATTTACAAACGAACTGAGATTCGTTACGAAATGAATGCACACCTCTAGTATTTATATGCTGCATCACATACACAATGTGGATAATGTGCCAAAATCAATGTGATCATATGGACGGTGTATGCCGCTCACAGCATAAAAAGTTTGCAGAATAAAACACATATCTATAAGGATGAAATCAAAAGCAACTGAAGCCGATAAGAATTCTTCACGGAACGCGGAAACAGGTAATAGAGGCCGGCTGATGCTGCAAAACATTTTATTTAAAAACGTATCAGTAATTGCAAACGTCTTTCATTTCTTTTGGTTAAGTGGATGATAAAAATATATATGTAAATCTCAAAAAACAAAAATGACAACAATATAACCCTTCCTTAGTGCAAAAGACGTCGCAGAAGATGCAAAAGGGCAGTCAAGCAATGGTGCACCTTTGGTACTCAAGTGGTTATGCCTACGAGGCTGGATTGCCAGAGGTTAACAAGGCAGTGGTTCCCAACCGAGGTCCTCAGAGCCCCCCCTAACAGGCCAGGTTTTAAGGATTACCTTTGGGGAAATGCAGACTGAATCCTGCAATTACTGAGCAGCAAATCATATCACCTTCTGCTGTGCTTCAGGTATCTGCAAACCTGGCCTGTTAGGTGGGACCTGAGGACAGGGTTGGGAACAACTGAGCTAGGGCACCGCGGTTATACCGCGGGATTCTGCGGAAAGGCTGCAGAACCTGTATGACCTCACACAGACCAATTATAGTCTATGCAGTATGACAAAGGAATCTGAACCCGCTTATTCCAAAAGGGAGTGTCGTAAACTGTGTGGAGCTGCCCACGGTAAAGAGGAAACCTTCCTCCAGTTGTCTTTGATTGGGGTATGGCGCCCTGCACTACCATTTTGTATTTGTTCTCTGTTGTCTCTCTACTGACAGCATAGAACCCACCTTCCCACCCCTAAAATATGTCAGAGGGCGGTTTTTTGGTGTTGCTTAAACAGGAACTCTGTGCATTAACCCCTTCAGTACTAAGATGGAGATATCTCGGGCTTCAACGGCACCATCTAGTGCCCTGATATCGAGATAACTTGATCTGCTGCCCAAAAGCTAATGAAAATTGTTTGGTTTTGGGCTGCAGAAGGTGCCACCAAAGTTTTAGCCTTGTGGGCACAATGTCCAAAGAACTAAAACTGTAAAATCAGCTGATGAATGCTCTGAAATATCGGGCTTTCAGCAGCCGATGCTGGGGAAAAAAAACGTAGACCTGCAGCTCAAATCTCTGTAACTCCTTTTGGCAGTAGATGGCGCAACCTACTGGCCAAATAGGTTATTTACAGTAATAAATATTTATTACTGTAGAATTAATTAAGAATTAAAAAGGATTTTACAAAGAACACTTGTTTCTGACAATGGTTTTTTGGAAAATCACTTGGTAGTGAAGAGGTTAAAAGAACTTTGTGGAAAGAGTGAATGGGTAGCATTGGAATGGGGAAGGTGTTTAAGCATTTCTGGACAAGACTCACCTGTGACATATTTTGGGATATTGATACTCACTTTGCAGTTCTTACCCCTTCCCTGTACCACATGCAAGCCCCCCACCAAAGTGTGAGTGTCTGCAGTAAGAAGGACGTTTTATGGTGGCTTTGTGTCTCTGGCAAGTGTATAACTGGTCCTTAAGGGGGTTAATCTCCTACACGAACAATTCAAAACAGATAAATGTCAAACTAAACTTCATATTGTACAACTTTCCTTGATAGATTTTGTAAACATATGTTCTTTAACCATTACCTCTTTTCATTAAAAAAAAGTCACAAAATTAAAACACACGACAGATAGAAAAGAGCTGAGCCCTGACAGCAAAATCCCTACGAAATCGATAGTGCCACGCAGAGGCCCGTAAAGCATCGAAACCAAAACCGACACAGCATTTTATTCTCTAAATGTAAAATAAAACAAAAAAATCTATATATGAAATATATAAAGGATTCTAAAGTCCCCTCTTTGGAGCTATGACAAGATAAACATGGACGCTGAGGGGCGGACGGTCGCATGAGAAAAAATAAATCTGTTTTATTCTGTCAGAATAAACCTCTTGTAATCTTTATCGAAAGTGCCAATGCGTGTGCCGGTCTCCTAACGAGAGGGGCCAGGAAATTAGGAATCTGCACCAATCCAGCAATTGCTCGCTCATTTGGCGAGTGGTTCATCCAGTACGAGGGATGAGCAGCGCTGGCTTCGCCATTATATTTAAACATTTGCATTGACGATCTCACACGGCGATTATAATACACTAACGGCTACTCGGATCGGCTAATAAAAATAAAACAGAGCTTTTCCCATTCTTTATCTACACATTTATTTGACTCCGCGGTTGATTTGCCGGGTTTTAAAGGAGTTGCGGTTCGGTAATACCTGTCCTTTCGGCAGCCCTTGGCCAGACTCTGTACTAGAAGTGATTTCTGCTGGTGCCTTTAACAGTAACACAAGCCGTGCTTTGGGTTAAGATACAGGGTGTGAACACAGCCCGCTAATACAATGCTACTTAAGTGTACGTGACGGTGGTCTCACTGAATAATGCATAATATATGGAATTTTCAATAGACACAAAGGTCTGGGAACTTCATCTCATACACCGGGACAGACTGATACTGAGCATGTCCTGCCGTGATGGTTATTGTCCCCGACGGGCTTGGCGGTGGCCTATAAAAAGAAAAAAATATATATATGTATATTACACAGAGCCACGAACATGTTTCTACAAACGACTGAAGGCAATTACACTCGTCTCTTACCTTATGGTGAGTTCCAGTATCTGTGCGAGTTTATCATGAAGCAGGTTTGCCTGCAGAGAAAAAAAACAAATAAAGAGCCTTTTAAAGAAATTATTTTATATTGACCAGCGTTGATAAATAAATACTTGGGTTCATATATATGCATTTTATTTATTTTCAATTTATGTGAAAATACTCACTTTGTTTCTCCCCCGGCGCCGGGCTGCGCCTCCCATTCAACTCAGGACTCCCGAAACGAGCTATATAATGCAATTTGTGTACTGTACGTAACTTGTTGAGTGGCACAAATTGCATCTCTCTTAGAACATGTCAACTATTGCATGTAAGTTCTGTAGCGCCTGCATAGACAGATGGATCGGCGCTGCCAATGAATGCGCAGAACCAATCCATAGGCTCCTGTCTCCCAGAATGCTCCTGGTCGGGCCTTCAGAGACAGGATGATGTCCATGCGCAGAGCGGCTGACACCGGGCACGATATAAATAAAGGATAATAATTAAAAATAATATGTCCCTTCCAAAAAGGAGAGTCACGTGGGTACAAGTTGTGATACAATGCGTGTAAAGCTGTGTGGGTTTATGTCACTAACTCAGCTCCCCACTACCTGTCCTCACTAATCACCAAATACACCCCAGCCCGCTCCCTATGGTCAAACAGTGACCTGCGTCTAGCTTCTCCCCGCATCACCTCTTCCCATGATAGACTGCAGGATTTCTCATGCGCAGCCCCCACTCTCTGGAACGCTCTCCCTCGTACGGTTAGACTCTCCCCTAGTTTCCCTTCCTTCGAACGCTCCCTTAAGACTTTCCTACTTAGGGAAGCCAACCACCCGACTCACTGACACACCTCACTGCTCCAACCAGTTCATCACTCTCGCCTTGCAGTCCACCACTCTCGCCTTGCAGTCCACCACTCTCGCCTTGCAGTCCACCACTCTCGCCTTGCAGTCCACCACTCTCGCCTTGCAGTCCACCACTCTCGCCTTGCAGTCCACCACTCTCGCCTTGCAGTCCACCACTCTCGCCTTGCAGCCCATCACTCTCACCTTGCAGCCCATCACTCTCATCTTGCAGTCCATCACTCTCACCTTGCAATCCTCTTCTCCTGTTTCCACCCCCCAACCCTTCTAGATTGTGAGTTCCCATGGGAATAGGGCCCTCGTTTCCTCCTGTACTGGTTTGTAAAATGTTGTTTAATGTAGTATAACCCTGTCTATACTGTGCCCATTGTACAGCGCTGCGGAATATGCTGCCGCTTTATAAATAAAGAATAATAATAATAATACAACGCATTCTTCTATGTCGACGTAACAGTTTGTAAAAGACCCTGCAGGATTATTGCTTTTCTTAAGCAAACAAAACGACAGAAGTATCACTGAAACGTGAAGTGAATGCAGTAAGGTCCGGCGCACTCACTTTTGATTCACATTGTGCAGCGATTTCTTCGAAAGGTGCTTTCTGGAACTTCTCGATCACCAGACGCCTCTTCTCCTTCTCCTGCTCTTCCATCCCTGTGTTATCTGCAAAGAAAAAAAAAGTGTGGTGGACCGATACGGAAATGTCAAAGACGAGTAATTAATCTATAGACTGGAAGACGAAAATAATAAAATACCAACAGTGACGCACAGGGTTATTCAGAGAGCACCGAAATGTCACCAACATTTCGGAGCTCTCTCGTTTTCAGGGCTTCAGCTAGTCCTGGTAACGCCAACCCTGCGGTGAATGCTGAATTCACCGCAGGGTCGGCGAATCAGAAGTGCAGGGAACAAGCTGCCAAACACATCCAAAAAACCACCACAAAACCACTGAAAACACCCTGAATCAAACCAAAAAACCTCTGAAAAACCACTGAATCAATCTGAAAAACCCGCTGAACCGATCCGAAAAAAGGCCGACGACCCGCCAGACAGTGCGCTGATCAGTCACCAGAAAAAGTCGACGAACGGGTAAAAGAAAAAAAAAAAAAAAGAACCCCCGCAACTTTTAAAAGGGGTTTGCAAAAAAACTACTGCATGAAAATGACTGAAAATAATAGATCAGATCCTAAGAATGACAATAAAAGGGTCGGTTACAGAAAACAAAACCAATAAAAAAATGAATAATAAAAAATTATAATAATAAAAAAAAAAATAATCGGGGGAAAAAATTAGCTGAAAACTCCCTATGAAGAAAGAAAAAAACGAGACTTTCACTGCAAGTGAAAAGAATAAATGGTTGAATAAATATTCGATAAAAATGGGGAATTTTTTTAACATTGAAACCTATGGGATTCGCTTGATTAAACCTGCCGAATGAAACCACCGAACATCAGGGCGCTTCATTGACATTTCTCTGCTGTTCGGTGTCTCTGAATAGATTATGCTTCTCTATGAGGGATTTCACTGCCATCGAAGATCACCGTAGTTCGCTGGCAATTCGCCAATATTTTGTTAACTGCCTGCTCTCTGAATAGCCGAATGGCCACGAAATGTCACCGTACGGGGAAATTCACTGTTCGGTGCAATTGGTCTCCCTCTGGATAACCCTGTTATTTTCAGAGGATTTTCTGCGGTTCATTCACTTGTATTAGTTTGACTTTGTGAATGGGTATATTTTTGTGAATTGCATACTATACTATATCTTATATAAAAGCAAAATCCCAGTTTACGACTGTCAAAAAGTATGATGTTTCAAGCTACATCACACACAGATACCGGAAGGGACGTTTCATTCAAATCTAGAAGTTCCGTGACCTCACTCTTCTGTTACCATGCGCAGGTAAGCACGAACCGCAGAGCTTACGTACCAATTGCCTTTTTAAGAGCCTCGAAGGTGATCTCTTCAGTGTTAACCTAGAGCGAAAGAGCAGGATAGAAATAAACAAAACATGCCATATTAATGCAATTTCAAGTCATGGTTGGTCCAGTTTGCGGCAGCCACTTGGGGTGGATTTCACAGGCAGGTATTTACAGATATTTCTAGACACACGTTCTTATTAAATGTCATAAGAAGTCTCAGGAATATGGAGGATCAAGAGTCTCTATTTGGGTCTGCCTGAGGCCGCATCATATCATATACTTTACTATTATTTTTTTTTCATATATATAAAAACTGTTTCTGTGCCCCTGTGCCTGTCATACTCTGTAGGCGTCACTAGAGAGAGAACAGAGGGAGCCTAGTCATACTCTGTAGGCGTCACTAGAGAGAGAGCAGAGGGAGATGCCTGTGCCTGTCATACTCTGTAGGCGTCACTAGAGAGAGAGCAGAGGGAGCTGCCTGTGCCTGTCATACTCTGTAGGCATCACTAGAGAGAGAGCAGAGGGAGATGCCTGTGCCTGTCATACTCTGTAGGCATCACTAGAGAGAGAGCAGAGGGAGATGCCTGTGCCTGTCATACTCTGTAGGCGTCACTAGAGAGAGAACAGAGGGAGCCTTGTCATACTCTGTAGGCGTCACTAGAGAGAGAGCAGAGGGAGCTGCCTGTGCCTGTCATACTCTGTAGGCGCCACTAGAGAGAGAACAGAGGGAGCCTTGTCATACTCTGTAGGTGCCACTAGAGAGAGAGCAGAGGGAGCTGCCTGTGCCTGTCATACTCTGTAGGCACCACTAGAGAGAGAGCAGAGGGAGCTGCCTGTGCCTGTCATAGAAACATAGAAAAATGTCGGCAGATAAGAACCTTTCGGCTAGGGATGCACCGATACCACTTTTTTAAGACCGAGTACGAGTACCGATACTTTTGTTCAAGTACTCACCGATACCGAGAACCGATACTTTTATCTTATGTCATGTGACCACTTTCCAATAAGAACAGACCTCATATAAAGCCCCCAGGTCTCATGGATTTGCCCCCCAGCTCATGGATAATGCCCCCCAGCTCATGGATAATGCCCCAGCTCATGGATAATGCCCCCAGCACATGGATAATGCCCCAGCTCATGGATATTGCCCCAGCTCATAGATAATGCCCCCCAGCTCATAGATAATGCCCCCCAGCTCATGGAAATGCCCCCCAGCTCATGGAAATGCCCCCCAGCTCATGGAAATGCCCCCAGCTCATGGAAATGCCCCCAGCTCACCTGGAGCTCTCCGCTCATACTTACCTTCCTTTAGCGACGCCGGGAAAGTCTTCGCGCGCGCTCGCTCGCTCCTTGGAAGGTCCCCAGCCGCGACCACGTGGGACCATGTGATCGCGGCTGGGGTCCTTCCAACGAGCACATGCGGGGAAACTTTCCCGGCGTCGCTCAGGAAGGTAAGTATGAGCGGAGAGCAGCTGCAGGGCCTGTCCGAATGCTCGATCGGCATTCGGACAGGCCTTGCAGCTGCTCTCCTCACTTTGTGTATACTTACCTTCCTTTAGCGACGCCGGGAAAGTTTCCGCGCGTGCGCTCGTTGGAAGGACCCCAGCCGCGATCACATGGTCCCACGTGGTCGCGGCTGGGGACCTTCCAAGGAGCACGCGAAGACTTTCCCGGCGTCGCTAAAGGAAGGTAAGTATAAACAAAGTGAGGAGAGCAGCTGCAGGGCCTGTCTGAATGCCGATAGAGCATTCAGACAGCCGCCCCAGCCCCTAGGATGCCGGCAAGCCGGCTCAATGCCGGCTTCCGGTATCGGAAAAAAATATCGGGGGTACTGCACGAGTACCAAGTACTCCTGCAGTACCCGGTATCGGCACCGATATCGATACTAGTATCGGTATCGGTGCAACCCTACTTTCGACCCATCTAGTCTGCCCAATTACATGGATACTTTACCTGGATTTATCTTTTGTTTAGGATAGCCTTATGCCTATCCCATGCTTGCTTAAATTCAATTACTGTTTTGGCCTCTACCACTTCTACTGGAAGACTGTTCCATGTATCCACCACCCTCTCAGTAAAATAATGCTTTCTGATGTTACTTTTAAACCTTTTCCCCTCTAATCTAAGACTATGTCCTCTTGTTTTGCTACTTTGTTTCCGTTTAAATATACTCCCTTCCTCTACCTTGTGGATTCCCTTTACGTATTTAAATGTTTCTATCATATCTCCTCTGTCTCGTCTTTTTTCCAAGCTGTACATGTTAAGATCATTAAGCCTTTCCTGGTAACTTTTCTCCTTCAAGCCGTACACCATTTTAGTAGCCCTTCTCTGAACTCTCTCTAAGAGATACGGTCTCCAGTACTGCACACAGTACTCCAAGTGAGGTCTCACCAGTGCTCTGTACAGTGGCATGAGCACTTCCCTTTTCCTACTGCTAATACCTCTCCCTACACAACCAAGCATTCTGCTAGCATTTCCTGCTGCTCTATTACATTGACTACTTACCCTTAGATCCTCTGAAATAATAACCCCTAAATCCCTTTCCTCAGATGTTGAGGTTAGGACTGTATCAAATATTTTATATTCAGCCCTTGGGTTTTTACGTCCCAGGTGCATTATCTTGCACTTATCCACATTAAAACTCAATTGTCACAGCTCCGACCATTTTTTTAGTTTACCTAAATCATTTGACATTTGGCTGATCCCTCCAGGAACGTCAACCCTGTTGCAAATCTTTGTGTCATCAGCAAAAAGACATACATTACCATTAATACCTTCTGCAATATCACTAATAAAAATATTAAAGAGAATGGGTCCAAGGACTGACCCCTGAGGTACCCCACTGGTAACAAGACCTTGCGCCGAATAAACTCCATTTACCACAACCCTCTGTTGCCTGTCACTCAGCCACTGCCTAATCCATTCAACAATATTGGAATCCAAGCTCAAAGATTGCAATTTATTGATAAGCCTTCTATGCGGAACAGTATCAAAAGCCTTACTGAAATCTAAATAAGCAATGTCTACTGCACCACCTGTGTCTATTATTTTTGTTACCCAATCAAAAATCAAAAAGAAAGATTAGTTTGGCATGATCTCCCTGAGGTAAACCCATGTTGTTTCTGATCCTGTAATCTATGTGTTTTTAGATGTTCAACAATCCTTTCCTTTAACATGGTTTCCATTAATTTCCCCACTACTTACGTAAGACTAACTGGCCTATAGTTCCCCGATTCCTCCCTACTACCCTTCTTGTAAATGGGCACAACATTTGCTAATTTTCAGTCTTCTGGGACGACTCCCATTAGCAAGGATTGGTTAAATAAATCTGTTAACGGTTTTGCTATTACATCACTGAGCTCTTTTAATAATTTAGGGTGGATCCCATCAGGCCCCATTGACTTATTCGTCTTTACTTTAGACAGCTGCTGTAGAACCTCCTCCTCTGTAAACTCATATGTAAATGTCTCGTTAGTGTTTCCTCCTAACTGAGGTCCCTTTCCTTCCTTTTCTTCTGCAAAGACTGAACAAAAATATTCATTGAGGCAGTCAACGAGACTTTTATCCTCTTCTACATACCTGCCTTCCTTTGTTTTTAATCTAACCAATCCTTGTTTTACTTTTCTTTTCTCGTTTATGTATCTAAAAAATGTTTTGTCCCCCTTTTTTACTGACTGAGCTATTTTCTCTTCTGCGTGTGCTTTGGAAGCTCTTATAAATTGCTTTGCCTCTTTCTGCCTAATCTTATAGGTTTGCCTATCTTCTTCACTCTGAGTTGTTTTATAATTATTGAATGCTGTCTTTTTGTTCTTCACTATTTTGGCCACTTCTGCAGAGTACCACAGTGGTTTCTTCCCTTTTTTATTTTTGCTAACAAGCCGAATGCAATTGCCTGTGGCCTTCAATAATGCTTCCTTTAAATAATCCCATTTCTCCTGGACTCCCTTTAACCCCTTAAGGGCCGCTGACGTACCCTGTACGTCCTGTTCTCGGGTCTCCCTTAGACCCGCGGACATACAGGGTACGTCAGCGGCGCCTAATCCCCCTCCCGCCGGATACTCACCTCCCTCGCTGGATCCCACGGTGATCTGGCAGGGAGGAAGCCTGCCCATGTGATTTACATGGGCAGGCGAGGCTGATGACGTCGCCACGCTGCGTGGTGATGTCATCAGCAGGCGTCCCCATGCAATTCAATGGAGGGGAGGGGGGGCTCCTTCGGAGCCCTCTATCTCCCCAACCATTGAAGCTAGGGAGATGCCGTTTGCACTGCTGGAGAGGGGAGAGTCTCCCCTTTTCAGCGGTGTATGGCATTAACCCGTTCGCTGCCGAATCGCTTTTCGGCGCTAATTAGCGCCAAAACGCGATTCGAACCTGGAGGGGGGCTGACATCTTGGTCCCCCCCCACCCACTGACAACCTCACCATATGTGTGAGGATGTCAGTGGGCCAGTTAACCCTCTAGCTGCCATGTAGAGATAAGGGGATCCTAAGGATCCCTTTATCTCCCGATCCATTGCAGCTAGATGGTGATATTTGACTATGACATATTTGATTATGGCCTTTCCAATGATACCAAACATGACCAGGTTTGGTTTTAAATTTTTTTTTAAAAAAAAACAAAAACAAAAAATAATAAAAAAATTAAATAAAATAAAAAAATGTTTTTTTTTTAAAGTTTTTTTTGTCTGGGGGGGGGTTTAATTAAATAGGACCTAGGCTTTCATCTAAAAATAATTAGCACAAAATGGTCAGAATGAGCGCAGCGCACATAGGTGAACTGTCTCAGCAGTGAAGGGGTTAAAAAGCAAACGCATGTAAATATTGGGTATTTCTAGTCTCGGGAGAAAAAAAATTGGGAAACCTATTTTTTTGGGGTCTTTTTGGGTGGTTGTAGATTTTGGGGATTAAATTACGAAAAAGTGTGTTTTTACCATTTTTTTCATCATATTTCATATTTT
This sequence comes from Leptobrachium leishanense, assembly GCA_009667805.1. Lineage (NCBI taxonomy): Eukaryota > Metazoa > Chordata > Amphibia > Anura > Megophryidae > Leptobrachium > Leptobrachium leishanense. Next base: position 38,894,994 of record CM019067.1, on the reverse strand, counting down.
TTTTATAGTAAATTATTGGATATGATGGAAATAATGGTATTTCTAGAAAGTCCATTTAATGGCGGGAAAAAGGGTGTATAATATGTGTGGGTTGAATAAACGAGTAAGAGGAAAATGTGACCTAAACACTAACAGCGCAGAAACGTAAAAACAGCAGCGGTCACTAAAAGACGGATTTGTGTAAAACCGCCCGGTCACTAAGGGGTTAAACTCCTCCAGTCTGATAATGACTCCTTCACACAAAATCTCATTTTAGAAAAATCTGTTTTTTTTAAAGTCTAAAACTTTTGTTTTTGTGTGGTGCTGTCATACTCTGTAGGCGTCACTAGAGAGAGAACAGAGGGAGCAGAGGGAGATGCCTGTGCCTGTCATACTCTGTAAGCGCCACTAGAGCGAGAGCAGAAGGAGCTGCCTGTGCCTGTCATACTCTGTAGGCGTCACTAGAGAGAGAGCAGAAGGAGCTGCCTGTGCCTGTCATACTCTGTATCCACCACTAGAGGGAGCAGGGGGAGCTGCCTGTGCCTGTCATACTCTGTATCTGCCACTAGAGAGAGCAGAGGGAGCTGCCTGGGCCTGTCATACTCTGGATCCACCACTAGAGGGAGCAGGGGGAGCTGCCTGGGTCCCTTCCTGTTAATCAGAGGCCAGCCCCCAATGCAGGTGGCTTTTTTAAACGGCTTGGACCAATGGTGCTTTCCCATTGGTCCAAGCTATTCCATTGCTCTGTCAGGGCCTCTCTGCGGAGCGCAGAGCAGATGAGTTTCTTTTATTAGTTTAACGCTCAATGGCAGGTGAGGCTCCGCCTCACCTGCCTACCCTCATGGCTCGTCCCTGGTGTACACGCTGATTGCCGCAACAGGAAAGAGATCGCAACTCTCCCACTATGCTTTCTTTAATCTGAAACATCGGAATCTCCCGGATTCTGAAATCGGAAATGCTTGGTGGCCCATACTATACCGGATAAAAGGCGACAAACCTGTACATGAAAAACTTAAAAGCATGAAATAAAAAACAAAGAATGTAAATTAGGAATATACTAGTTTTAATATGCTGAACTCATTTCAGGAAGGTGCTGGCCCTAATTTGCCTTCCTTGAAATACTCCCTCAAGACATCATTATTCAGGGAAGTGACCACCCGACTCACTAATACACCTCTCTGCCCCAACCAGTCCATCACGCTCACCTTGCAGTCCTCCCCTCCTGTTTCTCACCCTCCAACCCTTCTAGATTGTAGGTTTCCACAGGAATAGAGCCCTCAATTCCTCTTGTGATGGTTTGTCAAATGTTGTCCTGTCTAAACGTATTGTAACAATGTCTATCGCACCCATTGTTCAGCGCTGCAGAATATGTTGGTGCTATATAAAGAATAATAAAATAATAACACATACGTGGCTCCAATAGATTGTAAATATGTCTTAGTTTCATGTTTCAATGTTCATATTTATATTAAAGAACTGCTGGGGAAGCTGAGTTGGAAGTGCCTAGGGCAGTATCAAGCCTAGATATGCCCCTAGGTACAACGCAAACCCACTGCCATTTAAACCATTGTTTAATGAAAAGTCACTTTATATATATCAGAAGACCACAGCTTCAAACGCCAAAACCACAACAGACCAAATGTTTGAAAACAAGATTAAATCAATCAGCATAATCCCTTGGGTTTTAATTCTCCACACTTAACTACAGAGATCGAGTATACTCGATCTTCGCAGCACCCGTTGAATTAAACACGATTTGGTCCAATTCTGGGCAATGCAAAGGAATTTTGTTTATCACAAATGAGACCTGTTTGCAAAACAGCTCCAGAATGTGCCCCCAAACGTTTTATCATGACAGCCAAGATGCTACAATAGTTTTAAGAACTGGGACTCTGTGTCCAATACACGGATCCCCGGTTGATTCAGCATGGAGCCCCGGCTGCAGTAGCTCGTTTTGTCCAGCAGATGGTGATGCCTGTCAAATAGAGCTACTACAGTAAAAAAAAAATATTTGTAAATCACAATGATTTTAACTGCATAATTAATGAAAAGTGATTTTTCCAAAAAACATTGGTTTTATGGAACGTGACTTGGTTGTGTAATGGTTAAAATTTTGCCCAAAATTGCTTCTGCTTTCCCTTGTTATACAAGAATGTAGACTATATGATTAAACCCAGTAGTTTGGGGGGGGGGGTTGCCTTTTAAGTCTAGATATGAAGAATGTGGCACATTAGGGAACAGGAAAAGAATGGTTGAATTAGGTTCATAGTACTGTACCTTGTCCTCCGTGTTGTTACCGCTCATAATATCCACCTGGATGGAGATGGTGTCCACGATGCTCTTTCTTCTGGAAAGTCTGTCTTCGTCTATTGGAACAAGAGAATCTTGAGATAGGAGCGGTTTATACAGAGAGCAGACGGACCCTCAGAAGGCAGCATCGAAAAAAAGAAAATTCAAAAAAAGGAAAAGGCTTTGAAGAATCAAAACAGAAGAGGACGTGCGTGCTAAGGCTTCTCATGGTAATGCCGCGCTGTAACCATAAGAGCCTGAAACGCAGCTAAATCCCAAAAACGGAAATTGAGATCATACGTCAAAAACAAAAAGGAAAGAAACTGCACGAATAGAGTAAAGCACATTGAAAGAAAACATTAAAAAATGACAATGCGCCGCCATATTGTTTTAACCCTTCTTCCACATCAAACAATAGCAGGGCTCGACTCGTACAGATCAAAACTAGGAGCCAGTAAGGAAAACATAACGAGCCAACCGCAGATTCATAGGAGACGGGCAGTGTTTTCCTAGGAAGTCTTGTGCAGAATAATCCAGCAATGTAGGAGCCACAAAAAAAAAAATCCTCAAAGTCGACGGCTACCTGGCTTCTGGATTTTGTAAAGGTTTGAATTTACCATGGAGGAGCCCAGCTTTACGCTCAACGTGGGAGACAAACGGCCATTAAAGGGCCAGTACCACCAAAAAATGCAATGTCCTTATTTTTGTTTATTTGATGTTGCTGATATCTTACATGTGCTTTGTTTTTCTCTTGTATGTTTAATTAAAGAAATATTTTCCTCTATATGTGTCACTGGGTGCATCCATTGTGTGATATTTTCCTCTATATGTGTCACTGGGTGCATCCATTGTGTGATATTTTCCTCTATATGTGTCACTGGGTGCATCCATTGTGTGATATTTTCCTCTATATGTGTCACTCTGGGCGCATCCATTGTGTGATATTTTCCTCTATATGTGTCACTGGGTGCATCCATTGTGTGATATTTTCCTCTATATGTGTCACACTGGGCGCATCCATTGTGTGATATTTTCCTCTATATGTGTCACTGGGTGCATCCATTGTGTGATATTTCCTCTATATGTTTCACTGGGTGCATCCATTGTGTGATATTTTCCTCTATATGTGTCACTGGGTGCATCCATTGTGTGATATTTTCCTCTATATGTGTCACTGGGCGCATCCATTGTGTGATATTTTGTGCTGTAAACTGCCCCCCCCCGTATCTTTCCATCACTTGCTCCTCACTGTGTGGCTTTGGCCATAGAATGGGGTATATGGGTCAGTTTTCCAGTAAACCATCTCCTAGAATTCCATGTGTGTAGATGTATGTAAATGGGTAACACCAGGGGTAGTATCTGGTGTTGGATACCCACTATCAGATCTCATTCAGCTGCCATCACTTATCTCAGGTAGCCTAGACCAGTGGTTCCTAACCCTGGTCCTCAAGTCCCCCTACAAGACCAGGTTTTAATGCAGACTGAATCCTGCAATCACTGAGCAGCAAATCATATCACCTGTGCTGTGCTTCAGATATCAGCAAATCTGGCCTGTTGGGGTACTTGAGGACAGGATTTAGAACCACTGGCTTAGACAACACAATAGATCCCCTGAAGCTTTGTCTAAACCAGTGTTTTCCAAACCTCTCCTCAGGCCCCTCAACCAGGCCAGATTTTGCAGATCACCTTGGGGAAAATGCAGACTGAAATACTGCAATCACTGAAAAGCAAATCATATCTGAAGCCCAGCACAGGTGATATCTGGAAAAAGTGGCGAGGCAGAGGGTCCCGAGCGCAGGTTTGGGAAACACTGGCTTAGACAACACAATAGATCCCCTGAAGCTTTGCCTAAACATTCCCTCCTCTACCCCATTGACATTTCCTTGCCGCTTTATCCAATACCAGTGCTGCCAAGTGCGACTTGCCATAAGATTTTGGTAAATGCTGCATTATGGGAAAAATCCACAAAATGGAAACAGGAGATAAAACAACTAACATTATTTTTAATTTTTTCATGCAATTACTTCAAACAAAACAAAACAGCAGCATGTGTTTTATAATGTGTTTTAAGGTGTTTATGATGTGTTTTAAGGTGTTTTATAAGGTGGTTTTATTTGTAGTGCACAAGTCATCAAGTTACAGCGTATGTAAGTGGTAGCGTCCCTTTAATGCTGGTCTTTCTTCCTCCTATGGTCTCTAAACTGATGTGAAACACTTTCAGCCACAGCACTGAATAAAGTGACATAAAATCTCTCCCATCTGCTGCAAAGCAGGAAGATAAGGATCACAGTGTGCAGTATCACCATCCAAAGGAAGAGGATTAACTCCATGGAGACAGAAAATAAGTACATTGTTTCAACTGATCGTATATTTAAAAGGAAACAAAGTAGCAAAACTGGAGGACATAGTCTTAGATTAGAGGGGCAAAGGTTTAAAAGTAACATCAGGAAGCATTATTTTACTGAGAGGGTGGTGGATACATGGAACAGCCTTCCAGTAGAAGTGGTAGAGGCCAAAACAGTGATTGAATTTAAGCATAGAAACATAGAAAAATGTCGGCAGATAAGAACCTTTCGGCCCATCTAGTCTGCCCAATTACATGGATACTTTACCTGGATTTATCTTTTGTTTAGGATAGCCTTATGCCTATCCCATGCCTGCTTAAATTCAATTACTGTTTTGGCCTCTACCACTTCTACTGGAAGACTGTTCCATATATCCACCACCCTCTCAGTAAAATAATGCTTCCTGATGTTACTTTTAAACCTTTGCCCCTCTAATCTAAGACTATGTCCTCTTGTTTTACTACTTTGTTTCCTTTTAAATATACTCCCTTCCTCTACCTTGTGGATTCCCTTTACGTATTTAAATGTTTCTAGCATATCTCCTCTGTCTCGTCTTTTTTCCAAGCTGTACATGTTAAGATCATTAAGCCTTTCCTGGTAACTTTTCTCCTTCAAGCCGTACACCATTTTAGTAGCCCTTCTCTGAACTCTCTCTAAGATGTCTATATCCTTCTGGAGATACGGTCTCCAGTACTGCACACAGTACTCCAAGTGAGGTCTCACCAGTGCTCTGTACAGTGGCATGAGCACTTCCCTTTTCCTACTGCTAATACCTCTCCCTACACAACCAAGCATTCTGCCAGCATTTCCTGCTGCTCTATTACATTGACTACTTACCCTTAGATCCTCTGAAATAATAACCCCTAAATCCCAACCCTCAGATGTTGAGGTTAGGACTGTATCAAATATTCTATATTCAGCCCTTGGGTTATTACGTCCCAGGTGCATTATCTTGCACTTATCCACGTTAAAACTCAATTGCCACAGCTCCGACCATTTTTTAAGTTTACCTAAATCATTTGTCATTTGGCTGATCCCTCCAGGAACGTCAACCCTGTTGCAAATCTTTGTGTCATCAGCAAAAAGACATACTTTTCCATTAATACCTTCTGCAATATCACTAATAAAAATATTAAAGAGAATGGGTCCAAGTACTGACCCCTGAGGTACCCCACTGGTAACAAGACCTTGCGCCGAATAAACTCCATTTACCACAACCCTGCCTAATCCATTCAACAATATTGGAATCCAAGCTCAAAGATTGCAATTTATTGATAAGCCTTCTATGCGGAACAGTATCAAAAGCCTTACTGAAATCTAAATAAGCAATGTCTACTGCACCACCTGTGTCTATTATTTTTGTTACCCAATCAAAAAAATCAATAAGATTAGTTTGGCATGATCTCCCTGAGGTAAACCCATGTTGTTTCTGATCCTGTAATCTATGTGTTTTTAGATGTTCAACAATCCTTTCCTTTAACATGGTTTCCATTAATTTCCCCACTACTGACGTAAGACTAACTGGCCTATAGTTCCCCGATTCCTCCCTACTACCCTTCTTGTAAATGGGCACAACATTTGCTAATTTCCAGTCTTCTGGGACGACTCCCGTTATCAGATTTATTTAACCAATCCTTGTTAACGGTTTTGCTATTACATCACTGAGCTCTTTTAATAATTTAGGGTGGATCCCATCAGGCCCCATTGACTTATTTGTCTTTACTTTAGACAGCTGCTGTAGAACCTCCTCCTCTGTAAACTCATATGTAAACTCTTTGGGATAAGCAGGCATGGGATAGGCATAAGGCTATCCTAAACAAAAGATAAATCCAGGTAAAGTATCCATGTAATTGGGCAGACTAGAAGGGCCGAAAGATTCTTATCTGCCGACATCGGCTAGGTTTCTAAAATGCCTCTTTTACCAGACTGGGCTCTGGATTCTAGATCTGTTCAGTTCATTCCTCTCAGTGTTTGTTGTAATGCAGCAATAACATTTGTTACACTCTTTTTTATTTGTTTTTACATTGAGGATGGGGGCTCATCACTCGTTTGCAGGTTTTCAAGTCCTAAAAAAAGAAGTGTGGGAACTTGCCAAGATTTCTGTCCCCCAATTATTATTTTTTTTTGAGAAAGGATTTTACCAGGAAGAATACATTGAGATTTCTCTCGTTTTGAAGTATGTCCTGGGTGGTGAGTATGTACCGTTAGGTGTCTTGCCCAAGGACACTTACTGGAGAGGTGCTCTTGCAGTGATGTTACCTCTACTCCATCCAGCCAGCAATTATCATCTCGCACAAAACACAAACACACACTCAAATCTGATATATTCATGTCCTCCTGTATCTGTTAGCAGGAATATTAACCTGGCTCCTTTATGTATTGTTGAATTGTCCTGTCTTTACCCATTGCACCTTTGTACAGTGCTGCGGAATGTGTTGGCGCTTAATAATAATTATAATAATATATTGAATTTAGCAAAAATATATGCTAAATCATATACTTATTATTTTATTATTATTTATTATTGTGACTTAACAGGGAAATATATGACTGAACACCTGAATACAAAGCTTTATAGTGTGTGTAGAACCAAAGGGAACGTAGTTCCCTCGGCAAAAACAGTGCAGGAACTCCGTTCCCATGCGTTCCACCTGGACTTGATCCCTGATCGGATACACACTTCAGTAGCTCCATGCGATAGCGGAATACAAGGACACAAAAACAATGCCAACGTTGACAATGAACTAACTGTAGAGCGAGTGAAACGTGGTAATTAAATAACTCACAGTAATTAAAACACAGAAAGTAATTAATTCAATGGAAATAAATTACATAATGAATATAGAAAACTAATTAAGACTTATTCTACAGAGCTCTAGATAAATCCAGACTAGACACATATACAACATCACTACGTGGGTGCTCAGCGAGGACGCATCAGTCATACTGTAAACAGCCAACACCGCGGGACTCGAGCAACTTGGTCTAAAAGGCCCACGGGTCAGGGGAACGAGCTGGACTAAGTCTAATAAATAGGTAGAGCTGGCTCAGCTAGGGGATAGCGTTACCTTCACACCGGTATCTGCTTTTACGGGCTTTATTGAGTGATGGAAACAGAGCTACACCAAGAAAAAAAAAGAAATGTAGCATTAAATGAAAAAAGGATAAGAATGAAAAGGGAAGGACTAGACAGAAGAAAGGAAGGAAAGGGAAAAGTAGAGGAAAATAGAAGAAAGAAGGAAAGGATAGGAGAGGAAGGAAAAGAGGGGAAAGGAAAATAGGAAGGAAAGAATGAAAGTAGAGGGAACGGAGAGAAAAGAGAAGAAGGAAAGGAGAGAAAAGAGAAGGAGGAAAGGAGAGAAAAGAAGGAAAGGAGAGAAAAGAGAAGAAGGAAAGGAGAGAAAAGAGAAGAAGGAAAGGAGAGAAAAGAGAAGAAGGAAAGGAGAGAAAAGAGAAGAAGGAAAGGAGAGAAAAGAGAAGAAGGAAAGGAGAGAAAAGAGAAGAAGGAAAGGAGAGAAAAGAGAAGAAGGAAAGGAGAGAAAAGAGAAGAAGGAAAGGAGAGAAAAGAGAAGGAGGAAAGGAGAGAAACGAGAAGGAGGAAAGGAGAGAAAAGAGAAGAAGGAAAGGAGAGAAAAGAGAAGAAGGAAATGAGAGAAAAGAGAAGAAGGAAAGGAGAGGAAAGAAAAGAAGGAAAGGAGAAGAAAGAGAAGAAGGAAAGGAGAGGAAGGAAAAGAGAAGATAGGAAAACAGGAAGGAACGGATGAAAGTAGAAGGAGAGAAAAGAAGAAGGAAAGGAGAGGAAAGAAGACGATAAGGAGAGGAAGGAAAAGAGAAGAAAGGAAAACAGGAAGGAACGAATGAAAGTAGAAGGAGAGAAAAGAAGAAGGGAAGGAAAGGAGAGGAAAGAAGAAGGAAAGAAGAAGGAAGGAAAAGAGAAGAAAGAAAAACAGGAAGGAAAGGATGAAAGTAGAAGGAGAGAAAAGACAAGAAGGAAAGGAGAGAAAAGAGAAGAAGGAAAGGAGAGAAAAGAGAAGAAGGAAAGGAAAGGATGAAAGTAGAAGGAGAAAGAAGAAGGAAAGGAGAGAAAAAAGGAAAAGTGGAAGAAAAGGATGAAAGTAGAAGGAGAGAAAGAGAAGAAGGAAAGGAGAGGAAAGAAGAAGGAAAGGAGGAGAAGAAAGAATGGAATGAGGAGGAGGGAAGATGAGGATAGAAAGAATGAAAGCAGATGACAGGAAAAGAAGAAGGAAAGGATGAAAGGAGAAATAGGAAAGAATGACACGAGAGGAATGGAAGGAAAAAAGTGGAAGGAAAGGAGGGAAAAAGGAGAGGAATGAAATAAACAAAAAAGTAAGAAAGGGTAAAGGATTTAAGGGCTGATTAAGGCTTCCATCTGCATAAAGTGTCAGCTTCTGGGAATAGGAGGCAACATTTAGAATGTGTTTTACGAATTTAACATTAATGAAGCATCACACTAAGCCTGTACTCGAGGAATTGTAGCAGGGGGTCTGCACAAACGACGCAATCCTATAGGATTTATTCACGAAGCACAGAAATCTCAGTGCTTTTCACTTCTGCGCAGTTCGGTGCACCACAGCGATTCCATTTCATTGACATTTCAGTAAATTCACCAAATGGTCACCGTAATGTGCTGAAGATGGAGTTGCCGAAGCCTCACTAAAAAGTTGGAGAATGTCGCCGGAGAGCACCGAAAACCAAAGAAAAGTGCCGAAGTGGCCTTGGGGAATTTCACCAAACGGCAAAAAAAACCACAAACAGAACGCGGGGGACTCTTATTCTCCTAATAGGTGTTTAAACCAATGAAAATGTAACAAGATGTGTCTAAATAACAAAAGAGGTCCTTTAAAAAAATAATAAAACAATTGGTCACAGAATTAAAAAAAAAAAAAAAAGTCTTGAAACGACTGAGAGACAAAAATACAACAAATACAAAACGGTGTTCTAAAAAAATAGAAAAATGTGTATATTTTTTAATCCTGATGGGGCAACTGTTCATCTGCAGAATCCCTTTAGTAAGCAATTCAGTTCGGGTATTAACCAGCGAATCCTCGCGCCCATAAACAGATTTGTGTCTCAAAAAGTTTGCTCCCAGTAGAAAAAAAAAACTATTTTATCCGCAATACATTTTTAGGAGAATAACAGAGTTTATGATGTATCCCCTGCCCAGCATCGCAGACATTCAATAGGGGATTAAGAGCAAAGCAATCTCGCAGCCTCCTGTACATCAAAGACGCGGCATTTCACGCGGGATCCGGAGATGAAAGAGCAGATTTGTTCTTTGCCCGGGGAACCAAAAACAGATTGCCAGGTGACATTTAAGCCAATTGAGGGGAGGAAAGACACACACACACACATATATATATATATATATATATAAAAATAATAAGGAACCCTTAAAAGATAATGAACTGACACACGAGGCCTTGTTACAGCATCGACGAGGTCGCTTAGCCCTTACCTGTCACCTGCGGTACATAGTTGATGGGGAGTCGCTCTATGCCGTATCCGCTGCCGCCCAGGGACTCCACAATCTTGTGGGTCAAGAAAATTGCATTCTTATCGAGTTTCTCCAGGGATTTTGGAAGACTAATAGGAAAAGGGTAAAAAAAAAAATAATAAAGGCACAGCAGAAAAGGCTGAAGCTTATCATTGACTCGAATGTTAGAAGGTGGAGAGGACAACAGGAACGGAACCCTTGAAAAATAGGGGAAAAGAATTGCAAAAACAATAAGAAAAGAAAAACAACAAACAAACAATAACAACAGACAATTTGAGAGGGAAAGGGAGTGTTTTGCCATTTTTCCCCATAATTTTATTCAACAATCTTCTAAAGTAGCACTAATTGCATGGAGCTTCACATGGCGATAAGACGCGCGCGTGCTGGTGAGAAGCCTGTCGACGCGAAGTCGAGCACATTTTCAGACTCTGCCGTTGGCCCTGGGCTGTCGAGCGATTAGAAGTAGTTTCACCGCAAACCTAATTCCTGAATTTCAAGTTGAAAGAGATTCTGGAGGCGAAAACATCCTAATTCAGCATGAAATTCTGAACGACGCCGTTATCTTGTCAGCGTAGGATACCAGCGGCGCGGATTAACACGGCAGAGAGGAGCCGGGTGATAAACCAGCAGCAGGCGTTGCCTTATCAAAAAACTATTTAATTTTTGAAAGCCACATGTATGTGTAGATATCCATTAAGATAAGTCACCTAGCTGATACAGGTACAACGGGTAGAGGCGGCTAAAGGAAGAGTAAACACTCAAAGTCCTCGCTTCATTGCCAGAAGGGCTATCTTACCTGTCCGAACTCAAACTATGGATCACCAGTAGGATGGGCAAATTAAACAAACGTGTCCTGGAACACACACCTTTGAATCATTTAATAGGGACTGAAATAGTTTTCTTAGGTTGTGCCAATTGGCCATAAAATGGGACAGATCTATCATAACTCTCTGTAAGTGGATGTGCCGTCCCCCCCATCACTCACTGCTGTTGGCACAAAGGTCTATGACGTTAAAAGAACAAAACGACCTACATGAGGTTCTCCCACACTTCACAGTGTCCCAATGACTGACTAAAGAGGCAACGTGTCAACCTCACCAAGAAGGGAAAACTTGCAACCTTTCAGTGTAACAGGTAAAAAACACCAATGGACCAGGTTGTTAGTGGCAACTGGTGCTGGTCTCATGACGTGATGACATATTGTGGAATGGCCTACCCTTCCTGTATCAGACTCTCCCCTAATCTTCAGGCCTTCAAGAAATCCCCTAAAACCTATCTTTTCAGATCACTGATGCCAACCTATGCCTTTCTTCACCTCCCGGCACATCATGACTGAGAACCCTTCCTTGTCCTCACCATTTCTGTAACAGTAGGAGTGATCCTAATGACAAATAAAACTCCTCGTCTTCCTCCTCCCAACTAGGTTTGTCTTGGTTTTGTCTCGATCCCACTGGTTATTGTAAAGTGCTGCGGAAACTGTTGGCGAAATATAAATGATGATAATAATAATATTGCGTTATATCCTGAGCCTGGTCTGGATAGGCTCTGAATCGCGTGAGTGGGACCAATCAGAAACTCATTACTTTGGCTCACTTCTCATACTGTTGTGCACTATATATTGTTTGCTTCCTTTTGAGGTGCTTTGAACGGAGAAGAACTTAAAGACAATTCAAAGACAAGTTCAAAGACTGCAGAAGATTGCGAGTAGTAGCGCTCCACCTTGGATTTTTGTATATTGTTTATGTATCTTTGACAGAGGATACTTTGTATGGTGTTGAGCGATACTTATGTTCTTCCTTCATATCACTAGAATTTTCTTGCGTTGATACCACACATCACTTATAAATAAAAACTATCAGGGTTATTCAAAGAGAATCGAAAAGTTACCGCACGTTCGGTGACTTTTCGTTCTCCTCAATTCGGAGAGATTTGGCGATCCCATTTCGGCGACCCTGCGGTGTATTCAGCAAGCACCACAGGGTAGTCGTAGTGCAGGGAAAAGCCGCCGCAAACCCGCTGAAAACTCACTGCAAAACCCAGCGAACGCACACCGAAACCCGCAAAAACATCTGGATTAACCCCGCCGAACACGCTGGAGAAACCCGAGCAGCTGCTGATCACAGTGCAGAGCAGCCGCCGGAAAAAGCCGACACCGCAGACGAATGGAGTGAGAAAAATATAAAAACAGTACGCTTGAATGTTTGAAAAGTGAAACGCTGTTTGCAAAGAAACTACAGAACGAAAATGTCTGAAATTGACATATAAAATCCAATAAATGATAATAAAAAGGGCTGTTACAGAAAAAAGAAAAAAAACGATTTAAAAATATTGGATTTTTTTTTTCTTCACAAAAAAAATCCCGAAAAATGCCTAAAAGATCCTTAAAAAAATCTAAAAATAAAGAAACTTTTTACTGCAGAATAAAATAATAAACGGTTTATTAGATATTGAATTAAAACGGGAATATTTTTAACATTGAAGCCTATGGGATTCGCCTGAATAAACCGGTCGAATGAAACCACCGAACGGCAGGGCAATTCGGCAACTTTTCACTGCTGTTTTGTGTTCTCTGAATAGACGAAGCATTGCTTCTCTATGGGGATTCACTGCCCTTGACCAGGCACCGTATGTACCAACATTTGGCGAACTGCCTGCTTTCTGAATAGCCGAATGGCCAGGAATGGTAACCGTGCGCTGATTTTCACTGTTCAGTTACCTTACGGCCACAATTCGGAGCTCTTTGAATAACCCGGTAAATTATGAAGACTAAAACCATGACGAAAATCCATTGACTTTAAAGTCGACTAATAAAAACTAGACTAAAATGTTAAGTAGGAGATATTTGGGCAAAGATCAAATCAGAACTAATCACATGTAAGTCAGAAATGATGAATTTTCTATATTCAGATAATATAATGATCTATATTATATATATATATTCAGATCCAGGAGTATATAATGAGTGCGGAAATTCTAGAAATGCTTAAATAATGCAGAATATATTTTAACCCCATTGGATTTTTAGTTGATTAAATTTACTCTAGATTAAGTTGACTAAAATCTTGTGACATTTAGGCTAAGGTCAGACTAACGCTGTATTAACGTGCGTTTAGCAGCACTAAATCACGGCCGTGCTAGCAGCAAATTACGTCCAATGCTGGGCAACATACGAAGAACGTCCGCACAAAAGTGCGGCTGCGCAACGCAAGTGGCAAACGAACGCATTTTTTCGAGAACGTCAAACCACTAGTACGGACGTACAGAGTGCGCTGCGTCCGCTAGCGGCGTGTGTGCGTGAATAGGAGACGTCAGACGCTGCTAATGTCCGGCCAACATCACGTCCAGACGCAAAAAGTGTTTTATTGATGATCCGTACAAAATCACGGATGAAAATGCGCATCGTATGACCGCTATCTCGTATACTGTGAAAAAATACGTCCATTCGTTCGAACGCACTTTTTCACGGACAACGCGAAAAATGCGTTAGTCTGACCCTAGCCTTAGTCGACTAAAACAATTCAGATGACTAAAATATGACTAAAACTAAATGAAAATTTGCCGCCAAAATTAAGATGGAGTCATACGTTACCTCTACATACATGGCGTCTAAAAACAGGCTTCAAGGATACAGACATTTTCGAAGGTCTTGTCCCTCTGTACCTATAATTACCCCCAGTCTTACACTATGAACATGTTTACCGCACATTGTGTTGATCTAATGTGGATCCGTTTGGAAGGAACAATACAAATTGGATTCTTGCATCCATTGGCTAGAGATACGCGCCTGTCTATTCGTGATTGTATTATTGATTTCTGGGTTTGTCCTCTATTTGTCTTTTCTTTGATATGGATTTCACAACGAGAAAATTGTCCGGACTATCAAAAGGACCTACTGCATTTAACAGAGAAGGTAACTAGTTATTATTTTTTGTGGATACAACTGACATCTGGAAAACACTGATCCCAGGACAGGATCGCGGAACATGGAAGCACAAGAAGCTGGGTATAGCTAGATAAAGGGCCAGGTTAGCACCTATGGAGCTGCATCTCCAGCCCCATTCTCCAAAATAGGCCCAGAGAATAGTTAGCTGTTGGCACCAGTCGGCTCAAAAACAAATGGCGACTTGAAGAATGAGGCAGAGACACATCAGGTAGTAAGAAGGATGAGGCACATACACAACCGGTAGTCTGAAGGATGAGGCACATACACAACCGGTAGTCTGAAGGATGAGGCACATACACAACCGGTAGTCTGAAGGATGAGGCACATACACAACCGGTAGTCTGAAGGATGAGGCACATACACAACCGGTAGTCCGAAGGATGAGGCACATACACAACCGGTAGTCCGAAGGATGAGGCACATACACAACTGGTAGTCCGAAGGATGAGGCACATACACAACTGGTAGTCTGAAGGATGAGGCACATACACAACCGGTAGTCAGAAGGATGCGGCAGATACACAACTTGTAGTCAGAAGGATGGGACAGATACACAACTGGTACTCAGAAGGATGCGGCAAATACACAACTGGTAGTCAGAAGGATGGGCAGATACACAACTTGTAGTCAGAAGGATGGAGGAGAGACAACGGATCGTGAGCAGGATGGAGGAGAGTCCTAACGGCTCGTGACCAGGATGGAGGAGAGTCCCAACGGCTTGTGACCAGGATGGGGCAGAGACACAACAAATAGTGAGAAGGATTGAGCTATGACACACCACCTCATGAAAAGGATGGGCTGAAACATGACAATTAGTGAGAGGGATTGGTCAGAGACACACTAGGTAGTCAGAAAGATGGCGTGTTATAGCTTATCCCCCCTCACTCCTGGTGTGGTTCTGCCCCATGGCATGATTAGGTTGGGTGCAGAGACACAAGTAGTAAGAGGGATGGGGTAGACACACAATGATCAGTGAAAGGGTAGATTCAACATGTAGTGCAAGGAATAGGACAGAGACACAATGAAAGATAAAAGTCTAGTACAGAGGCACATCTTCAGCTACACATTCACCGGGACTTAGGCTAGGGTCAGACGAACGCATTTTTCGCGTCAACCGTCAAAAAGTGCTTCGAACGAATGGACGTATTTTTTCACGGAATACGGGATGGCGGTCATACGATGCGCAATTACGGCCGTGATTTTTTACGGATCCAAATCAGGAAACTTTGGGTGTCTGGACGTTATGTTGGCCGGACATGAGCAGCGTCTGACATCTCCTAATCACGCACACACGCTGCTAGCGGACGCAGCGCACTCTGTAAGTCAGTACTAGCGGTTTGACGTTCTCGAAAAAATGCGTTTGTTTGCCACTTGCGTTGCGCGGCCGCACTTTCTTGCGGCCGTTCTTCGTATGTTGCCCGGCATTGGACGTCATTTGCTGCTAGTGCGGCCGTGATTAAGTGCGGCTAAACGCACGTTAATACTGCGTTTGTCTGACCCTAGCCTTAATGTTGTTTTTCCTCCATCTTTCCGTGTTCTTTTAGTGGCGAGTACAACCACCAAGGAGGGAGGTACAACAAGTTTAATTCACTCTTTGACTGAAACATATCATTAGTCAAGGAGTACAGCATTTATCAGACATAATTAAAATGAGGCAGTCCAGGCTGTGTCAGATTGCATTAAATCGCACCTGTCACACTGACCTACAGGCTGCCACCATCTTTGCAATAGCATAGGAACCTGAGGTCCATTCAGAGGTGAGGAGAGGTCCGTAGAGCCGGCCTACAGGAAACAGGCAATGGCGGCGTCCAGCAGGCGAGTATGACAGGTGAATTTTAAGAGATGATTCAGTACACTGGAACCCAGAGATGAGAGTGCAACTGCCTACTGGCATCCAGCCAATCCAATGGCCTCTAAGTGCAAGCCCGGTACATTCCTGACCTAAATCCTGAAAGGCTGATCAGCACGGCCGGATTGACAGCTTTCTGGTTGGCGGTAATCTCCCTTCTGCTCAGAGAGCTAAATAATTCTTCGGGGACATTCTCTGGAGAAGACACTAAGGTCACCATGACCATTTAAATGACATTGAATAGGTCATGGTGCCAAGGGTGTCAAATAACATGGGCCGATAAACGCTGAGCTATCTGGGAAAACGAAGGATGTATTAAAATATCCAACAACAACAAAAAAGAACAATTCACCTGTATTTGTCCCGGAAAATAATAACGTCTGGCAGCAGAT
Organism: Leptobrachium leishanense; assembly: GCA_009667805.1. Lineage (NCBI taxonomy): Eukaryota > Metazoa > Chordata > Amphibia > Anura > Megophryidae > Leptobrachium > Leptobrachium leishanense. The sequence continues at coordinate 38,878,682 of CM019067.1, read as the reverse complement.
AGGGAGCATCAATGTTTCGGGTTTCAATAACCTGGGGAAGGACGGAAAACAAACTGAACAATCCTGTCATTTTATTGCACGTGATTTAATCAGAACATAAAAGATATTATAAATGAGGATACCATCATGTTCATGAATGAATATACTCGAGTTTTTATAGTTGGGTTTTTCAGGTGATGCACAAAAGTGAAAACTGAAAATAACGATGTCACTTTTTTTTTTTTTTTTTTTACAGAAAGTTCTTTAAACCCCTTTTAGAACGCGTGTTCGATTTTCCTGCTCCATAAACTGTTGCTATGACAGAACACGCTCACACGCAGGAAGCCCTAATGAAAAGTACAAATCGGAAAAATAAGCATTTTAGGGACAGGTTTAATTCAGTTCGACTGCTGAAACCAGCAGCACGAGCCGCCACGCGGTCCTATGGACTCCAGGAGGTGGTACTCGCTGCGGCACGTAGCGCTGCATTACGGGGCAGACTGCTTTAACACCCTGTTACAGAGCAGGCGCTGATTCAACAGAGACGCTAAGGGCCTTAGAGCCCCCGTTTTATCGGTAACTTTGTAATACAGACCCAGGTTTTTCTAATAGTCATGTTAAAAAGCAAAACATTGTACATTACGCAGGCACAAAATAAGCATTTTTTGTCCAGTCGTTTTACCAGCCAATTTTTTTCCAGCCCAGCGTCATTTTTCAAATTTCAGATTTTAGGGTAAGAAATTAGGATTAGGTTACTGTTTGTGCTTGTTTTGGGGTTAGCTTTACATTTTGGATTAACCCTAACATTCTGTTCCATTTTTGCTTCATTTTAGGCAGCAGATATTGTCCCTAATGTATAACCTTATCCCTAAATTTCTAACCTTAACCCTAATTTATAACCCTATCCCTAACTTCTAACCCTTACCATAATTTCTAACCTTAAACCTATCTTCTAACCCTAACCCTAACTTCTAACACTAACCCTAAACTCTAATCCTAACCCCTAATCATAATTTCTAATCCTAACCTCTAATCCTTACCCTAATTTCTAATCCTAACCCTAATTTTTAATCCTAACCCTAATTTCTTTTTTTTATTATTATTCAAAGCGTCATGAGATACATGCGTCAGTGATACAGCAAGTGTACATAATATCACGTTCTCAACAAACGAATGCAGTATTTGTGATACAGCAATGAAAAACAGTATATCTAACCCTAATTTCTAACACTAACCTTAACCTCTAATCCTAACCCTAATTTATAACCCTAACCCTGATTTTTAATCCTAACCCTAATTTCGAACCCTAACCATAATTTCTAACACTAACCCTGATTTTTAATACTAACCCTAATTTCTAACCCTAACCTACAATCCTAATCCTAATTTCTAACCCTAACCTATAATCCTAACCCATAATCCTAACCCTAATTTCTAACACTAACCCTGATTTTTAATCCTAACCCTAATTTCTAACCCTAACCATAATTTCTAACACTAACCCTGATTTTTAATACTAACCCTAATTTCTAACCCTAACCTATAATCCTAACCCTAATTTCTAACACTAACCCTAATTTTTAATCCTAACCCTAATTTCTAACCCTACCCTATAATCCTAACCCTAATTTCTAACCCTAACCTATAATCCTAACCCTAATTTCTAACCCTAACCTATAATCCTAACCCTAATTTCTAACACTAACTCTGATTTTTAATCCTAACCCTAATCTTTAATCCTAACCCTAATTTCTAACACTAACCTCTAATCCTAACTTCTAACACTAACCTTAATTTCTAATCCCATCCCTAATCTCTAACGCTAACCCCAACGTCTAATCTAAACCCTAATTTCTAAACCAAAGAACATTTCAAATCCCAAACCTAATTTGAAAACTGAAACCAAATCCTCAGTTTTTAACCCTATCCTGAAATTTCTAACTCTATTTCTATATTTTTAACCCTATTCCTCAATTTTAAACCATAACTCTATCCATAATTTCTAACTCTAACTCTATCCCATCTCTCTAACCCTAGCTATTGAAGATATCTGTCTATTTTAGCTGAAGCGTCCAATTCAGCCGATACAACTCATTCCCTAATGACATGTTCCACTAGAACCTTAAACCAGCGCAGCAGGTTCACTTTGAGAACAGTAGCTAATAACCTTATTCAAATCTTAATGTAGTCATTTTACATAAAACGACCCGGCAATTTAAACATAAGAGGGTGTGGGCGTTTGAAACCTACTGTATAAAAGTTTATTAATACAAATGATTTAAGGACACACTACGCCCTGATTAGGTAAAGGACGGATACACACACGATGTGAACTGCAGCAATTATTTAAAGAGAATGTATGAGTTACATTGTTCCTGCTTTTCTCAGAAACACACATCAAAGCGTCACACTGAACAGTCTTTTCCCATTCCTTCCCCCCATTAATGAAAGCGGAGCCTCGGAATGAATGCACGAAAGGTAAAAGCGGTCCTTTGGAGACTTTCCCCAGACGAGCAGCACACTACTCGCATCAGATCACAGCTATCTTTGGGACTCGTTTAAAGTACAAAAGGAAGCGCGCTGTTAAAATCCTACAAGGGAGAAGGTGCTGCTTGGGGAATAATGAACTGCTCGGCGTTTGAAGCGTTTCCCTTTTACTTGTGACTCACGCGGTTTCAAGGACGGCGAGGGCACATACAAACTGGACCGCGTCCACTGTATATATCATTTGTATCGAGTTATACATACTATTTTTCACCAAGGACTTCTGTAGTGTTTATGGAGATGAATAACAATGTAACTATTTACCCTTTTAAACAGACTTTGCCTGACGGCGAGTTAGTTTAGACATAACGCTAGACCGGTCTTTGGAAAAAACGGTAACCGCTGAGGGAAAACGGGATGCGGGGATGGGATGATACCTTGCTGACATGCTGGCAAAAGGCAGGGACTGCAATCATCTGACTGAGGAAGTTCAGATAGGCTGCGACCAGTGCCATGATACTGCACCGGTTATACATCTGCAGGTTGTCTTCGTTGGAAAGTGCCAAGTCCTAGGAGGTAAAGAAAGAAAAAACATGTTAATGTGCTAGGACATTGCAGAGAAGATTTTATCTATATTTAACCCCTTCATTGCCAAGTGACTTTCCATTAAAACACTACCAGGACTCAGTGGTTTTATGGAAAATCACTTTCCGTTATCCAAGCTGTAAAAACGTTTGTAGCGGCCAAGGTTGCTAACCCCTGTACTACAGTCAGCTCATTTGACAGACAAAGGGCTCCCCTGCTGATCAAATTTCGCTTCTGCAGAATGTATCCGTGAGACCCAGGCAGATAAACTCCGGGTCCGTTACAGACACAGAAAGGAGTTCTATGAATCGCAGCACATTGGCTGCAACGTCCTGTATGCTGAAACTTTGGAAATGGTTCTACAGACCATATGCAAAAGAATTTCATTTGCAGTAAAAAAAATACCTTTGCATTGCTCCAGGAAAAACGACCAGATCGAGTTCAGACAGTATCGGGCTCCTGCAGGAGCTTCTGAAGATCGAGAATACTCAGTGATGGTAGTGAAAGGGTTAAATCGAGACAGAGATACCAGAAAGGAAAGATGAAAATAGAGAGATGAAGTGCTTAAACTGAACTCACCATGGTTTACATATTTTTGGCTAAGAAACACACAAAAAAGAATTGCCCGACTGACAGCAAGGATGTCAGCAGACATTCTCCCGTCCTCTGCAGCCACTGACGTCCATGATCTATCTATGCTATTATTATATGTTTCTTTATAGGTTGCGTTTACCCCGCCATTTATTTTTGTATGTACCGGTGATCTGATAAAGGAGTCAGTGTGCCGGCGTCACAATGGAGGGCCGCTCTGGCGCAGATCCACACAACTGCCCTTCAGAAAGTGGAGAGATGTCACATCCTTATAATTATGTAATTATCCATATAATTGGGCAGACTAGATGAGCCGAAAGGTTTTTAATCTGCCGACATATTCTAGGTTTCTATCCTGCTGGTGACCTGATAAAGGAGTCAGAGTGCCAGCGTCCCCAGTCTGGTGCAATGCACACCACTGCCCCACCAAAAAGTGCTGAGGTTTGACATCAGCGTCCAGTTCTAGATTGACAGCAAGCCTCAGTTATCGATCTCTCATCAAGTATTGGGATGTTATAAGAGACCGGCACTTGTTAGTGTCCACTCCGGTTACCGCATGAGGAATTTCTAGGCATCTCTGCAACATTAGTTGACGTTTCCTTTTGCCATTACGTGAGTCGATGCCGGCACGTGCAGCGCTGTTATAACGGCAGATATATGCTTTACCAGCTGTCAACTTGAACGTTAGTTGAAAGAGCCTCGTCTCTGCTAAAATGATCCCAAACATCACCGCTGCTGCACTGAGTATTCGGACACTGGATAAATTACCCACAAAGGCCGTCACGTTACCAACTTCATCCACCATTAAATTACCGCTGATGTGTTCACGAGCGGAGCTGTGCAAGTACGAAGGATCGATCACCAAATCAATTCGCCGTTAATGTTACTCAGAGGTTAGAGAACTCACTTGTAAAGCAATTGCCACTCGAATGAGGTCAATGACCACTTCTTCGTTGGCCAGTTCGATGGTCGTCAGCGCCAGAGTGGTGTAAAGCAACTCGTAATTCTTCTGCATGTTGTCGTCCTCCTTACAGCCGAGGAAGATGTGTCTGTACAGCTGCTGGCCATGCTGAAAAGAAGCAAAACGAATGACACATCAACCCATAAAAAAACGGAAGAATGAAACAACCTCACAGACGTTAGAATGAAGTTTAGGTCATTCTAGGTCAGTGAATGTCTCTCTTGATTTTCTCACATTATCGGCTACTCAACGCCGCCGTCATCCTTTCACTGATATACAAAGTACTATAGTGACGGGCGCGTGGAACTGTGCAATTTAACCAAGAGTTGGACAGCTAGCTCTTTCTCGAATTTTCTTTTAAAGAGGATAAATTAAAACCACTTATTTCGGGTAAAAAAGAAATAAAACCAGAGGTGAAATTAGTAACCACTGCTGATCCTCCGTCACACACTCTGGTCATCTGTCTTTCGCATATAGTGGAAAGTTCCCCTTTACTACCATACTGTGGCTTCCTCAGGTGCTCGTCCAGGTTTATGTGCTCATTATGGGCCCCATTACAATCATCGCGTTAAAACGCTCGCGCAACGCGTGAATTTGTGCGCCCAGCATTAAACGCTAACGCGCGTAAATCAACGCTGGAATTCCAATCCTCGCGCATTTTTTCATCCGTCGAGCAATAACGCGCGTAAAACGGACGCGCACAAATGCGCTCGCTGCAACGTTACGCGCAGAAATCAGTGTGCGGACTGTTTTTTTCATGCGATTCAGCCAATCAGAATTAAGAACCACAATTATCTCACGTTACGTTTTTGCACCTGTCAAAGTCAATCTGTGCATATATGCTGTATCAAAAAAAAATGCACACACAACTTCTCAAATTTATTGGTTTGGGTATGTGTACAATGTGTAACTATAAAACAAAAACCAAAGTGGTAGGCGCCCCCGCCTGTGCAGCAACCAACTTCCCAAAGCCGGCCAGCAATCAGTGGTTTCCCCCAAACCAAAGTGCAAATATAACAAAGAATATACGTATCTGGCGGCGCGATAACAATCGCTATGGATAGTCTGGATGCTCTCTTATGGTAATGCGTCCATACATATATGTAAAAAGAAACAGGAGAATACAATAGTGCAGTGCGTAATAGACAATACTGGATATATTAGGTGACTCGTTTACACTCACAAATATAGAGCCACAACACTGGCTCTGAGTGGATCAAGGCAGGAGGGTCCTTTTCTTCTATGAGTATAGAAAGGTGACCCACACCTTTCTAAGCAGGATTATCCTTAAGATATCTACTAATTTTTTCACTTATTGAGACATGGGTTAATTACCCTACTGTTTAACACCATTTGCCATCTACACATACTTTACAGGCATTAATTGTAGATATATCCTGCTACCACATTCCGCACCACTGTTAGTGGCCTTATAGACATAGACTACATTCGACCCATAATATATATGTGTACATTCCTTTCCTCCTTATTGCAGGACCTATCATTATTAAGCCATTAACTAGAAGATTTACTATTCTTCACTTCGTGGATGTGTTTCTAAATCGTCCATATACATTCCACTCTCATAAAATTTCCATAGAACTAGCCCTTTCCCCTCCCCTTATTCGTGCAGAGCGCATATCCTTTACTACCACAGTTGTGGTATACTCCTCTTACTATAGAAGTTGTTAGAGCCACCTTCACATAATAGGTTCCTCCTTAATATAACCTTGCTCATTTTTCAGGTCATATCACATATTGTAGGACCTTTTTCTATATACCTATCTTTAAGGTTATATAGCTTCGGAACCCATATTCATGCACTACTTGCACATACATACTTTATATAGCTGCACAGGGTCTGTGCTTTATATAACCAGTAGCTCTCCTCTCTCTTTTTATCTCACTCTGAATTGTTTTATACCATTCATCCCTTTGTTGCTAAAGCTACCTTTTCACAAATAGGTTTCACCTCCATGTAACTTTGCCCATATTTTGGGCCATATTGCATTTTTGTAATATAAAGTAAGCACGTTTCCTAGAGATTACTCTCAATGCACACACAGTTTCAGAATCTATCATACACACAATTATTATTACTGTCCTTTTTGGTCTGTACATTCACTTTAATCCATGCACATATTTTTCACATTAAGTGTAATCCCATCTATTTACATATACGTATATTGGTATTTCTATCCATGCCGTCTTATGAGGAGTTGGGGCAGGCTCTCCTTTAGAAAATGGGATATTTATTATTTGCATGGAGCCTCCCTATATATTGTATAGTATCCATCCATCTATCGGTATTTCTAACCATCCACCTTATTGCTGTTTGTGCCATCCCGCCGCTCAACTTTGATAGAGGCCCTTGTGGAACGCATCTATACAGCGGAATGAAGGTTTGACACGCACATTGGAACGCAACATCTATACTGCGCATGCGCAAGATGGCGGCGTCCGCGCGATATTGAAAACAGCTGCCGTTTGAAGCGTGGATTGTACGCCACCGATCGCACATCACACCTGGGGACTATTATTTTTATTTCAGGACATTATATAACATCCTTTTGACAATATGTCTGTAAGCCAGCTGAGGAAGCCACATTGTGTGGCGAAACGCGTACTGGCATACCTGTTCTATCAGGTTTTTTTCAGGGTTACCTGCTGCGCCAGGTCCTGTTTATTTTATGTTCATTTAAATAAATTTTATTTTCTTTTTTCTGCATCAGTCCCCGGCGTGTCTTGGTGTTCAAGGTTTCTATGGACTTGACCTTCAACAAGTCCACAGGCATTCCAACCTAGAGCTTGGTCCTTAAGCTCCATCAAATGTGAGTGAATTTCCATCTTAATATACTCACGCTATTGTTATCAGATCTGCACAAAGAAGTCTTTTCTCGTCTTTATCCCTATGTACTAAGCACGATTTAAAGAAGACCGCTCCTGCTTAGAAAAGGTGTGGGTCACCTTTCTATACTCATAGAAGAAAAGGACCCTCCTGCCTTGATCCACTCAGAGCCAGTGTTGTGGCTCTATATTTGTGAGTGTAAACGAGTCACCTAATATATCCAGTATTGTCTATTACGCACTGCACTATTGTATTCTCCTGTTTCTTTTTACATATATGTATGGAAGCATTACCATAAGAGAGCATCCAGACTATCCATAGCGATTGTTATCGCGCCGCCAGATACGTATATTCTTTGTTAAATGTGTAACCATACTTTGCTGTATATTTTTTTGGGCTGGTGTATTTGGTTTCGGCCAGGTTGATAGGAGTTGGTAAAATTATGCACGCAAAGGCTGTGCGGTAACTCCTGCGCATAGATTGTAATACCATCCTCGCACCAGCGCACAAACGCATTTGCGCTCACAATGTTAGAGTATAGGACGCGCAACGTATAGTAAGCTCGCACAGCGTTCGTGCAGGTTCACCCACGGTAGACGTATGCGTGCGTTTGTTGCGCGGTCATTGTAATACGACGTTCAGCGCAAAGGGTTTTGTCCCTCGCGTTAATGCATTTTTGCTCGGGCGCAAGCGTATGCGCGATGTTTGTATTAGGGCCCGATATCGGCTGGGTAGAGAAGGTTTGAATACCTCAGGTTCGGGACACCTGACCAGCACGTCTCAGCTCTACAGCCATGTAAAGCAGGATCGACTGTACCAACACGTCTCAGCTCTACAGCCATGTAAAGCAGGATCGACTGTACCAACACGTCTCAGCTCTACAGCCATGTAAAGCAGGATCGACTGTACCAACACGTCTCAGCTCTACAGCCATGTAAAGCAGGATCGACTGTACCAGCACGTCTCAGCTCTACAGCCATGTAAAGCAGGATCGACTGTACCAACACGTCTCAGCTCTACAGCCATGTAAGGCTAGGGTCAGACTAACGCATAGTTCGCGTTGTCTGTGAAAAAGTGCGTTGAACGAATGGACGTATTTTTTCACGGAATACGCGATAGCGGTCAGACGACGCGCATTTCCATCCATGATTTTGTACGGATCATCAATAAAACCCTTTTTGCGTCTGGACGTGATGTTGGATGGACATTAGCAGCGTCTGACGTCTCCTATTCACGCACACACGCCGCTAGTGGACGCAGCGCACTCTGTACGTCCGTACTAGCGGTTTGACGTTCTCGAAAAAATGCGTTCGTTTGCCACCTGCGTTGCGCAGCCGGACTTTCGTGCGGCCGTTCTTCGTATGCTGCCCAGCATTGGATGTCATTTGCTGCTAGCACGGCCGTGATTTAGTGCGGATAAACGCAAGTTAATACTGCGTTAGCCTAAAGCAGGATCAACGTTCATCAAATCAAGGATCATCGAATATATATATATATATATATATATATATATATATATATATATATCTCCCAAGACATAACTGAAATTGAGAGAATCTCAGTAAGTGGGATTCACTGGGGGTCATTGTGTCCATGATGGTACTTGCCCAACCTGGGTGGAGACTGTCCTCGCACACAATATATTGCATTTTGTAATCGGACAGTCTTATCGCTAATGGCTGGGAAAGCCAGAAAAAAGCCAGCTGTGATGGTCACAAGATACACTATATTGCCAAACGTATTTGCTCACCCATCCATATGCGAGTCAAGGCAGGTGAGTGAATATTTTTGGCAATATAGTGTAAGTGAAATTGCACTGTGACATCCACCATGATTGTGATGTCACAGCTGTTAGGCCGTAAATTCAGGCATCCATAATGTTCAATGTGATAATATTTGAGACCCGCCAGCTGGATTCTATTATACAGTACAGTGGCTGTCGGCAGTTATACTGGAGACCCACCAACTGGATTCTATTATACAGTACAGTGGCTGTCGGCAGTTATACTGGAGACCCACCAACTGGATTCTATTATACAGTACAGTGGCTGTCGGCAGTTATACTGGAGACCCACCAACTGGATTCTATTATACAGTACAGTGGCTGTCGGCAGTTATACTGGAGACCCACCAACTGGATTCTATTATACAGTACAGTGGCTGTCGGCAGTTATACTGGAGACCCACCAACTGGATTCTATTATACAGTACAGTGGCTGTCGGCAGTTATACTGGAGACACACCAGCAGGATTCTATTGTACAGTACAGCGTACATGAGATCTACTGATGTGATAGGCCCTTATCGCCTGAAGAGCGTTTTTAACCCCTTCACCACCATGATCGTGTATACACAATCAGCCTTAGCAGACACAGCAGACAGAGATAGTGTTAACCCTTTCGCTGCTGAGGCTTTTCCCGCCTCTGTGCTGAGGTCATTTTTACCGGTTTTGCTCATCATGTTTAAACGTGTTTTGAAGGCTTATTTTAGTATATTACCCAGACATATTATATATCGTTCTTTCCGTCAGACTCGGTAGATTCATAATATGTCATTATTATATGTATACGTTATGTCATGTCTGTATATTAGAACAAAAAATGCAATAAAATATGTATTTTCAATAATTTACAACGTGTAAAGTGTTTTTTTTCACATTTTAACATGCGAGCAATTGCGGTTACATTTTGTAAGGGGTGCGCTTGTTAAAAAAATTAGAGATGGGGTCTCGTTACATTTTTTTTTGGGGAAAATTACGCGATTTTTAACAAACGCACCGCATACAAAAATCGTTAGTGCAGCATCATTGTTCACATTATAATTGAAATGGGAACAATATTGCTACACTAACAAACCAAAAAAAAGAAAAAAAAAATGTTTATTTTTTTTTTTTTATATATTTTTTTTAAATATATTTTTATTTTTAATTTTAATTTTTTTTTAAAAACTTTTTTCACATTCGTGTTTGGTATCGTTGGAACGGCCATGCTCTGGCGATCCAACCATACCAAACATTAACCCCTAGCTGCCACGGATCGGGAGATAGGGAGTTCCAATGAACTCCCTATCTCCACCGTTGGTGGCAGTTAGGGGTTAACTCTAGGACTGGCGTCATCGTGCGTAGCACGATGACGCCAGTCCTCAGGGGGAGTTCCCGGAGGCTTGGCCGACATCCAAGATGTCGGCCAGCTCCGGGAAAGGATCGCGAACCGGTGCTTTTCAGCGCCGATTCGCGATCCAGCTCCCCAGGGGTTAATGCCAGGCACCATTTGGAAGGGCAGGCTGTGCCCTTCCAAATTGTGCCTGAGTTAACTCCCGCAACGCCGCCGATCGGGAGGGAGAGAGGTCCGAAGGACCTCCCCCCCTCCCTTTCAGGCGCCTCCTCCGCACATGCGGGGGTGGGGCGCCTGAAATAACTCCAGCGGCTGCGGTCCCGGATGCCGGGCTGACATCGAGGATGTCAGCCCGCACCGGGGGGGCCAGCGATCGGCCGGAACCCGGCCGAACGCTGACCCCAATGGGAGGACGCGCTGAGCGCCTCCTCCGCACAGCAGCGGTAATGCGGAGGACGCGCTGAACGCGTCCTCCACATTGAAGTGGTTAACGTGACCTTGGGCTATGCTGCATCATTGCAAACAAAATTTGCTGCAAATAAAGCTTTTTTGCATTTGGGCTACAGAGGGTGTCCCTAAAGGTTTAGCACCGAGGGCATGATGAGCGAGATCCTAACACACATCTCCCTGCCAAATAGGTTATTACAGTAAAGAATACATTGGGAATATTCCCAAATATTTATCACTGTATAAATCCTTAAAAATTATGATTTTACCACAAAAAAAACAACTGGTTCCTGACAGTGTTTTTTTTTTTTTTTTTTTAAAGGGGATATCTATTGGAAGTGAAGGGGTTAATAGATAATTTTCTTTGACAAATAAAGCCACTGACCAGTCACAAGATAAAATTATATTGTGCATCCTCTAGAGAATGGGTTTTGGGAATCTGCAAACCGTTTGCTTTGACTCAGAGTGACATTAATGCGCGGATGATGCCATCGGAAGAAGGATGCGGTGCTCCCCCTGCAGAGATCAGCACTTTGCCAAATTTTAAGACACTTGGAAAGGATGTTAAAAAGACGTGTTGACTCAAGTGTCAAACTACAGACGCCTTCCGAGCTGCCGGTGAGGGACAAACAAAAAGCAGGAAGCTTTTAGCTGTGATATCAGCTGGCAGTAGCAGGCTCGTGTCCTGTACGGTGCCAGGACTTTGTGATCATTTGACACAGACATTATAAATAAATAAATATTAGGATATAAAGTATTTTCCCAGGAAGGATACGTTGAGATTCCTCTCGTTTTCAAGTATGTCCTGGGTTGAAGAACATTGAAATTTTACACTAGGTACAGGAATACAAAGTAATAAAATGCAAGATATTAAAAATAACACAAATGTACAGATTAAAACACAGAAAATGAATATGTAAAACAACAGGATATTGTGTGTGTATACAGTCATGGCCAAAATTGTTGGCACCCTAGACGTTTTTCCAGAAAATCAAGTATTTCTCACAGAAATGTATTGCAGTAACACATGTTTTGCTATACACATGTTTATTCCCTTTGTGTTATTGTAACAAAACAAAAAAAAGGGAGGAAAAAAAGCAAATTGGACATAATGTCACACAAAACTCCAAAAATGGGCTGGAAAAAATTCTTGGCACCCTTTCAAAATTGTGGATAAATAAGATTGTTTCAAGCATGTGATGCTCCTGTAAACTCACCTGGGGCAAGTAACTGGTGCGGGCAATATAAAAATCACACCTGAAAGCACATAAAAAGGAGAGAAGTTCACTTAGTCTTTGCATTGTGTGTCTGTGTGTGCCACACTAAGCATAGACAACAGAAAGAGGAGAAGAGAACTGTCTGAGGACTTGAGAACCAAAATTGTGGAAAAATATCAACAATTTCAAGGTTACAAGTCCATCTCCAGAGATCTAGATTTGCCTTTGTCCACAGTGCGCAACATTATAAAGAAGTTTGAAACCCATGGCAGTGTAGCTAATCTCTCTGGGCGTGGACGGAAGAGAAAAATTGATGAAAGGTTGCAACGCAGGATAGTCCGGATGGTGGATAAGCAGCCCCAAACAAGTTCCAAAGAAATTCAAGCTGTCCTGCAGGCTCAGGGAGCATCAGTGGCGGCGCAAACTATCCGTCGACATTTAAATGAAATGAAACGCTATGGCAGGAGACCCAGGAGGACCCCACTGCTGACAGAGATATAAAATAGCAAGACTACAGTTTGCCAAAATGTACTTGAGTAAGCCAAAATCCTTCTGGAAAAACGTCTTGTGGACAGATGAGACCAAGATAGAGCTTTTTGGTAAAGCACATCATTCTAATGTTTACCGGAAATGGAATGAGGCCTACAAAGAAAAGAACACAGTACCTACAGTGAAATATGGTGGAGGTTCAATGATGTTTTGGGGTTGTTTTGCTGCCTCTGGCACTGGGTGCCTTGAATGTGTGCAAGGCATCATGAAATCTGAGGATTACCAAAGGATTTTGGGTCGCACTGTAGAGCCCAGTGTCAGAAAGCTGGGTTTGGGTCCGAGATCTTGGGTCTTCCAGCAGGACAATGACCCCAAACATACGTCAAAAAGCACCCAGTAATGGATGGCAACAAAGCGCTGGAGAGTTCTGAAGTGGCCAGCAAGGAGTCCAGATCTAAATCCCATTGAACATCTGTGGAGAGATCTTAAAATTGCTGTTGGGAAAAGGTGCCCTTCCAATAAGAGAGACCTGGAGCAGTTTCCAAAGGAAGAGTGGTCCAAAATTCCAGGTGAGAGGTGTAAGAAGCTTATTGATGGTTATAGGAAGCCACTGATTTCAGTTATTTTTTCCAAAGGGTGTGCAACCAAATATTAAGTTAAGGGTGCCAAGAATTTTGTCCAGCCCATTTTTGGAGTTTTGTGTGACATTATGTCCAATTTGCTTTTTTTCCTCCCTTTTTTTGTTTTGTTCCAATACACACAAAGGGAATAAACATGTTTTACTGCAATACTTTTCTGTGAGAAATACTTGATTTCCTGGCAAAATGTCTGGGGTGCCAACAATTTCAGCCATGACTGTATATACAGTTTTTGTAAATTTACATTTTTGTAAATATTTTATTATATCTTTTCATGTGACAACACTGAAGAAATGACACTTTGTTACACAAGCTGTACACTTACTGCTTTACAGTGTAACAGTGTAAATTTATTTACTGTCCCCTCAAAATAACTCAACACACACAGCCATTCATGTCTAAACCGCTGCCAACAAAAGGGACTACACCCCTAAGTGAAAATCTCTAAACTGGGCCCAAAGTGTCAATATTTTGTGCGGCCGCCATTAATTTCCAGAACTGCCTTAACCCTCTTGGACATGGAGTTCACCAGAGCTTCACAGGTTGCCACTGGAGTCCTCTTCCACTCCTCCATGACGACATCATGGAACTGGCGGACGTTCGAGACCTTGCGCTCCTCCACCTTCCGTTTGTGGATGCCTCACAGATGCTCAATAGGGTTTAGGTCTGGAGACATGCTTGGCCAGTCCATCACCATTACCCTCAGCTTCTTTAGCAAGGCAGTGGACGTCTTGGAGGTGTGTTTGGGGTCGTTATCATGTCGGAATACTGCCCTGTGGCCCAGTCTACGAAGGGAGGGGATCATGCTCTGCTTCAGTATGTCACAGTACATGTTGGCATTCATGGTTCCCTCAATGAACTGTAGCTCCTTAGTGCCGGTAGCACTCGCGCAGCCCCAGACCATGACACTCCACCACCATGCTTGACTGTAGGCAAGACACACTTGTCTTTGTACTCCTCTCCTGGTTGCCGCCAAACACGCTTGACACCATCTGAACCAAACAGGTTTATCTTTGTCTCAGACACAGGACATGGTTCCAGTAATCCATGTCCTTAGTCTGCTTGTTTTCAGCAAACGGTTTGCGGGCTTTCTTATGCATCATCTTTAGAAGAGGCTTCCTTCTGGGACGACAGCCATGCAGAGCAATTTGATGCAGTGTGCAGCGTATGGTCTGAGCACTGACAGACTGACCCCCCCCCACCCCTTCAACCTCTGCAGCAATGCTGGCAGCACTCATACGTCTATTTCCCAAAGACGACCTCTGGATATGACGCTGAGCAGTGCACTCACCTTCTTTGATTGACCATGGCGAGGCATATTCTGAGTGGAACCTGTCCTGTTAAACTGCTCTATGGTCGTGGCCACCGTGCTGCAGCTCAGTTGTAGGGTCTTTGCCACCGTGCTGCAGCTCAGTTTCACGGTCTTGGCCACCGGGCTGCGGCTCAGTTTCAGGGTCTTGGCCACCGTGCTGCGGCTCACCGTGCTGCGGCTCAGTTTCAGGGTCTTGGCCACCATGCTGAGGCTGAGTTTCAGGGTCTTGGCCACCATGCTGCGGCTCAGTTTCAGGGTCTTGGCCACCGTGCCGCAGCTCAGTTTCAAGGTCTTGGCCACCGTGCTGCGGCTCAGTTTCAGGGTCTTGGCCACCGTGCTGCGGCTCAGTTTCAGGGTCTTGGCCACCGTGCTGAGGCTGAGTTTCAGGGTCTTGGCCACCATGCTGCGGCTCAGTTTCAGGGTCTTGGCCACCGTGCTGCAGCTCAGTTTCAGGGTCTTGGCCACAATGCTGCAGCTCAGTTTCAGGGTCATGGCCACCGTGCTGCAGCTCAGTTTCAGGGTCTTGGCCACCGCGCTGCAGCTCAGTTTCAGGGTCTTGGCCACCGCGCTGCAGCTCAGTTTCAGGGTCTCGGCAATCTACTTATAGCCTCGGCCATCTTTATGTAGAGCAACAATTCTTTTTTTCAGATCCTCAGAGAGTTCTTTGCCATGAGGTGCCATGTGGAAGTCCAGTGACCAGTATGAGAGAGTGAGAGCGATAACACCAAATTTAACACACCTGCTCCCCATTCACACCTGAGACCTTGTAACCAGTGGCGTAGCGTCTGGTCTCTCACTTAGGATACAGGCACTGTATGGTAGCTGTATGTCACTGTATGGCACTGTATTGCAGCTGTATGGCACTTGTATGGCAGTTCAGGCATCATGACAAGCCCTCCCTCCCTACATACACACATAATCACTGTCAGGGTCCTGCTCTGAAAAGCAGGTAAGACCTAGAGGTGTCTGGGTGAGATTCTTCATAGCGGGTTAATGTGTGAATGACAGCTGCTGAGGTTACAAATAAATGGCAGGTGACCATGGGTTTAAAACCCAGCAATGTGTGGCTTGTGTCAGACGTTTTTTCTGCTTTACATAGGAGTGTGAGAGTTTCTGTGTGCTTATTTATAACACAGTGTTTGTGTTTCAGTGTGTGTTCATGAGCGTGTCTCTATATTAAATTGTTTGCATCATATGAGAAGAAAGTCTGGTATTGTCTTTTATTGATTACCTTTAGGTTTATCCTTTCCTGTGTGCACCTGAATGTTTTTCATCCGCATGCATGCCTATATGTGTGTTTGTTTCTGCCTTTGTACGTCAGTACATAGGACTGTCTCTAGGGTTATATTTTGTCAGTATGTATATAATGGGGTCTGCATGAAATAAATATTTGTCAATGCTTGCTGTCTTTGTATGTTGTGTCAGAGTGTGTCTTTATGTATGCTTACCTGTAAAGAAATTATTTTTATTGCTGTGGAGCTCAGTGATACCCGCATACCCACTGCACGTTACTGTGAATTCTGTGATATGCTCTTACACACGGTACATTACTGTGAGTTTTATTGCTGTAGAGTCGATATTGTAGACCTGGAGGGGTCCAGTGCGTGGGGGCGCAATTCTTGCCTTGCCCCGGGCGCTGACAACACACGCTACGCCACTGCTTTTAACACTAACGAGTCACATGACACTGGGGAGGGAAAATGGCTAATTGGGCCCAATTTGGAGATTTTCACTTAGGGGTGTAGTCACTTTTGTTGGCAGCGGTTTAGACATTAATGGCTCTGTGTGTTGAGTTATTTTGAGAGGACAGTAAATTGACACTGTTATACAAGCTGTACATTCACTACAAAGTGTCATTTCGTCCGTGTTGTCACATGAAACATAGAAAACATAGAACATAGAAAAATGTCGTCAGATAAGAACCTTTCGGCCCATCTAGTCTGCCCAATTACATGGATACTTAACCTGGATTTATCTTTTGTTTAGGATAGCCTTATGCCTATCCCATGCCTGCTTAAATTCAATTACTGTTTTGGCCTCAACCACTTCAACTGGAAGACTGTTCCATGTATCCACCACCCTCTCAGTAAAATAATGCTTCCTGATGTTACTTTTAAACCTTTGCCCCTCTAATCTAAGACTATGTCCTCTTGTTTTGCTGCTTTGTTTCCTTTTAAATATACTCCCTTCCTCTACCTTGTGGAGTCCCTTTACGTATTTAAATGTTTCTATCATATCTCCTCTGTCTCGTCTTTTTTCCAAGCTGTACATGTTAAGATCATTAAGCCTTTCCTGGTAACTTTTCTCCTTCAAGCCGTACACCATTTTAGTAGCCCTTCTCTGAACTCTCTCTAAGATGTCTATATCCTTCTGGAGATACGGTCTCCAGTACTGCACACAGTACTCCAAGTGAGGTCTCACCAGTGCTCTGTACAGTGGCATGAGCACTTCCCTTTTCCTACTGCTAATACCTCTCCCTACACAACCAAGCATTCTGCCAGCATTTCCTGCTGCTCTATTACATTGACTACTTACCCTTAGATCCTCTGAAATAATAACCCCTAAATCCCAACCCTCAGATGTATCAAATATTCTATATTCAGCCCTTGGGTTTTTACGCCCCAGGTGCATTATCTTGCACTTATCGACATTAAAACTCAATTGCCACAGCTCCCACCATTTTTTTAGTTTACCTAAATCATTTGTCATTTGGCTGATCCCTCCAGGAACGTCAACCCTGTTGCAAATCTTTGTGTCATCAGCAAAAAGACATACTTTACCATTAATACCTTCTGCAATATCACTAATAAAAATATTAAAGAGAATGGGTCCAAGTACTGACCCCTGAGGTACCCCACTGGTAACAAGACCTTGCGCTGAATAAACTCCATTTACCACAACCCTCTGTTGCCTGTCACTCAGCCACTGCCTAATCCATTCAACAATATTGGAATCCAAGAACAAAGATTGCAATTTATTGATAAGCCTTCTATGCGGAACAGTATCAAAAGCCTTACTGAAATCTAAATAAGCAATGTCTACTGCACCACCCAGCGTCTATTATTTTTGTTACCCAATCAAAAAAGTCAATAAGATTAGTTTGGCATGATCTCCCTGAGGTAAACCCATGTTGTTTCTGATCCTGTAATCTATGTGTTTTTAGATGTTCAACAATCCTTTCCTTTAACATGGTTTCCATTAATTTCCCCACTACTGACGTAAGACTAACTGGCCTATAGTTCCCCGATTCCTCCCTACTACCCTTCTTGTGAATGGGCACAACATTTGCTAATTTCCAGTCTTCTGGGACGACTCCCGTTAACAAGGATTGGTTAAATAAATCTGTTAACGGTTTTGCTATTACATCACTGAGCTCTTTTAATAATTTAGGGTGGATCCCATCAGGCCCCATTGACTTATTTGTCTTTACTTTAGACAGCTGCTGTAGAACCTCCTCCTCTGTAAACTGATATGTAAATGTCTCGTTAGGGTTTCCTCCTAACTGAGGTCCCTTTCCTTCCTTTTCTTCTGCAAAAATATTCATTGAGGCAGTCAGCGAGACTTTTATCCTCTTCTACATACCTTCCTTCATTTGTTTTTAATCTAACTAATCCTTGTTTTACTTTTCATGTATCTAAAAAATGTTTTGTCCCCCTTTTTTACTGACTGAGCTATTTTCTCTTCTGCGTGTGCTTTGGAAGCTCTTATAAATTGCTTTGCCTCTTTCTGCCTAATCTTATAGGTTTGCCTATCTTCTTCACGCTGACTTTTTTTTATAATTATTGAATGCTATCTTTTTGTTCTTCACTATTTTGGCCACTTCTGCAGAGTACCACAGTGGTTTCTTCCCTTTTTTGTTTTTGCTAACAAGCCGAATGCAATTGCCTGTGGCCTTCAATAATGCTTCCTTTAAATAATCCCATTTCTCCTGGACTCCCTTTAAACTCCTCCAGTCTGATAATGACTCATTCACACAAAATCTCATTTTAGAAAAATCTGTTTTTTTAAAGTCTAAAACTTTTGTTTTTGTGTGGTGCGGCTCCATCCTGGTTCTTATATTAAACCATACTGACTGGTGATCACTAGATCCCAAATTTTCACCTACAACAACGTCTGATACCAAACCTCCATTTGTGAGTATTAAATCCAATATGGCCTCTTTACGGGTCGGCTCCTCAACTACTTGTGTTAGAGATAATCCCAGTAGGGAGTTTAGAATATTTGTACTCCTGGTGCACCCAGCTGTTTTGGTTTTCCAGTTCACATCAGGAAGATTAAAGTCCCCCATGATAATAACTTCTCCCTTCATTGCCATTTTGGCTATTTCCTCAAACAGCAGATTATCTAGCTCTTCTACTTGTCCAGGGGGTCTATAGATCACACCTACACGAGCTACTGTATGATTGCCAAATGTTAACGTAACCCAAACTGACTCTATGTTCACCTCGCTCACTTTTATTTGGTTCGGTTTTATGTTGTTTTTCACATACAGGGCCACTCCTCCTCCTTTCCTACCTTCTCTGTCTTTTCTATATAAAGAGTACCCCGGTGAAAAGATATAATAAAATATTTACAAAAATGTGAGGGGTGTACTCCCTTCTGTGAGAGACTGTATAAGTTTTTACAAGCCCCTGAGTGTATCCTTAAAGATGTCTACCTTTCGCTCGCTCATAGAGCTCATGTGCTACATTCCCCATATGCAGCAAAGAACTATGGGTAAGACATGCAAATTATGTTTGCAATTTCTCATTCTTTTGCATCCTGGGTCTGTTTTAACACAGAGCCCTCTTATCAGTGCCTTCGCAATAATAAATAATAATAAATAAAATCGTGATAAGTTTTCAGTTGGTAAAACTATGGGAAGATGATTTTGTTCCCCGTCTATACTTCCCTATAAACAGATGGTATTAATTGGCTTACTCGCGCTGTGGGTCTGGTGACAATGTATTCATTCAGCAGAGCGAGCCAAGAAATACAGTGTCTGAGGAAAGCAGCACATCGCCAGGTACATTACTAAAGAACTGAAAACCTGCTAAAGCAGCCACTATTAGCAATTAATGAGGAATATATTTAACAAAGCAAAATAAATAAATAAATATATATCCTGAATGCTCAGGCATGAAACAGATACTAGAAATGAGCTGCTGCGGCTCTTCTTGCAAGTAACAAATCTAATAGATTCTATCTGTGCACCTGCTTATATATGCTGCTGCTGCCTGCTTTACATGTGTGACACTACCAAGAGGGCAGCAGGGTTTTAATTTTTATAGAATGTATATTCTATTCACATATTGGGATCGGTAACTGAAAATATTCCAAGGTTGTGACTTTGTTAGGAATTTATGAATTGGATTCTTTGAATTTTGATCCAAGTAATGCAGATTCTGGACACGTCAGACTGAGGGAGAGGAGAGCCAGTTTATGTGGCTGGCTGGGATAGATGGGAATGAGTCTGTGTGGCTGGCTGAGTGAGATGAGTATTAGCTTATGAGGTTGGCTGGGGAAGATGGGAGTGAGTTTAGGTGCTTGACTGTGTGAGATGGGAGTGAGTTTATGTGGTTGGCTTGGTGAGATGGGAGTGAGTTTAAGTGCTTTGTTGGTCAGGTAGGAGTTTATGTGGTTGGCTTGGTGAGATGGGAGTGAGTTTATATGGTTGGATGGGTGATGGGAATGAGTTTATGTGATTGGTTGGGTGATAGGAATGAGTTTAGGTGCCTGGCTGGGTCAGGTGGGAGTTTATGTGGTTGGCTGGGTGAGATGGGAGCGATTTATGAGGTTGGCTGGGTAAAAAGGGAGTGAGATTATGTGGCTGGCTGGATGAGATTTGAATAAGTCTATGTGGTTGGCTGGATGAGATTGGAATGAGTCTATGTGGTTGGCTGGATGAGATTGAAATGAGTCTATGTGGTTGGCTGGGTGAGATTGAAATGAGTCTATGTGGTTAGCTGGATGAGATTGGAATGAGTCTATGTGGTTAGCTGGGGGAGATGGGATTGAGTTTATGTGGCTGGCTGGATGAGATTGGAATGAGTCTATGTGGTTGGCTGGATGAGATTGAAATGAGTCTATGTGGTTGGCTGGATGAGATTGAAATGAGTCTATGTGGTTAGCTGGGGAGATGGGATTGAGTTTATGTGGCTGGCTGGATGAGATTGGAATGAGTCTATGTGGTTGGCTGGGGAGATTGGAATAAATCTATGTGGTTGGCTGGATGAGATTGGAATAAATCTATGTGGTTGGCTGGGGGAGATGGGATTGAGTTTATGTGGCTGGTTGGAGGAGATTGGAATAAGTCTATGTGGTTGTTTGGATGATGTGACAGGATGTGATTGTGTCACTAGCTAAAGAGGGCATACAATCTATTTCATGCAAGATATCTGAATATATCGACCATCTACTTCAGCCTCTAGTTATGTCAACTTCAGCCCATCTGAAAGATAGTATTGCCATTCTAAATATACTAAAGGACATCGAATGGGAGGATGACTATATTTTAGCCACGTGCGATGTAAGTTCGTTGTACACAATAATTCCGCACAAGGAGGGCTGTACAGCAGTCGAGCATTTTGTGACACAATCAGGTCAATTCCAGATGGATCAGATTCAATTTATAATTGAGGGAATCAATTTAATTCTTAAAAATAATTACTTTTGGTATGGGGGCGATTTTTATGTGCAGCTTAATGGTACGGCTATGGGGACGAGGTTCGCTCCCAGCTATGCCAATCTGTTCATGGCCCACTGGGAATCCAGTGCGGTGTGGGCGGGGCATGGCTGGGAGCCTAACCTCGTCCTCTACCGACGGTATATAGATTACATTATTATTATTTGGAAGGGACCGAGTGAGTTACTAATGGATTTTATTGCACATTTAAACAATAACCAATTGGGGATAAAATTAGACTCTACCATTAGTAAGGAACAGGTTGATTTTTTAGATCTCAATATCTATGTAGACCGAAACATGCTTAAAACTAAAACACACTTTAAACAGGTAAATGTTAATAGTTACATACCCATTGGTAGTAACCACTATCCCCCTTGGCTGACTGCCATACCAAAGGGTCAACTAATGCGTATTAGAAGGAATTGTAGTGACATCGAGAACTACACCATTCAATCCCAGAAACTGATCACAGATTTTAAAGAGAAGGGATACAATGAACAATTCCTAATATCAACACGTGATGAAGTTTACAATACTGATAGACAAAGTCTCTTAAGATACAAGCAACGTGACTCCAACAAGAACGACAATGTTCCTTTCATACTAGACTACAATACGAATAATAAAATAATTAAGAAATCCATTCAAAAACACTGGCCGATTCTGAAAAGGGATCCAGTTCTTAATAAGATTTTACCAGATGCCCCTGTGATTATTTTCAGGGGAGGTAAAACATTAAAAACAGATCTAGTAAGAAACCATCTTAGAATGAATAAGACTGCCAAAACTGGAGATATGTTTGGGTTACCCCGGGGTTTTACGGATGCGGACAGTGCATTGCATGCAGAAAGACAGAAAATAAGAAACGAGTGATTAACAGCTTCCAATCAGACATAGGCAAGCGTTATAAGATCAAGGATCTGATTACATGCATGTCAACTAAAGTTATTTACATACTAGAATGCCCTTGTGGATTATGGTATGTGGGACAAACATCTAGAGCACTTTACATTAGAGTCAATGAGCACATGAACAACATCAATAAAGGATATGCCAAGCATAGTGTCTCCGCACATCGATTTTATAATAAATTCTTTTTTACTTTTTTACTTTCCTACTTTTTATTTGATTTATTCACCCCAATATTTGGTACATACTGAAGAAAGGCTACCAGGCACGGGACCTATATCCTTACACTGCTGGACTCTGGAGTAACGCTCAAGAGGTGGGACCCCCTCAAGCAATAAGAGGTCCAGGGTGCGATTACAGAACCACCCCTAGTGGAGGTTCTGAAACACGTGAGTGTCCTATTTTTACCATATATATTTCAGTTATAACAGTACTGTACTATATATTTTCTCTTCTTCCGAGATATATCTACCATCAAGACCAAATATCTACCATACGGGACAAGTATCTACTATACGGGCGAAGTCCCCCTAAAGAGACTTGAAGGCGCACATTTGGAGTCTTGAAGACTCCCCACTTGTGAGTTCTCTAACTATTACTGTGTGGTTTTCAGATTTCAGTATATACTGCGCAATGGTCTCTCTTTTTGTCCTCTTCTAGGATCTATGGACTAATTCGATTTAAAGACCACCGATTCACTACCCAATACTCTGTTTGTATTGACCATCTATATCGTTGTATATGTTTTATGCGCTCCCATATACCTTGGTATTAATTTCTACGGGATTGTGTGGTTGGTTGAGTGAGGTGTGAGTTTGCTTGAGTGAGGTGTGAGTTTGCTTGAGTGAGGGGGAAGGGAGTGTAGTGTTGGAGTGCACACAATGCAGAGTACACAACTCACCCTACACACAGCACACACTGCAACTTTTACCTCATGCTCTATGCTTTCCCCTGGCCTTTGCCTTCTTTTACAACCCCCTCTCCACCTGCCAAGTGTTGGAGGCGGCAGCAGCAGCAGGTAGAGGATCAGCATGGTCAATGCCAAGACAATGTCCAGGAAACACCTGCCCACAGACTATGCATAGAAAAAAAATAAGACTTTCCTGGTTGGAATCTGGGACTATATGTACAGGATGTCGGGCAATAGGATTTTGCGTGTACATCTAGGTTTGCGTAACCTAACATTAACCTCCAACACAATTAATACCACCAATAAAAAATAAATGCGTGGAACGATTCACTGGAAAACAGACCTGAGAGCTTACACGGATAACAGGTACTCCAGGAAAATGCTATTGCTGCAGAATGTAACAGCATTTTAATTGGTAATCATCTGATGTTCTCCCACGAATCACCTCGCTCTCTGAACTCATTGGAGACGTTTATTATTTGAAGAGCTTTAGCTACGCAGGCAAAAGGTTATGCCTGGATAATTCCAAAAGTGGCCGTCAAAATTTAATTTACGGCAGGGTCATCGCTAATGAGCCAAATCTGTCTCGTCGAGAGCACATTAACGAGGACCTGTGTCCTTTCAAATTATTCTCTTGTTAAATTTACCCTCAGAAAGTTCCTTTAACGTCCCATTCTTACCCCTCCGATCAGGGCTTTAAATGGCTTTGCAAACCGCTCAATTCACGCACACGCAGCTCACCAAACTCATTCTTTCTCATCATGAGATCGGCTTCCAGAGGAGTTGCCAGTTTCTCTGAGTTTTCAGACATATAGTTTGTGCAGGCTAATAGGGGGGGGGGGATGTGAAAAGACCCCCCTGCGATATATATACACAATTCATATGCTGACAGAAGGAAAATAGTTCACTAGTTAAGGTGATTTTATTCCCTTCGTGTGTCATATGAGTTCTACATGCTGCAGGGCAGCACTTTCACTTGCTTACACAAATAAATCAGTGGACAGCATTCAGTAAGCACCGGTTTGTACTGGTCACCGTGGCTGTGCCGGTAAGGCTGCCAGTGTTTTTGGTGTGTAAAACCAAAGGGGTTATTCAAAAATGTGCTGATATTTGCCGAAGTTGCGCACGCCGGCGAAAATTACTGCTGCTGCAACGGTGACAAGTGCTGGTGTTCCACAAAAAAGAAACTCAAACGGTAGTGGAGGAAGATTCACTATAGATTAGATTTGTCCTCTGTGAAATGCCAAAGTTTGTTGTCGTTGGGAGAAAGGCAGTTTTTGACAGTGTTTCCAACTTCGGCAAACAGCGGTGCTCTCTGAATAACCCCCGAAGTGTTCAATTGTGTCACACATTTCACTGGCAAGTGTTGAGAGCATTCCACAATATCCTCTATTGCTGGCACTTAGCACTTCATCAATAAGTATAACGCGAGACTTTAACTTCGGTGGTATTACATTACTGCCGCTAAAAGGAGGGACGCCAAGGTGGATAATGTGCGCCTGCAGGTTTCTCCTTAGCGTCCCCATTTTAGCTCCATATCACGGGGCAGGTGCTGATTCAGCAGCCTGCCCCATAATGCAGTGCTGAGCCCCTGGATACTCGCGGCAGCACGCATCCATGGAGGCTCTTGCTGCTGGGTCAGCTGACCTGCAGGATCTTGCGTGTCGCTGCTGAGTGATCGCGGAGGGAGACTGGGGACTATTTGGCTGTGCGCTTGACTCACTTAACACTAGCGTTCAGATATGTCAGCAATAAAGCTAGCGTTAAGTTTGTAATATGGCCCTTTATAGCTAGATCTACTATTGCTTTAGTACAGTGTTTCCCAAACCTGTCCTCAGGACCCCCCTAATAGGCCAGGTTTGCAGGATATCTGAAGCACAGCACAGGTGATATGATTTGCTGCTCAGTGATTGCAGGATGCAGTCTGCATTTCCACAAGGTGATCTGCAAAATCTGTCCTCAGGACCCCCTAACAGGCCAGGTTTGCAGGATATGTGAAGCACAGGTGATATGATTTGATGCTCAATGATTGCAGGATTCAGTCTGCATTTCCCCAAGGTGATCTGCAAAATCTGGCCTGGTTGAGGGTCCCGAGGAGAGGTTTGGGAAACACTACTTTAGTATAATACACTTTATTTGCCATTGACACTATTGCCTGGGAAGCTGTAGATCCTGCAGCGCCTCACAGATATGATCAATGGGGCCGTATGGGCACCCTGTCTGTCTGTCTGCTTCAGATCAGCATGCTAGTGACGGGCTCTCAAAACCTCCCGGATTGGCTTATGTACGGGAATTTTTTTTTTTGAAATTGACTAAATTAAATTTAAGGAAAATCTTACCTTTTTCATAAAATTGACATCTTGTCTGGAAATCTTTTCCCTTTTTATTTTGAGATCTCCAACATCAGGGATTATCCTAACAGGGTGCAAAAAGAAGAGCCGTCAATTGGGTTTCATTCCAAAGGCTTTAAAACGGTAAAATTAAAATGCAGTAAATATATATAATAAAATTTATAATAATAATAAATATATATACTGTACTGTGTGATTATATATATATATATATATACTGTACCGTGTGATTATAATATATATATATATATATATATCTAAGCAAGGAAACCCAAACAAATGGGTACAAGATGTTTATATGGCGCTAAGAGAAAGGATCTAGATATGGAAGTGGATGATTGCAGCTCACCAATGGGTGTATCCCTCACCCACAACAAACAGTATAGAAAAGTAGACTTGCCAAAAGGCTAATCAGGGAGCGCAAATGGATGAACACTTAAAACACTCACACCAGGTGACAAAAATGGAGTGCAAGAGGTATACTCATCTTGGGTAATATACCGGCAGGGAAAATAGGACACAAACCTATGAAGTACAAAAGAAAAAGAACAGGAACGAATTGCGCAGAACCAAAAAAATATATCAAAGCAATAACAGAAGGTAGCAGTAAACTCACTCACAAAGGTGGAGCCTGTGAGGCTCTCTGTCAGCGCCTGCAAGCCACTTGAAGGGGGGCTTCACCCATAAAAGTATGTTGGTTCTTGTCTCGCTTGTACACTTCTTATCCAGAGAGATGAAATTGCACAAAAGGAACCTCGGATAAATGAAGAGTGTATAGCGTGATACCGTTATGCTAAGATTGAATATCAAATAGCAATGACACACTCACGTGGTGTAGAGCCTCCTCTCAGGGTGGCTCAGTAGAAAAGGCCTCAGACCATATTAGGTAGGTCTCACCCTTCTTGAATCTCGGTAGATGTTAGAATCGTAGACTTCATATATCTCAAGATGATGGTATAAATTGATAATGCGGTAAAAAAGTAAAAAATGGAAATTTATTACAAATAAATCAATAAAAAAATATATATACAAAAGGGGGATAGACCGAAACGCGTTTCTCCTGCCGTCCTGCAGGCTTCCTCAGTCGGTAATGACTGAGGAAGCCTGCAGGACGGCAGGAGAAACGCGTTTCGGTCTATCCCCCTTTTGTATATATATTTTTTTATTGATTTATTTGTAATAAATTTCCATTTTTTACTTTTTTACCGCATTATCAATTTATACCATCATCTTGAGATATATGAAGTCTACGATTCTAACATCTACCGAGACTCAAGAAGGGTGAGACCTACCTAATATGGTCTGAGGCCTTTTCTACTGAGCCACCCTGAGAGGAGGCTCTACACCACGTGAGTGTGTCATTGCTATTTGATATTCAATCTTAGCATAACGGTATCACGCTATACACTCTTCATTTATCCGAGGTTCCTTTTGTGCAATTTCATCTCTCTGGATAAGAAGAAGTGTACAAGCGAGACAAGAACCAACGTACTTTTATGGGTGAAGCCCCCCTTCAAGTGGCTTTCAGGCGCTGACAGAGAGCCTCACAGGCTCCACCTTTGTGAGTGTGTTTACTGCTACCTTCTGTTATTGCTTTGATATATTTTTTTGGTACTGCGCAATTCGTTCCTGTTCTTTTTCTTTTGTACTTCATAGGTTTGTGTCCTATTTTCCCTGCCGGTATATTACCCAAGATGAGTATACCTCTTGCACTCCATTTTTGTCACCTGGTGTGAGTGTTTTAAGTGTTCATCCATTTGCGCTCCCTGATTAGCCTTTTGGCAAGTCTACTTTTCTATATATATATATATATACTGTATGTAAAAATAAATAAAAAAATTATATATATACAGTATATATATAGAAATCGGGTCTTGGTGCAATTGGTCCTCATAACAGTATACAACAGAGGAATAGGGACATACTCGAGGTCTTCATAAAAATCAAAAACGTCCTGTACTGGTCTGTCATAATGTTGTTCAATGTATTGTATAACTATCGGTCTATATTGGGCCCATTGTACAGCGCTGCTGAATATGCTGGCGCTTTATAAATAAAGAATAATAATAATATTTATAAATCCATTAAAAGTCAAGATGTTTCGGCTCAAATAAGAGCCTTTTTAAAAGGAGCCGATTGCTTAAAAAAGCAACAATTGTTTTTTAAGTAATCGCTTCAAGAAGGCTCTTATATGCGTACTCTTAGGCTGGGTTCACACCTAAGCGTTTTACAGCGCGCTCCTGCTCAAACAGTGAAATACCATTATTCCCTATGTGGGCATGTCACACCTGGCCGTTTCTCAGCGTGCAGGAACGCGCTGAGAAACGGCCGACGCAAAAAGAAGTCCGGGAGCTTCTTTTCAGCATATAGCCGCGCGTTCGCGGCCATATCATAGCTGCGAACGCGCTGCAACGCACGTTCGCGCGTTTTTTTGTAAAAAAAAACGCGCGCATTGCGCGACGCTGCGCTACGCTGTGGTGTGAACCCAGCCTAAATGGATTAATAAAAAACATTTTTTATTCTATCAACACCTTGAGTGCCTCTATATATATATATAAATATATATATATAGAACACAATGTCCCTGCAACTACCTTGTAAGTCGACTTGAACAACTCGAAGACTGTCACGGTGCTTGCTCAAAAAGTTGCATAGAATCCACGAATGGAGCCGCACACGTGTAAATAAAATAACAAATTTATTAAATCTTATAAAATTGACCGTTTCGGCTCATGTGTGAGCCATTCTCAAGGTTACATACATAATGAAAACATACCACTTAAATGCAAGACAGAGAATGAACTCACCAATCAGATTGAAATGCCAGCCCTCCTGCATGTGCATCCAATATAATTATATATGCAAATCACATAAGCATCGCTGCATGTGACCCATCACACGCCCAAGAAAAAAGGTTGCCACAGTGATGACATAAACACAAGCATGGATCTATAGCACAGACATTTAAAAACAATCATGGAGGAATCAAAAAACAAACTATTCAAAAACACGAAAGGAGGGAAAAAAAAAACACATAATAAATAAATAAAGAAAATTAGTGCCCCTATTCAGGGTACCCCAAAATATAACTCAAAAATAGAATAAAAATTCGAATAATAAACACATAACAAAAAAATCCTCAAAAAGAACCTGAAAACAAGAAAAAAAGAAAACACGAGCGACCAAGAATTACTTTTGCAAGAGAGATTGCATGTTACCAAATCAATATAAATGCATTTACTTAGATTATCTATCAGCCAAAAAGCAAGTGTATGAATTATATTCATTCAGTCCACGTGGAGTGAGAGTATCCAATTTATGGATCCAAAAAGATTCACGCTGCAATAAAAGCTGAGATCTATTCCCACCACGGCGAAGTGACATGATCAATGCCTATAAATCTAAGAGAGAGTAAGCGATGTTGACAAGATAAAAAATGTTTCGCCACTGGCTTGTCGGTGTGATTGTCTCTGTAGGCGGTATTTATAGCTGAGCGATGGCCACGTATGCGATCACGCAATGTGAGATCAGTTTTTCCAACATACCCCAAACCACAGGGGCATGTGATAAGGTATATGACAAATGGAGTTTGACAAGTAATCCGATATTTGATGTTAAATCTACGTCCCGAATATGGATGGACGAAGGATGTTCCTGCTTGCATGTGGCTGCAGGTAACGCAACCTAAGCATTTAAAGCACCCCACTTTAATTATACTAGAGTTTGGCGTATATGAATTGTACGGATCCGTTTTGACCAAAAGATCACGAAGATTGGAAGTCCTTTTAAAACTAATCATAGGAGGTGGTTTGAATTGATGCGGAAGCGTAGTGTCAAACTTAAACAAAGGCCAGTGTTTCCTAAGATTATGAGCTACCAAATCGCCTTGGTTACTGTATGTTACCGGTAGAAAAATTCTAGATGTAGAAACAGTCGATGGTTCTTTAGGATGCTCAAAACGATCCTGAGCTTTAATCAATGCTCTATCTAACTGAGTTCGAGTATATCCCCTTTCAATGAATCTATTATACATCTCCTGGATCTGCTCTGAACGAAAAGTGCTATTGCTGTCGTAACGAAGTACTCGCAGAAATTGGGAAATTGGCAAAGAGTTTTTCAAGTGAAACGGATGATGGCTATCTGCTTGCAATAGTGTATTTCTATCCGTTTCCTTGCGATAGAGTTTGTAGCCAAGAGAGGTGTTCGTTCGAAACACCTCCACATCCAAGAACGAGATCGAGTCACTACTGGAGTTAGTTGTGACCTTGACAGGTGAATCCAAATTGTTAATAGATCGCGCCAAAGATAGGAACGAATCTTCATTGCCATCCCAAATCAAAAAAATATCATCGACAAACCTACAATAAGATAAAAGTTGCGATGTGAAAACATTTAAAAGATTCTGTTGTTCAAAGGAATACATATAGGCATTGGCATATGATGGTGCCATAGGGGCGCCCATCGCCATTCCAGAGAACTGTTTATAATCTGAAATAGTTGTTCTCCAATGTGATAGTCAAAAGTTCCAGCGGAAACTCCAGCGGTGGTCCTTGGTATAATTCTGAATGCAATAACACTTGCTTGAAGCACTGTATCCCATGTTGGTGCGGAATTATAGTATATAAATTTTTGACATCCATAGTAGCTAACAACCAAGGAGTTTCCGGAAGTTGTAATGTCTGGAGTTTATTCAAAAAATCTGGAGTATCCTTAATACAAGTTGATAATCGTTGAATGGTAGATTTGGAAAGTGAATCAATGTATTTTCCAAGGGGTTCAAGAACCCCCCCCCCCCCTCTGGCTGATACGATAGGTCTGCCAGGCGGCATTTGAGAATTTTTATGAATTTTGGGAATGGTATATATGATGGGAATTTTAAGATGTGGTACCTGCAAGAATTTAGCGACTGATTCCGAAATAAATCCAGCTTGTAGTCCCCTTTGAACCACAGTGTTGATCTTAACACTAACCTCTCCTGTAGGATCGTAAGTAAGTCTGCGATAGATATTGATATCAGATAGTTGTTGATAGTAAGTATAATCCAATACCACTACACCTCCTCCTTTATCAGCGGGACGGATAACGATAGAAGGGTCTGAGGAAAGCTCCTTAACCCTTTCGCTGCTGAGCCTTTTCCTGCCCCTGTGCTGAGGTCATTTTTACCAGTTTTGCTCATCATGTTTAACCGCGTTTTGAAGCCTTATTTTAATATATGACCCAGACATATTATATATCGTTCTTTCCGGCAGACTGTGCAGATTCATAATATGTCATTATTATATGTATACCTTATGTCATGTCTGTATATTATAACAAAATATGCAATAAAATTAGAATTTTCAATCATTTACAATGTGTAAAGTGTTTTTTTTCACATTTTAAAAAGCGATCGTTTGCAGTTATATTTTCTATGGGGTGCGCTTGTTAAAAAAATTAGAAATGAGGAATCGTTACTTTTTTTTGGGGAAAATTACGTGTTTTTTAGCAAACGCCCCCCATAGAAAAAATCGTTAGTGCAGCATCATTGTTCACATTATAATTGAAATGGGAACAATATTGTTGCACTAATAAATAAAAAAAAAAAAACCAAAAACTTTTTTTTAATTTTTTATTTTTTTATTTTATTTAAATTTTTTTTTTTTTTTACAGTTTACATGGTCATGTTTGGTATCATTGGACCGGCCACGCTCTGGCCGTTCCAATGATAGTAAACTTTAACCCCTAGCTGTCACGGATCGGGAGATAGGGGGTTCCAATGAACCCCCTATCTCCACTATAGGTGGCAGCAAGAGGTTAATTTGAAAACTGGCGCCATCGGGCTCTGCGCGATGACGCCAGTCGTTAGGGGGATATCCCGGAAGCTTGGCCGACATCCAAGATGTCGGCCAGCTCCGGGAAGGGACCGCGATACGGCGCATGTTGGCGCCATATCGCGATCCAGCCCCCTAGGGGTTAAAGACAGCCGCCGCTTGGAAGGGCAGGCTGTGCCCTTCCAGGCGGTGCCTGCCTTTAACCGCTGGCATGCACGGATGGGGAGTGGGAGAGGTCCGAAGGACCTCACCCCCCTTCCCTTCAGGCACCTTCCCTGCAATGGCGGGGGGGGGGTGTGCCTGAAATAGACGTCATCGCGCATGCGCGATGACGCCTATCGTGCCCGCCTGGGTCCCGGAGGTTGGGCTGACATCGATGATGTCAGCCCACACCGGGGGGCTGAGCGATCAGTCGGAATACCGGCTGATCGCGGGCTGCAAAGGGTGGACGCGCTCAGCGCGTCCTCCGCAGCCAAGTAGGAATGCAGTTGGACGCGCTGAGCGCGTCCACCGCATTGAAAGGGTTAATAGCCATACGTTCATCCTTGGAAAGATTTGATGTATGTGGTTTATTGGTAGTCATAATGCATTTAGTTTCTTCCTGTATAATTTTACCAAAAGAATTAACAAAATAGTTACAAGTCTTGACATCATTAGTGCTCTTCAATCTGAGCTGAGAGTATGCACCGGCAGAGGTTGTGCCAAAGTTCTCTTGGATCGCCAAAATACGTTGAAGTTTGTAATTTTGGACCTCCAAGTCAAAGGCTGGCTCATTGAAGGTTGGAACAAAGGTCAAACCTTTGCTGAGAACTTGTAGATGTGCTAGCTCAAGTTTCTTTTTGGAAAGATTGAAAACTGGGGCTAACGTCTGTGCAGTGGTGGTCTGCCTCGAGTGCCCCTTCCTTTTTGCGCCCCGTCGTACTCTTTTACATGAGTGAAGGTCACATCCTCAAGGGGCTTCTTTTTTAGGTGGCAATCAATCCCACAACACAGAGGATTTACCTCCTTCAAGGATCCAAACCAGGGGAACAACCTTCACTCATGTAAAAGAGTACGACGGGGCGCAAAGAGGAAGGGGCACTCGAGGCAGACCACCAAACATGATTGTTTTTAAATGTCTGTGCTATAGATCCATGCTTGTGTTTATGTCATCACTGTGGTAACCTTTTTTCTTGGGCGTGTGATGGGTCACATGCAGCGATGCTTATGTGATTTGCATATATAATTATATTGGATGCACATGCAGGAGGGCTGGCATTTCAATCTGATTGGTGAGTTCATTCTCTGTCTTGCATTTAAGTGGTATGTTTTCATTATGTATGTAACCTTGAGAATGGCTCACACATGAGCCGAAACGTCGGTCAATTTTATAAGATTTAATAAATTTGTTATTTTATTTACACGTGTGCGGCTCCATTCGTGGATTCTATATATACACATATATATACATATATACATACACACACTCATTTAAGTTATGGTGAGGAGCAAAAAATGAGATTAAAAGCCTCCACACTGCAAATTACAAAGTTTACAACTGTAGAGGTCACTTACACATCCCAGCAATACAGAGAACGGCTTCACAGAGCTCATGTGCTACATTCCCCATATGCAGCAAGGAACTCTGGGTAAGACATGCAAATGACGTTGGTAATTTCTCATTTTTTTGCACCCTGGGCCTGTTTTAACACAGAACCCTCTTACCAGTGCAATGCCATGCTAGAAGGCATTTTAACAAACGTCAGGCTTATGTAACAGGTCACAGCCACTCCTGGACAGCTGTTTCAGGCTTATTATGCCCTCATCAGCAGGAGATAGACTGTGACCACTTGCAGTTCGATGATTTACCCCGAGGACAAA
This sequence comes from Leptobrachium leishanense, assembly GCA_009667805.1. NCBI lineage: Eukaryota > Metazoa > Chordata > Amphibia > Anura > Megophryidae > Leptobrachium > Leptobrachium leishanense. The sequence goes on along the minus strand of CM019067.1, from coordinate 38,845,512 downwards.
TCAATACTCATTTAAGTTGTGGTGAAGGGAAAGAAAATGATATATATATATAATGGATACATTCATACGCAGTCTCAAACATCATCCCACAAAAACATGATATATATAAAAATAAATAAAGAAAGGTTTAAAATATATAAAACCTAAATCAGGCTGTCAATCTCGGCCCCCCCAGATGTTTCTGAAGTAAAACTCCCATGATTCCCTGGCGGCCCCCCCAGATGTTTCTGAAGTAAAACTCCCATGATTCCCTGGCCGGCCCCCCCAGATGTTTCTGAAGTAAAACTCCCATGATTCCCTGGCCGGCCCCCCCAGATGTTTCTGAAGTAAAACTCCCATGATTCCCTGGCCGCCCCCCCCCCCGATGTTTCTGAAGTAAAACTCCCATGATTCCCTGGCCGCCTCCCCCGATGTTTCTGAAGTAAAACTCCCATGATTCCCTGGCTGCCCCCCCCCTATGTTTCTGAAGTAAAACTCCCATGATTCCCTGGCTGCCCCCCCCCCCGATGTTTCTGAAGTAAAACTCCATGATTCCCTGGCCGGCCCCCCCAGATGTTTCTGAAGTAAAACTCCCATGATTCCCTGGCCGGCCCCCCAGATGTTTCTGAAGTAAAACTCCCATGATTCCCTGGCCGGCCCCCCCAGATGTTTCTGAAGTAAAACTCCCATGATTCCCTGGCCGCCCTCCCCCAGATGTTTCTGAAGTAAAACTCCCATGATTCCCTGGCCGCACCCCCGGTGTTTCTGAAGTAAAACTCCCATGATTCCCTGGCCGGCCCCCCCAGATGTTTCTGAAGTAAAACTCCCATGATTCCCTGGCCGGCCCCCCCAGATGTTTCTGAAGTAAAACTCCCATGATTCCCTGGCCGCTGGGTCCACTGGGTCCATAGTCGTACGACTAATCCCACAACACAGAAGAGATTTAACACTCGTCCAATGCTTCTGACCTACGTCGGACAGCTTCGAAGGACTACGTCAGACGCGCAACCTCTCCCATTGGAATGGGATTTGTCGTACAAACTTGTACGACCTGGTGCAGCATACCTCAGAAGATGATATTTTATTGTGTAGGGGAGACAGGTGGGACTAGCCCTGTGTGTTAATCTAAATTTTGAGGGTAGGGGAAACATACTCTGGTCCTTTAGCAGCTGTGCCTTAACCCTTTATGTGCCCATGTGTATATTTAGGCACATGTTAACATTCACAATTCTACTGTAATATATTCTTCGGGATACTCTTTTAATATGGAGAATGTTACTGGATTTTACCCACAAATATTATTATAATTTAATCAGAAATGTCCGACCTGGGCCGTACATAGTCGCTCACAGTTGACGACACTAGTCGTACGACTACGGGCCCAGTGATGGAGCAGCCTAACACATACCGTATTTTTCGCTCCATAAGACGCACTTTTCTCCCCCCAAAAAGTGGGGGGAAAAGTGGGTGCGTCTTATGGAGCGAATGCATGCCTCAGCTCACCTGTCGCCGCCGCGTTAGGCTCCCTCTGAGCGTGCGTCCGGCGGCAGGAAGCTTGGGCACTCGCCTGGGGGAGCCACGTGACCGCGATCTCGCGAGATCGCGGTCACGTGGCTCCCCCAGGCGAGTGCCCAAGCTTCCTGCCGCCGGACGCACGCTCAGAGGGAGCCTAACGCGGCGGCGACAGGTGAGCGGAGGCACATCCATGAGCGAGCTGGGGCACATCCATGAGCGAGCTGGGGCACATCCATGAGCGAGCTGGGGCACATCCATGAGCGAGCAGGGGCACATCCATGTGCTGGGGCATTATCCATGAGCTGGGGGACAGTATCCATGAGCTGGGGGACAGTATGCATGAGCTGGGGGACAGTATCCATGAGCTGGGGGACAGTATCCATGAGCTGGGGCAGTATATCCATTATTACACTATTTGATTTCAGAATATTTATTTTCCGGTTTTCCTCCTCTAAAAACTAGGTGCGTCTTATGGTCAGGTGCGTCTTATGGAGCGAAAAATACGGTACATATTTTATTTTACACAATGCTCTCATGAAACGAATAAACCACTTCGCTGTATCCCTGCCGTCAGGGCGAGGGATATTTATTTCGCACATATGACTTTTTAGGTCTGCGTGGGCCAGGAGTAAAACAGAAGGACGGCCGATATGCCACAAACCCCGGAGAGAAGAACGTGAAGCATGTTTATTTCCGGAGGTCTCTGTTTCCAGGGAAAATATGTTGCTTTTCAGTAAAAGCAGAATCCATTAGCTAGTCGCGTTATGAGCAAGCGGGCGGCCCTGATCAAAGTAACGTAACGAGTGCATGTCTTCCGCTCGCCAAAGGCGAGGAGGCGAGTGGAAATTCAGAGTGTTGCCAGAGATCCTAAGTTGAGCAAAGCTGCAGGACCCTCAGGCTACCGAATCTACACGGCCATTGTAGTTTTGTTGCAGGGGTAACGATAAAACCCTGTGACCGATGTTATTTTCAGGGAGAAGAGAATGCTTTGCATGACGATGACGATACATAGAATCAATTTCTGACCCCCCCTTATTCAGCACAACGGAAATATCAAGACATATCTCAGCTCGCAAGAATGAGCTAACATTACAAAATGCATTGACATACAAGTCACACGCACACGCGTCATGTGTCTGAATAGAGAATAGCAAAAATTGAGATATCGACTGTGTGTAACTAGAGACAATAACACAAATCAACATAGGAAAAACACAGATTTCTATCAGATCTGATCGCGCCACTCAGGAGGTGACAGAGGGAAGAAAGTACTATAAATATTCCAAAAAAGAGACTGAGAATATACTGCTTATACCCACAGAAAGACAAACAAACTAAATCACATGCAGTTACAAGTTTTTATAAAGAGCTAACAAGTTCCGTAGCGCTGCACAATGGGAGGCAGAATAACAGATATACATACAGGTTCAACATATAGTACAGTAGGAGAGAGGACCCTGCTCAAGAGCTTACAATCTAAAAGGATAGGGGTGACACGCTAGGTGAGGGTTAATAGAGAATATGAAGCATCGGGGTACATGTGGGCAGTGTGGGAAGATGCAGTAAGAAATGTACAGTTGATCATAAAGTGAGATGATAGAAATTATTATTATTATTTATTATCCGCCAACACATTCCGCAGCGCTGTACAAGGTGCAATGAGTAAAGACAGGACAATTCTACAATACATACAGGAGGCAGGTCAGTATTCCTACCAGCAGATACAGGAGGACATGAGGACCCTATTCCCATGGGAATTTACATTCTAGATGGGTGAGGGGATTAGAAACAGGAGGGGGGGGGATGTTGCGAAAGTCATACATATTACCCACACAGTATACTATATTTTTATACAGGATTCATTTTTCCCCATTCATAATATCAGTAAAAAAATGTGTTCTAGAAACAAAATTAAAAACAAAGTACAGAATGAGGCACGCAGGCCGGCACAGAATGAGGCACACAGGCCGGCACAGAATGAGGCACACAGGCCGGCACAGAATGAGGCACACAGGCCGGCACAGAATGAGGCACGCAGGCCGGCACAGAATGACGCACGCAGGCCGGCACAGAAAGAGGCACGCAGGCCGTCACAGAACGAGGCACGCAGGCCGGCACAGAATGAGGCACGCAGGCCGGCACAGAAAGAGGCACGCAGGCCGTCACAGAACGAGGCACGCAGGCCGGCACAGAATGAGGCACGCAGGCCGGCACAGAAAGAGGCACGCAGGCCGGCACACAACGAGGCACGCAGGCCGGCACACAACGAGGCACGCAGGCCGGCACAAAACGAGGCACGCAGGCCGGCACAAAACGAGGCACGCAGGCCGGCACAAAGCGAGGCACGCAGGCCAGCACAGAACAAGGCACGCAGGCCGGCACACAACGAGGCACGCAGGCCGGCACACAACGAGGCACGCAGGCCGGCACACAACGAGGCACGCAGGCCGGCACACAACGAGGCACGCAGGCCGGCACAGAAGAGGCACACAGGCCGGCACAGAATGAGGCACACAGGCCGGCACAGAATGAGGCACACAGGCCGGCATAGAATGAGGCACACAGGCCGGCATAGAATGAGGCACACAGGCCGGCATAGAATGAGGCACACAGGCCGGCATAGAATGAGGCACACAGGCCGGCACAGAATGAGGCACGCAGGCCAGCACAGAATGAGGCACGCAGGCCGGCACAGAATGAGGCACACAGGCCGGCATAGAATGAGGCACACAGGCCGGCATAGAATGAGGCACACAGGCCGGCATAGAATGAGGCACACGGGCCGGTAGAATATATATATATGTATATAAAATATGACGTGTATGTGTTACCAAAGCAAGTAAAAGAGCAGATCCCCAAAAAAACATGTATAAACGCTCATGTGAAAGGATGTTTTGCTACTTTTTAGAACCTTATATTAGGAACAGGATTCCCGCGCCCCCCTCCCCCGCCTGAGAGCTCCTCATTATAACCCAGCCAGCTAAACCCAATAAAACGTTAAAAAAAACGTTTCGCTGTCAGTGCTGAGCTGAGGTGAGGGAGGTCGGTGGAGATTGGTACCTGATGCCTCGCAGCTTTGCTCTGTTATCGTGGCGGTCGATGAGATTGTGCAGTATCTCGAGGACCAGCTGTCTCAGCTCACCGTCTTCCATCAGCGACGGAGATAGAAGGGGATCGAGGAAGAGCGGAGGAAGAGCGGATGCGATGTTCTTTGCTTTGTAGCCGGACGTCACCTGTAAAAGAAGCAACATTGTGTAAACCAGTCGTTCAATGCTAATACAACAACACAGCATGTTGCGTGCTCAACTCCCAACACTCTCAGGACGAGCAACACAACACTAGCAGTCAACTCTTACACAATGTTAAACCAGCAGCAACCTGCCAGAGACTACTTGTCTCGACGTGGTGCTTGGTGACGTTTCAGGGTGGTCGGACACTGTGCTATGCGGTGGGACTCCGTGCTATGCGGTGGGACACTGTGCTATGCGGTGGGACTCCGTGCTATGCGGTGGGACTCCGTGCTATGCGGTGGGACTCCGTGCTATGCGGTGGGACTCCGTGCTATGCGGTGGGACTCCGTGCTATGCGGTGGGACTCCGTGCTATGCGGTGGGACTCAGTGCTATGCGGTGGGACTCAGTGCTATGCGGTGGGACTCAGTGCTATGCGGTGGGACTCAGTGCTATGCGGTGGGACTCAGTGCTATGCGGTGGGACTCAGTGCTATGCTCGCTTGTCACTGCTTTAATTAACCTCAGATGGTGAAACAAACCCCACAGAATTCTCAAACAATAAATTCTTTATTTTAAGCTAGCTGCCCCTGAAAAACAAACAGAATAAAATAGTAACCAGACGTCATACAATATATAATAATAATATATTATGTTTGTAACTGGTGATGCGCTGATCCTGCTGCCCTATCAGCACACCTCCTCTGTAGGAGGGACACTCTACACACACTCTATGCCAGTGACTCTATGCCAGTGACTCTATGCCAGTGACTCTATGCCAGTGACTCTATGCCAGTGATGGTGAACCTCGGCCTCCCAGATGTTTCTAAACTACATGTCCCATGATATTTAGTCAGCCTTAGCCCTTTAACGAAGGGCGGGTGGTGCCAGTCGTGAGGGGGGTTAACGCCAGTGAGGAATACTGGTATGCCCCACTGCCAGGTGACGCCACGCACCTCTGCTTTGGCCCACCCACACAGTCGACGTGCGATGCGCGTCATTGGCTGCAGGGGGACGGCCTGAGTGCGCACCGGCTGCAGGTAGGGGCTGAGGCGACTCATTGAAGTCAGAGGGGCATACCTGTACATCCCACGTCTTCAAGACTCATCCACCGCACGGACGGTATAATACGTCGCATGGCGGGAAAGGGTTAAACCTGGTGGAGCATTATGGGACATGTAGTTCAGGAACATCTGGGTATCAAGGTTTGCCATCACTGCTCAACGCTAACTAAAGTGGTCAGGCTGCATGGACTGTGCCCCCCCCCCTTCCCTGACTGGCCGATATCGCTGTGTGAAGTGGAGGAGTTTACTCCACCCATTCAGCTGTCACTCAGCAGACAGGATTTTGAATATCCCACCTGCCGAGGACCAACTCCGGGACCGATGATGTCAGCATGCTCCTATCTTCGAACGCTCGCAGCACAAAGCGATCTGGTGCTACGCACGCAACATCAACCCACCGACCTGTGTAACCCGCATGCAAACGTACACAAATTGCTTGAGATTGGTAATTTGCGTAGCGTATGTACAAAAAGTACGAGCACTACACAAATTGCATAAGAAGATTCAAGGACTTATATGTATAGATTATATATACTGTATATATACACACATATATAGGTCACTCCAAACCTGTCAATGCCACCAATGGGAAAAAATTGCGGAGTAGCAGCCTGCCCCGTAACGCAGCGCTAAGCCTCAGGATACTCGAAGGCAGCGCTAAACCCCACCCAGGCCCGGATTAAGATCTCTATGGGCCTGGAGCTGAATATTTTGGGTGGGCTTTTTTTGTAATTTATTGAAATGAAAACATATTTTTGGTTATTTAATAGTGCAGATACGGCTATGTCTAACCAGGCAGATACTGTGTGATTAATGTTTCATTCAGATTTCAATCATTTAAAAGAGTGTAAATTTTTTTTTCCCCATTTTATCATCCAAACCTTTGTGGTTATATATTCTATAGGGCATTCTTGTTAAAAAATAATGTGAAATGGGAACCTGTTACTGCATTTTTTGGAGAAAATATAAAATTTTAACCAAAAAATTAAAACAAAAATAAAATATTTCCCTTGTGTTTTGAAAGGTTTATTTTACGAATAATATGACTTTGTATAAAACACTGACCTTGCTGTAATGTCAGTGGTGTTGCTCATTTAATACGTGACAAATGAACAATGCCATCGCTTTGGAACTAAAAAATAAGTAAATAAAAAAAAAAAAAAGATTTTCTTTTAGATTTTACATGGTCATGTTTGGGATTAATGCAAAGGCCAGACTCTGACCTGTCCAATGACACCTCACTTGACCTTGTGAGGTGTAAAGATTAGTGACGCAGGGGTCCAAAGTTCCCCGCAGTGCTCTTCGCTGCAGTGCGGCAGTTTAGGTTTTTGATATAACAAATCGTAACAATGGATTGTACCATCACCTCTACACTTGTTGGTGACACGAGAAATGCGATGGTTAGTTAGTGCAGCATCATTGTTTACTTTGTAATTGAAAAGTGAAAAATATTACTGTTGGAAAGAAAAAGAAAAAAGTAAATATTTATTATTTTATTTTTGTTTACTTGAAACCTGGTCATATTTGTATAATTTGAAAGAGCATACTCTGGCCTTTCCAGTGATACCTCACTTGACCCTGTAGCTTCTACGGAGATGGAGATACAAGGGTCCAAATGCAGACATAGTTATCCTTTCTCTGGGCCTATTCTGAGGCATGGGCCTGGAGCTGCTGCTCCATCTGCCCCTATGTTAATCCGGCCCTGGCCCCACCGTGAGCATCCCCTCCATGGAGTTGAGGTTTCGACTGATGAATAGAAATTATGCGTTTATTAAAGGGACACTACCACTTACACAAGCTGTAACTAGATCACTTTCCATTATAAAGCACATTATAAAGCACACTATAAAGCACATAATAAAACACATTATAAAGCACATAATAAAGCACATTCTGCTGTTTTTTATTCTTTGTTCGAAGTAATCGCTTGCAAAAAGGAAAAATACAGTTAGTTTTTTTTTATTTCCGGTTTCCATTTTGTGAATTTTTCCCACGGTGCAACATCTACCAGAATCTGTGCAACAATTTAACTTTACTGCTGTGGTTTATATTCTACAGTATTTGACAGTTAATGAGGTGCAGGGAATGTTTAGATACGTTGGCAGGAGGTCTATTGTTCTCCAGGCTGAGATCAGAGCTGGCAGTTGAATGAGATAAGACAGGGAGCTTAAAAAAACTTCCTATCTACATCCTTGACGATGTCCTTTGAATACATCCCACACAATACAATGATGTGAGTCGGTGACTGACTCATTGACTCCATTCTATGGCCACAGCCACACAGTGAGGAGCAAGTGATGGAAAGATACTGTGGGGGAGGGGGGAAGGCGGTTTGCAACATCAAATATCACACAATGAATGCACCCAGTGACACGTATAGAGGAAAATATCACACAATGGATGCACCCAGTGACACGTATAGAGGAAAATATCACACAATGGATGCGCCCAGTGACACAGAGGAAAATATCACACAATGGATGCACCCAGTGACACGTATAGAGGAAAATATCACACAATGGATGCGCCCAGTGACACAGAGGAAAATATCACACAATGGATGCGCCCAGTGAAACATATAGAGGAAAATATCACACAATGGATGCACCCAGTGACACATATAGAGGGAAATATCACACAATGGATGCACCCAGTGAAACATATATAGAGGAAAATATCACACAATGGATGCGCCCAGTGACACATAGAGGAAAATATCACACAATGGATGCACCCAGTGACACGTATAGAGGAAAATATCACACAATGGATGCGCCCAGTGACACAGAGGAAAATATCACACAATGGATGCGCCCAGTGAAACATATAGAGGAAAATATCACACAATGGATGCACCCAGTGACACATATAGAGGGAAATATCACACAATGGATGCACCCAGTGACACATATAGAGGAAAATATTTTCGTAACTAAACATACAAGAGAAAGACAAGCACATGTAAGATATCAGCAACATCAAATAAACACAATAAGGACATTTTTTGGTGGTACTGGCCCTTTAACTTTTCTATAATTGCACTTGTCTGTCAGATATAATCGGGTCGTACCACTTTCTTTCAATGAGCGAGAGAATTATAGGATGTAATGACAGCTCTATGGGCCGAATAATGAACAGTAAAGACAAGCTTTCGAGGGTCTCCTCAGAAGACCTGGCAGGACATAGCCTGGATATCAGAAGACACAGCAAACTGGTGGAGTGACACATTGGGTTATTCACCAAGTGCCGGTCACTGCCGTCATTGCAACCACGACACACCTCGTCTTCCACAAAAACAGCAGCAGGAGGAGATTCTTTGTTGAAGCTGCATAGTCTGCGTGACGGACTTACCATGAGTAACGATCTCAGAAGCATGAGCTGGATCCTCTTGGTTCCTAGATCCCTAAAAAATAATGATATGGAAGAATCAAGATGTGTATTTACCCAATAATAGAAGATAAGAAGCAATGTGCAAACATCACATCCCATGTAGGGATAGTTTGTCTTGGAATCTATAATCATATGAGACAATGCGCAATTAAGCAAAACATCATCTGGTTGGTTTTGCCTAGTGGAGACTAGCAGAGAGATCTGGCCCCGAAATTGCACCGAACAGTGAATTTTCCCATACGGTGCGCTTTCGTGGCCAGAGAGTAGGCAGTTCCCCAAATTTTGGCGAACTGCCTTAAAATATGGTGCCTGTTCGGCGGCAGTGAAATCCCCCATAGAGAAGCAATGGTTAATCTATTCAAAGACACCGAACAGCAGAGAAATGTCAGTGAAATGTCCTGCTGTTCGGTGGTTTCATTCGGCAGGTTTATTCAGGCGAATCCCATAGGCTTCAATGTTAAAAATATTTCCGTTTTTATCCAATATCTAATAAACCGTTTATTATTTTAATCTGCAACAAAAAGTCTTTTATTTATTTTTTCCCCCCAGGATTTTTTAGGCTTTTCAGCAAAAAAAATTCTGATTATTTTTAAATAACATTTTTTTCTCTAACAGACCTTTTTATTATCATTCATAGCACCTTAAATATAAATTCCAGACATTTTCGTGCAGCAGTTTTTTTTGCAAACAGCATTGCAAATTTGACACTTTCAATGTTTTGTTTTTTTTTTTTTTACCCCGTTTGTCGGCTTTTTCTGGCAGATGGTCGGCGCTGTGTTTGGCGGCTTTTTCCAGACAAGTTCGGCAGATTTTCTGCTGCGTTTTGGACCGGTTCGAATCGTACTGGCGGCTTATCGGCAGGGTTTTTGGATCCGTTCCCTGCACTTCGGAGACACTGCAATGAATGCTGAATTCACCACAGGGTCGGGGAATTTTATTCTCCGAAGTGAGGGGAACGAGACAGCACCGAAATGAAAGGTCGGTGACATTTCGGTGCTCTCTGAATAAACCCTTAGGTCTTAAATGCAGGGTTGGCTTTCTGGATGTTTTGCAACTACATTTCCCATGAGGCTCTGACACTGAGGGCAGCATTTCAAAGCTGGTGCTAACTTAACCAGAGCTGCTGTAAACTTAACAGCTCCATAGACTATGGACCATATTACATTATTCGGCGCAAAAACACATTAACGTGAGGGGTAAAACCCTTTGCGCTGAACGTCATATTACAATGTCAGCGCAACAAACGCGCGTTATCGTCTACCGCGGGTGAACCTGCGTGAACGCTGCGCGAGCTTACTGTACTGCGGGCGTCCTATACTTAACATTGTGAGTGCAAATGCGTTTGTGCGCTGGTACGCGGATGGTATTACAATCTATGCGCAGTTTGTAACGCACAGCCTTTGCGCGCAGAATTTTAGAAACTCCTAAAAGCTGGTGTTAATGGCAAATTCTATCAACCTGGCCGAACCCAAATACACCAGCCAAAAAAAAATACACAGCAAAGTATAGTTACACATTCTACACATACCCAAACCAATAAAATGGAGAAGTTGTGCGTGCATTTTTTATTGATGCAGCATATATGCGCAGATTGACTTTGACAGGCTCAAAAACTTAACGTGAGATAATTGTGGTTCTTAATTCTGATTGGCTGAATCGCGTGAAAAAAAAGTCCGCACACTGATTTCTGCGCGCAACGTTACTGCATGTGCATTTGTGCTCATGCATTTAATGCGAGTTATTGCTCGACGGATGAAAAAATGCACGAGGATTGTAATTCCAGCGTTGATTTACGCGTGTTAACGTTTAACGCTTGACGCACAAATTCACGCGTTGCGCGAGCGTTAAGATTGTAACAGGGCCCTATAATGGCTCTGGTAAGTTTACAACAACTTTGTAATACTGCCCTAACAGGGTTATTTAAAGAGAATCGAAAAGTCACCGCACGTTTGGTGACTTTTCGTTCTCTTAAATTCGGTGCAAATCGGCTTTCCCATTTCGACGACCCGGCGGTGTATTCAGCAAGCACCACAGGGCTGTCGAAGTGCAGGGAAAAGCTGCCCAAAACCCGCCGAAAACCTGGCAAATGCACGCCGAAAACCCGTAAAAACATCTGGATTAAACCGTCAAAGACGCCGGAAAAACCCGAGCAGGAGCCGATCACACGCAGCGCAGCTGCCGGAAAAAGCTGACACTGCAGAAGAAGGCAGTGAATAAATTAGCAAAACAGTACGCTTGAATGTTTGAAAAGTGAAACGCTGTTTGCAAAGAAACTACTGAACGAAAATGTCTGAAATTTACACATAAGATCCAATGAATGATAATAAAGAGGGCTGTTACAGAAAAAATAAGTAAAGTAAAAAAAAAAAAAATCCAAGTATTGACCCCTGAGGTACCCCACTGGTAACAAGACCTTGCGCCGAATAAACTCCATTTACCACAACATGTCACATCCAAGATGTCAGCCCGCACCGGGGGAGCGCAGCAATCCGCCGGAATCTGGCGGATTGCTGCCTCCTGTGCTCGGACGCGCTGAGCGCATCCGTAGCACAGGAGAACCACTTGGCTGGACGCGCTGAGCGCGTCCATAGCAGCCAAGTGGTTAAAGTCCCCCATGATAATAACTTCCCCCTTCATTGCCATTTTGGTTATTTCCTCAAACAGCAGATTATCTAGCTCTTCTGCTTGTCCAGGGGGTCTATAGATCACACCTACACGAGCTACTGTATGATTGCCAAATGTTAGCGTAACCCAAACCAAATTCTCCTGAATAAACCTGTCGAATGAAACCACCGAATGGCAGGGCATTAGGGGAACCTTTCACTGCTGTTTTGTGTTCTCTGAATAGACGAAGCATTGCTTCTCTATGGGGATTCACTGCCCTCGAACAGGCACCGAACAGGCACCGTATGTGCAGGCAATTCGCCAGGATTTGACGAATTGCCTGCTCTCTGGATAGCCGAATGAACAGGAAAGGTAATCGAACGCTGATTTTCAGCGTTCGGTTACCTTTCTCCAGCCATTCGGATCTCTTTGAATAACTCTGTAAATGAGTAACCGAGCATCATGGGAGATGTAGCTCCACAATATCTGGGAGGCCAAGGTTGCTGCCCTCGGACTTATTGGGATCAGTCTAGCAATCAGGAACATCTACACTAGTTATGTGGTCATGGTGACAAGAGACTCGACCCTACTCCTCCACAGCTGTCCCTGGTCACGGTGAAAGGACTTAAAAGCCCTGAAAGCTGTCTATACGTCCTTTTGGGGCCCCATTAGGTTAGCGACACTCAAAGAACTTTGACTGCTGACATGTTATTATTTTCCTTTATTTATATAGCGCCACATATTCCGCAGCGCTTTACAAGATCAGTGTGCAAGGGGTTAATACATTGTAATACCACACATGGATGATGACCTGATTCAGGGGGTCCCTGTTCCCAAGGGAACTTACAATCTATGAGATGTACAAGTATTTTGTGAGGTCGGTGCATCCATATGGTTGGGTGTCTTGCCCAAGGACACTCGCTGGTGGCGTCTTCTGAGTGGGATCGAGTCGTCTTTCCATGATTGTAGAGCAGCGACCTGGTGGTTAGGTTGAAGCCGCTTCTCGGAAAGTCGTAAATCCCAGCTGCCAGTCCCCAGATCTGTCCCTGGTGATGTCACACATAGATCATGCCGACGTCCCACTTCGAGACCAATGGCTGTAGCGAGCGTTTTCAGAGAGGCAGCCAATGGATCGGATATGAGCATGCGCGAGCAGTTCCGATCCATCGCTCTGCGCAGACACTATGGAATTTGCATACTGAAAGTGCGCAAGTCCCATAGCGCTGCACAATTTGTGGCTCCTTTGCCACGCAAGTTGCATAGTGGGGCAAATTGTGCAGAAAAGCTTCAAGGACTTCTGGGTTACGGGGTCCCTGAGCCGAAGAGGAAGAGCAGCGCGCGGCAAGGGAGAAAAGGGGAGTAAAATCATAAAAAAATAATAATAATTGGGCGCAGGCTGTCAGCGGGAACTGCCCAATTATTTAAGGGCAAAAAAAGGGAAATTCATTTAAAAACCCTGCATAAAACGCGCTTTGGGCTGTGTGTATGAAACATAAATGAACTTCGTCTTAACACTTGGGCCTCATCCCCAAGATATATCATTATATGCGATATCCCAAAATCCCCAATACTTCTGGTCCCAATCATACCGTATAAAGGATACATTCTCAAAGGTGACAGACGGGCACATGCAAAGCGACGGGATTTACCGCGCAGTTTGGGGAGGATCGTGGCTCCAGGGTCTTGAATTATTTAACTTTCCTCCGTCCTTTGGCAAAACACGACTTTTCTAAACGGCCAAACGACTTCCTCAAATGAAATAAAACTGAAGACATTGTCTCTGTTACATATGTTTTTCCTCCGGCTCCGACACTAAATTGATTTGTCAGATTTCTACCTAAACAATACAAGTCATCTGCTGGAGAGGCCGGGGTGTTACCATGGCATCAGCCACGAGTCGTCATGGCAACAGACACGTGTATATTATATTTATAAAGGAGAGTTTGATACCTTTGCAAAACTTAACTATTTCCTAAACCCCCCCTCCCCAAAATAAATAAATAAATAAATAACTAAATAAATGCAGAGTCTACTCCCTGAATGCCGAGGTGACAGCGGGTTAGGGTAACAACCGAGTCGCACTTGTTAGACTCAGATTCGGTGAATCTCGAAGGAAGAATGAGCTGATTTCACAGGCTCTGTTGCTGCTGCTTAGTAATTCATCAAGCCTATAAAGAGTTACATTAACATGGCTTTTAGTGGCCAGACCCCGTAGTCGTAGCAGCTGTGGGTGGCCAGAAGTGAAAATATGTTTTGCAGGGCTGAAACAACTAACCGATAATGAGAATAGTTGCCAAATACCCACCTGCACTGCCTTCTACTCTCTGAAGTCACCACCACACCCGCACTGTCTTCTATTCTCTGGAGCCACCACCTCACTCTGCCTTCTACTCTCGAGAACCACCACCCCCCCTGCCCTGCCTTCTACTCTCAGGAGCCACCAACCCACAGTCACTGCCTTCTATTCTTTCAGAGACCCCACCGCACACACCCTGCCTTCTACTCTCCAGAACCACCCTGCCCCAATCACCCTGCCTTCCTCTCAGGAGCCACCACCCCAACCACCCTGCCTTCTACTCTCAGGAGCCACCACCCCAACCACCCTGCCTTCTAGTCTCAGGAGCCACCACCCCAACCGCCATGCCTTCTACTCTCAGGAGCCACCACCGCACCCACTCTGCCTTCTACTTTCAGAAGCCACAACCCCACCTGTCTTATCTTCTACTCTCCAGAGCCACCAACCCACCCACCCTGCCTTCTACTCTCCAGAACCACCCTGCCCCAATCACCCTGCCTTCCTCTCAGGAGCCACCACCCCAACCACCCTGCCTTCTACTCTCAGGAGCCACCACCCCAACCACCCTGCCTTCTACTCTCAGGAGCCACCACCCCAACCTTCTAGTCTCAGGAGCCACCACCCCAACCGCCCTGCCTTCTACTCTCAGGAGCCACCACCGCACCCACTCTGCCTTCTACTTTCAGAAGCCACAACCCCACCTGTCTTATCTTCCACTCTCCAGAGCCACCACCCCACCCACCCTGCCTTCTACTCTCAGGAGCCACTACCACACCATTCCTGCCTTCCACTTTCCGGTCAGGAGCTGCCATCACTTCCATCAGACCAGTTCCTTCTTCAAAACTCCATCCATCAGGTCTACCCGTAGCATATGCGGGGCCCTGGGTTAAATGGTTTTATGGGGTCCATGACTGTGTCCCTGTATGACACACACGTATACTCCCTGAAACATAGGGACAACGGACCACACATGGTGGCTCTCCCACTCTGCCTTGTCACCGTTTGTCAGCATATGCCAAAAGAAGCGTGTCATGGATATGAATTTCTGCAAAATGATTTTTTCCACATAGACAATGTTCAGTGATTGTCATGGTCCCTGCCGCTGCCGCCGCAAGAAGGACCAAAGAGGTGCTGTATCCTGATCACCATAACAGCACCTTTCCTGTAATGTCCTGTTTCCTTTTGGTCCCTCCCTGCTACAGCTCACTGATCACCTGACCATTCCCTATCCACAATAATAAAAAAAAAATAGACTACGCCACCTTTCCTTCACTGCCCATTCATTGCAGCCCTTACCTTCATCAAGTGAAGACCTGTACTCCTCCTCAGACCCCTGTTTCCCCCTGGATCCACTGTTAATGTTGCTTCCACTGTTTACAAACTTTGCCTGCATCTGGATTACCCCTCTGATTGCCGCCTATATTACGGTCGCTTCCACCGTTGCCGGACTTTTCCTGCATCTGAATTACCCCTGATTGTCGCCTATTGCCCTTACCCATGCCAAACCGCGCCACCTCTGGGCAACCTCGTTTATCTGTTTCCAGCCTGCATTACAACCTCCACCCTTCTACGTAAGCAAGAAATATTGCACATGGGCTCACAACCCCCCTTTGCCGGTACACAGCCGGTGACTGACAATGATGCCCAAATGTCCATGCAATGGTTGTGGCCACCAATAGGTGTCACTAAGAAGCAAAATGTTCTCTCGTTGTCTCCCAAGAGACAAAATGGCGACATTCGTGGAATCCCATGTGCTTGTCACAGGATGTGACACCACCCAACCCCATATCCCAGGAAGGTCACTTTCCATTCAAGAGTTACTAGCCCCTCCCTGGTGGGTGGTAACAAGACTGTAGACCAACCTTCTAGTGATATAACCTGGAAGTGAAGCCTCTCTTTTGCTTTGCCCGTGCAGGCCGAGTGCGGTGTCTACCTGGAGGAGTTAAGATGACGGAGGAACTCTTCTCTGTATGCTTTGCAACCCCTAAGTTGAGTGTCAGTTTCTTGCAGTCTTCAGTGTTAGTTCAGCATCTTTGCTTCGCTTGCAGTGTATGTCAGGCTTTATTCTTTAGGGTTTGTGGTTAACTTTATGTCACGTTTTACTGGGGGTTTTTGCCAAATAAAATGTATTTTCTCCATCCTTGGGCACTATTACACTGTTCGTGCACAATTTTACGCGTGCGCAAAAGCGTATTGACACTAGGGGAAAAACCCTTCGCTCTGAACGTCGTATTACGACAAAATGCGCGTTAACGGCTAACGCAAGTTACCCTGCGCGAACCCTGCGCGAGTGAAAGTTCGTGCACGTGTCCCATACTTAACATTGTGAGCGGAAATCCCGTTTGTGCGCTGGTACGTAGATGGTATTACAATCGATGCGCAAATTTTTACGAACGATGTTTGCGCGGATAATTTTAACGTCTTTGAAAAGCTGGTGTTAATGGCAAATCTGAACGTCCTGGCCGAAACCAAATACACCAGCCCGAAAAAAAAATACAGCACAGTATAGTTACACATTCTACACATACCCAAACCAATGAAATTGAGAGGTTGTGTGTGTTTTTATTATTGCTGCAGCATATATACTCAGATTGATTTTGACAGGCACAAAAACTGAACTGGAGACAATTGTGGTTCTTAATTCTGATTGGTCGAATCGCATTAAAAAAACAGTCTGCCCACCGATTTCTGCGCGCAATGTTAATTTGCACGCATATTTTCGGACGGATGAAAAAATGCACTCGGATTGTAATACCAGTGTTAATTTACGTGCATTAACGTTTAACGCTGCGCGCAAAAAAATTGCGCTGCGCGAGCGTTTTTGCGCAACGAATGTAATCGAGCCGTGTGTGTGTGTGTCCTCACTTGCTATTTTACATCATGCGCTATCTGCTGGTATAGCTTTTAAATCTAATTTTCACCACAGGGAGACATTTAACAGGGAATTACCTAAACACCAATTACCCACATTGCAGGAGATCTATTATTCATCGAGTGCCAGCAGAGCCGACCCATAAAAAGCATCCGAACATATAGACCCACGTAAAATGATTAGTGCATCAACCTTTCAATGCCTTACGGATTTCCTCACCCGAGCTGGCTGGTGTCCAGAGTGTGTGAAGACACTCCAAAGACGGGAACTTTCCCCATGATGAACATCATGATCTCAGACCTCTGGTAATCTGGCAAATTGCTTCCAAAAAATCCTGTTATACACAGAAAAAAAAAAATATATATATATATATTATTATACAGATGGATGACATAAGGTTCATTACCAACAAATTCAAGAAACGGAAGAAAAATCTCAAAGACTTGCGTTTAGACACCATCACCCAGCTTGTAAAAGTTATGTTAACATGGGATGCGGAGTTATCAATTATAGAGCAAAATAGAAAATTTGCACAGAGATTATTGTTCTTAGATAGCTAAAAAAAACAATTTAATTTTTTCATGTTTTGGTTTATCCTTTACAGAAATATTGCTGGGGTGAAAGGTTCTAAGCTCTAGATGCCGTCCCTTATCTCGCACAATGTCACATGGAGTCTGCGTTCTCAGCATACCGGCAGAAATGGCCTTTGTGTCAGTACATGTGCTACAGACCGATAATAAAATGGTGAGATCTCCTGCTTATGGGGGTTTGTAGTGATCATAATGAGATTATTAGCAATGTAATATCTGTACGTGCTGCATAATGCCTGTGTATGGCAATTACAGCGACACCTTGTATCTGTATGTGCCGCATAATGCCTGTGTATGACAATTACAGCAACACCTTGTATCTGTATGTGCTGCATAATGCCTGTGTATGGGATTACAGCAACACCTTGTATCTGTATGTGCTGCATAATGCCTGTGTATGGGATTACAGCAACACCTTGTATCTGTATGTGCTGCATAATGCCTGTGTATGGGATTACAGCAACACCTTGTATCTGTATGTGCTGCATAATGCATGTGTATGGCAATTACAGCAACACCTTGTATCTGTATGTGCTGCATAATGCCTGTGTATGGCAATTACAGCAACACCTTGTATCTGTATGTGCTGCATAATGCCTGTGTATGGAAATTACAGTAACACCATGTATCTGTATGTGCTGCATAATGCCGGTGTATGGCAATTACAGCAACACCTTGTATCTGTATGTGCTGCATAATGCCGGTGTATGGCAATTACAGCAACACCTTGTATCTGTATGTGCTGCATAATGCCTGTGTGTTGCAATTACAGTGACACCTTGTATCTGTATGTGCTGCATAATGCCTGTGTATGGCAATTACAGCAACACCTTGTATCTGTATGTGCTGCATAATGCCTGTGTGTTGCAATTACAGCAACACCTTGTATCTGTATTTGCTGCATAATGCATGTGTATGGCAATTACAGTAACACCATGTATCTGTATGTGCTGCATAATGCCGGTGTATGGCAATTACAGCAACACCTTGTATCTGTATGTGCTGCATAATGCCTGTGTATGGCAAT
Source organism: Leptobrachium leishanense (assembly GCA_009667805.1). NCBI lineage: Eukaryota > Metazoa > Chordata > Amphibia > Anura > Megophryidae > Leptobrachium > Leptobrachium leishanense. The sequence continues at coordinate 38,826,947 of CM019067.1, read as the reverse complement.
TACAGCAATACCTTGTATCTGTATGTGCTGCATAATACCTGTGTATGGCAATTACAGCGACACCTTATATCTGTATGTGCTGCATAATGCCTGTGTATGGCAATTACAGCAACACCTTGTATCTGTACTGTACAGGGATTTACAGTCATTATAACCCCCTGAATCTTATCCCTGTACAGCAGCGACTGACCCCACAGCTCTCCCTGTATTCTGCCAAATCCCTGGCTGCTGGAATGCATCAGTGAAATGGCTGAGCTTTTCGTTACAGTGAGGGTGGGGGCTCCTTAACGTCTCTACAGTGATACAGGTTGACAGGAGTGAGTTCTCACTAAGAAATTCATTTCTTTTCAGGGGGCACACTAGTCCTGCATTAGAATGTATGCTAAAGATTTTTTATATGTTAATTCTTTTTTTTATTGTATTAAAATGTAGATTTTACTAGGGTTTAAATTAGAGAAAGTTACAGTAACATGTTACAATGAGTGTGAAGACTGCACTTTGTAGCTTGTTTACAGTAATACATGATGACTGGAGAGAGATAAAACAATGAATTTTGTTCTCCACAGGGGGCACGATAACGTGGCTTTATAAAGCAATGCAAAGGAGGTTTTGATACGCTAATGATTGGTTTTCAGTGTAATACAATGCATGATTGAGTTAACTCGATTTGGGGAGTATAGGGGTTAAATTAGCTTATATGGTCATGGTGGCGAAGGTGTCCTTTTACACGAGGGCCGGTTTGTCCACCACACACAGACAGACCTCAATAAATAACATTGTGTACACATATCCTGTGGTTCTTGTATTCGCTGCTCGATGTGTGACTGTTCTCTCCGAGGACGGGACGTCACTCACCTATGTAAGACATAGGTCAGCGGGCAGCCCGGTGCTGATACACATTCATGATTAAGGCCATGTAAGGCTGAAATGTTGCAGTTTTTTGTTGTTTTTTTTCGCCTCACATTACTGCCAGCACGTGGTTGCCCACTGACCTGTATTTTATGTTCATATGTTTGGGAGAAGTGGGTCTCCTGCGTCGGAGCACCGTATTGCACTAGCCGGCCATTAGGGGCTCACGTTGCCCGGTGCGCTCTGCTTTATTGGCCACTCACCTATAGTCTGAATGATGGCGTTCTGCACAATCCGCTCGTCGCTCTCTCTCACGCTGGCATTGAAGATGGCGCTACCCGTGGAACTCCTCCTGTCACCGAGCTCGAAGTCAACGCTGAGCGTTAAATGCTTCAGCAGAGTGTTAAACACTTCCAGCACTGTAGGGCCTACGAGAAACAAACAGAGACATCCTGGTAATGTGAGGTTTCAGACACTTTGCGAAACACCGGGTCAGGTGTAAACGTCCCAGAGTCACCGAAGTCTATGCTAGTGGTAAATTTACAACAGACCTGGTCACGTTTACACCGGACGTGGAATCTGACCCAAGATGGAGTAGAAAATGTCCAGTGACCGGCAAAACGTCTGCTTATCTGGCTTGGGCCTAAAATTTGTCATTCCCCTTGACTACCCTCCTCACTGCATTCTCACTAGTGACAAGGTCACGTGTAGGTCGAGGTTTGGAACCCAGGATGCAGTACCTGATCTTGAAGTGCCAGGAAAGGGTAAACCGGAGGCGGGTCAGTGGACATAGCAGAGGCCATGGCTGGCAGAAGATACGTGAACAGTCCAAGATCGGGGCATGCAGAGTTCAGAGTAGGTCGAGAGATCAACGAGGTCAAAAGTCGGGAGACCAATAAGGGGTTAAGGGCGATGAAAGGAAGCTGGATGGAAAAGGCAAGAAACTGTGGTTGTTGGAAGTTCTGGGAGAGGGGCACAGAACGTCTGAGCACCTCTACTCTGGAGTGTGGGGTTTAAATAGGGTGTCCAGGGAAGCCCCTCCCTTCCCTGACCATCAGGCCCCTCCAACCCTACTAGCTCCACCAATGGTGAGGAAAAGAGAGCATGACGTCACTGCCCTGATGACGAGGGAGCCGAGGCCCTGTCCCTCCTGAGCGACGTGCGTCCGCCACCCAACATAATGCCAAAGCCGGACAGAACATCCCCAACACAGGTGCGGAAGGGGATCCCGGTCTGCCATGGGCGCAGAGGACCACGGCCGAAAGGCGCCCATCGAGAGGACGGTCAATCCCAGCATCCACTGGGCTCCTCCGAGGGAGGTGAGTGCGGTGTGGGGGGCCAGACCCTGACAGACAAATTAACATGTAAGTAAGATTAACAGCAAGCATTTAATTGTGAAGTGCATGAAATTGGGCGTGCATGGAGGATTTCTCAAAGGTGTGGCTTTCCACAGACAGGGATCACCACTCAAGACTCGGAAGACCCCGCAGGTTAATCATCCGTATGCTGCACGGCAGCACAGGCCATTATTTACTTTGAAAGGGCAGAGTGCTCTATTCCAGTGATGGTGAACCGTGGAACCCCAGATGTTTTGGAATTGCATGTTCCTTGATGCCTAGCCAGCCTTAAAGCTGTGACAGCATCATGGGACAATTAGGGTCCTAGTCATTAGTTTGCGTAAAAATGGAGACGTTAATGGGGCAACTCTGTGCCTGCAGGTTTCCCCGTAGCATCCCATGGTTGCGCGGTATTCTGAGGCAAGCGCTACCTCAGCACCTCGCCCCGGAATGCAATGCCAGCTGCTGGGATACTTGTGGTAACGTTTCCGTGCCGCCGTGAGCATCACCTCTTGGAGTCCATATGACTCTATGGAGGGTTGCGCTCCCGGGTTGCGTGATCACCCAACGTCGCGGAGGGAGACTGGGAACCATTTGTTCAGTATCACTCTGCTCCTGGCGACATAAAGAAGGGGGCGACGCTACCCTCAATAAAGCCCAGCGCGCATATACTTGATCCATGTTATTCCTTGATAGGCTCCAACATCGGAGAGTGGGTTTGATCCCGCAGTTTTTTCTCAATGAACTATACTTAGGATATACTGCCCTATGAAAGGCACGATCATGCGCCCTGACCTAAAAAGGGGATGCGAGGGGGAAAAATCTGCGGTAGCACCCCCGTTTTACAAGTTTATCACGAGGTAGGCGTTGAATTACTTTATGGTCCATTGAAAGCGCACAGCGGTGCCTGTTCCAGTTTAGTCTCGTGTAAGTTAATCCACACATAGATCATAAACAACCAAAGCTTAAAACTAAATATTAATCAACTGCGGAATGCTCAGAGGCTTCAGATACATTGTATGATGTGATAAAACCCTGGCAGGAAGAACACTGCGTTACATTCACGGCTGTCGTCTCGGTTACACGTCACTCCATATTTTGTTATATACTTAAAGTGATGGAAACATAGAAACATAGAAAATGTCGGCAGATAAGAACCTTTCGGTCCATCTAGTCTGCCCAATTACATGTATACTTTACCTGGATTTATCTTTTGTTTAGGATAGCCTTATGCCTATCCCATGCTTGCTTAAATTCAATTACAGTTTTGGCCTCTACCACTTCAACTGGAAGACTGTTCCATGTATCCACCACCCTCTCAGTAAAATAATGCTTCCTGATGTTACTTTTAAACCTTTGCCTCTCTAATCTAAGACTATGTCCTCTTGTTTTGCTATTTTGTTTCCTTTTAAATATAGTCCCTTCCTCTACCTTGTGGATTCCCTTTACGTATTTAAATGTTTCTATCATATCTCCTCTGTCTCGTCTTTTTTCCAAGCTGTACATGTTAAGATCATTAAGCCTTTCCTGGTAACTTTTCTCCTTCAAGCCGTACACCATTTTAGTAGCCCTTCTCTGAACTCTCTCTAAGATGTCTATATCCTTCTGGAGATACGGTCTCCAGCACTGCACACAGTACTCCAAGTGAGGTCTCACCAGTGCTCTGTACAGTGGCATGAGCACTTCCCTTTTCCTACAGCTAATACCTCTCCCTACACAACCAAGCATTCTGCCAGCATTTCCAAGCATTCTGCCAGCATTTCCTGCTGCTCTATTACATTGACTACTTACCCTTAGATCCTCTGCAATAATAACCCCTAAATCCCAACCCTCAGATGTATCAAATATTCTATATTCAGCCCTTGGGTTTTTACGTCCCAGGTGCATTATCTTGCACTTATCCACATTAAAACTCAATTGTCACAGCTCCCACCATTTTTTTAGTTTACCTAAATCATTTGTCATTTGGCTGATCCCTCCAGGAACGTCAACCCTGTTGCAAATCTTTGTGTCATCAGCAAAAAGACATACTTTACCATTAATACCTTCTGCAATATCACTAATAAAAATATTAAAGAGAATGGGTCCAAGTACTGACCCCTGAGGTACCCCACTGCACCACCTATGTCTATTATTTTTGTTACCCAATCAAAAAAATCAATAAGATTAGTTTGGCATGATCTCCCTGAGGTAAACCCATGTTGTTTCTGATCCTGTAATCTATGTGTTTTTAGATGTTCAACAATCCTTTCCTTTAACATGGTTTCCATTAATTTCCCCACTACTGACGTAAGACTAACTGGCCTATAGTTCCCCGATTCCTGGGGTTAATACAGGAGGGGGGAACAGAGGGGTTAAACGTTAACTCCTCCTGACCTCCTCTCTACCCCAGTCCTGTTTTAACCCCAGGGTTTGTTTTAAAAGCATACCTTGATTCTACCCATTGAACAGCACTGTGGAGTATGTCAGCCCTTTATAAATAATTGTAAATTATGCAGTTTCATAAGCGTGTGTAGACTTTTATACCCACTGTATAAATATATATATATATATATATATATATAAAGATGGAGAGATTTAGTAAGCGTTTACTACAACTACTACCAAACCCCTTTACCTCTGACACTGAAGGAAAACAGTGTAATGTACACCCTGTGAGCTGAGGCTGTTCATTTCCTATCCACTCCAGCAGCCTCACCGTATCCCCTCCAGCAGCCTCACCATATCCCCTCCAGCAGCCTCACCATATCCCCTCCAGCAGCCCCATCGTATCCCCTCCAGCAGCCCCATCGTATCCCCTCCAGCTGCCTCATCCTATCCCCTACAGCAGCCTCGTCGTATCCCCTACAGCAGCCTCGTCGTATCCCCTACAGCAGCTTCACCGTATCCCCTCCAGCAGCCTCACCGTATCCCCTCCAGCAGCCTCACCGTATCCCCTCCAGCAGCCTCGCCGTATCCCCTCCAGCAGCCTCGCCGTATCCCCTCCAGCAGCCTCGCCGTATCCCCTCCAGCAGCCTCGCCGTATCCCCTCCAGCAGCCTCACCGTATCCCCTCCAGCAGCCTCACCGTATCCCCTCCAGCAGCCTCACTGTATCCCCTCCAGCAGCCTCACTGTATCCCCTCCAGCAGCCTCACTGTATCCCCTCCAGCAGCCTCTTTTCTATCCCATTGAGCAGCATCTTTTCTATCCCCTCGAGCAGCATCTTTTCTATCCCCACAGCGCTGCGGAATATGCTGGTGCTTTATAAATAAAGAATAATAATAAAAAATCCCCTTGAGCAGCCTCTCCCCATCCCCTCGAGCAGTCTCTCCCCATCCCCTCGAGCAGCCTCTCCCCATCCCCTCGAGCAGCCTCTTCTATATTCCTTGAGCAGCCTCTTTTATATTCCTCGAGCAGCATCTTAACTCCTTGAGCAGCCTCTTCTTAACTCCTTGAGCAGCCTCTTCTGCAGGTCAGGCTCTCAAATAGCACAGCAATGACAGGGAACCTCTTACCAGAGCTGTGCTGTGAAAGCAAGGTGTAACATTAACATCTCTATGGCTTACCAATAGAACCTTTAGCAGCGATAGCAACGGCTTCCAGGAGGACCTGGACTATGCCAGCACGTATCCGTGGAGAGTCACGCTTATGCAAATCAAGGTGAACAAGGATTTGCTGGATGACATGATGAGAGTACTGAGCCTGGAAGGAGAGTGAAAAAAAGCACAAACTGAATGGAATTTATTCCTTATTATCTGTAACAAACAGGGAAACATTTATATCACACAGAAAGCAGAAATTCGTGAACGCTCTGCTGCAATATATGGCGGATTCTGAGAGAGGTTATGACTGAAAAGTGCGTTTTCCCTGATGCACATTAAAGTAAATATAAATATATATATATAAAAATGGAGATATTTAGTAAGCGTTTACTACAACTACTACCAAACCCCTTTACCTCTGACACTGAAGGAAAACAGTGTAATGTACACCCTGTGAGCGGAGGCTTTGCAATGGAGAACAGATCTTCTCGGGGTGCAGCTAATCACGGGGTTTTACCAAACCACATGTAGTAACCAGGATCAAAGAAAAAGAGGCCCAGCACTCTAATGTTAACCCCTTCACTACCGTGATTGTGTATACACGACCAGTGATAGCAGGCACAGCATTCTTGCGTTAATACGATCTGGGGCTGCGATGTATGATTACTAATGAAATTTGGTTGTTGCAAACGCATTCTGTTTACTGTTGGGTTCCAGAAGGTGCCGTCAAAGTTTTCGTCCTGTGGGCTTAATGCCCAAGGTGCCAAAACTGTTTAAAAATCGGCTGGGGAATGCCCCGATATAATCAGTCTTTCTCCCAACCGACACAGAGACACGAGCTGCAGTTTTACCTGCAGTAACGACTTTTGGCCAGGGATGTGCAGTCAGTGGAGGCAGGGGAGGCAGAGCCGCACCTGCCATTAAGTGATAAGTTAATAAACTAAAAACAAACTCACCTGCTCCCCCGCTGTCAGCTCCATCCTCTGCAGGCATTAGTTTTCCCAGCCTACGCAATTTGCACAGCAGGACGTTTCCCCGCTGCACTAATTGAGTAAACTGCTCAAGATGTGTGCAGCACGCGTCAGAGACAAGTGCTGCCTATTTCATGATCACTGCTCATTAGTGCCGCACAGACTGACAGTCACTGATAGAGCATTGGAAAAGCTTGGACCAATGGGAAAGCACCATTGGTCCAAGCCATTCCCAAAAAAATGCCTGCATTAGAGGACTGCCTCTGATTGACAGGAAGGGGCACATCTAGCAGTTAGACATGTCCCTTCCTGTCAATGATAGGCCAGGCAGCCCTCCAATACAGGCTGTGAAAAGATTGCATGATGGACAACCCCTGACTGGCTGCATGGGGAGCCGCAGTCCAGGAGCCTGGCACAGGGGTGCCCTGCTCTGCCACTCAGATCTGCATCAGCTGGGGATGCCCATTTATACCCTAGGCTGGTTATTGTCTGCTAACTGGGGGTGGAAGAATGCACAAAAACATCTGCCCCCCCAGGAGGGATCTGAGGTGGTGCAGCAGCCTTTGAAATTCAAGTAGCAGCAGGTAGCCCTCTTTGCCCAGCTGCAAGGTAAGTGACCTCACGGGGGGAGAGAGGGTTAATGATGGGGAGGGAGAGGCCATGGCTTTCCTCTGTGCGGATTTTCTGGTGTTCAGATAGTGCTTAGCTGCCAATCTGTATTATGTATTGTACCTCTAGCCAGACTGCCTGGGGAGGGACAGGACAGGACAGGACAGGCGGGGGACTCAGCAGTTGCAAAGTTGCCAGCAAGACTTTCACAACTCATCTTCTACCAGGGCTGTCAGATCACAGCGTGTGCTTCATGGGTCACTGGCTTGGGGCTGGGTTGTCAGATCTCCATTTTGCTCCCTGGTCAGTGCCTGAAAGTGCTGCCCTGCAGTGTGCAGAAGTCAGGTTGGGTCAGTTTTCCAGTTGGGTCAGTGGCTTGCTTCCTTCAGTATCATATGAATGACGCAAAATGTATAGGTGCTTTAAGGAAACCTAATGGATGTGGCCAGGCTCCTCTTAATACTTTGTTATAGGGGCAGCATATAGAGTGTGTGTGTGTGTGTATGTGTGTGTATGTGTGTGTATGTGTGTGTATGTGTTCTTACAGTGCCAGTCTCTTTACACACACCCTTTCTTTCACATGCTGCGTGTATGTATATTTATATCTCCAATCTGTGTGTGTTTTGCCAGGGGCAAGCGTTGGGTTAACCATTTTATGAGCCTGAAATATCAGGGTTATTCAGAGAGAGGTGAAAACCTTGAGAATTGGCAGGAGAATGAACAGCCAATTTGGAAAGTGAGATAAATGGGAGAATTTTTCTGGTTTGACTATTTTGACCTAGAATTTTCACTTCTCCAGTCATTCTCAAGGTTTTCACCTCTTTCTGAATAGCCCTGTATCAGGGTCATTCTTCTGCTTTTCACCACTCTCTGAATAACCCTGATACAGGGCTATTCAGAAAGAGGTGAAAACCTTGAGAATGACTGGAAGTGAAAATTCTAGGTCAAAATAGTCAAACCAGAAAAATTCTCCCATTTATCTCACTTTCAAAATTGGCTATTTGGTCTAGATTTTTCAATTGGCTATTTGGTCTAGAATCAGTGTTTCTCAACTCGTATCCTCACTAACGGGCCTGGTTTTCCAGATATGTGAAGCACAGCACAGGTGATATGATTTGCTGCTCAGTGATTGCAGTATCCAGTCTGCATTTTCCCAAGGTGATCTGAAAAATCTGGCCTGTAGTGGGTCCTGAGGACTGGAGTTGAGAAACCCTGGTCTAGATTTTTCATTCTCCTGCCAATTCTCAAGGTTTTCACCTCTCTCTCTGAATAACCCTGATAGTATTATTGAATCATTGTGCTGGCTCACTATAGGTTACACTATCAGGGATATTCAGAGAGAGGTGAAAACCTTGAGAATTGGCAGGAGAATGAACAAATAGCCAATTTGGAAAGTGAGATAAATGGGAAAAATTTTCTGGTTTGACTATTTTGACCTAGAATTCAATTCTCCTCTCATTCTCAAAGTTTTCACCTCTTTCTGAATAGCCCTGTATCAGGGTTATTCAGAGAGCGGTAAAAAGCAGGAGAATGACTGGAGAATGGAAAATTCTAGGTCAAAATAGCAGATTTGGAAAGGGAGATGAATGGGAGAATTTTTCTGCTTTTCACTTCTCTGAATGAATAACCCTGTATGAAAACAAGTCCAGGTACAAGGACCCAGACTGTAGATTCCTCATTTAAGAAGTCTTTGCCAATGCAATTTAGAAGGCATGTTGTAAGATAATTGTTCTGTATAAAGGAGCGAGAGGTCTGTGGGAACCGAATCGGCTTCCAGTCAGTCCTTACTCGCAATGCCTGTCCTTCTGATGTACTAAATGCCTGAAGCCTCCTCTTTGGGAGCTAGGTTGTTTTCTGGCTGTTTTGCATTTGTATGTCTGGCTCTGATACAAACCAGTGCCTCACCAGCCACTGACCTCACCGCACGTCACTGCTTTTGGCCAGTAGATGGCGACATCTCCCTGACAAATAGGTTATTACAGTAAGGAATACATTGGGAATATTCCAATATATTACTTACTGTATCATTGATTAAAAATGATTTCCCCAAAAAATCTACTGGACAATGGATTTTTGGAAAATCACTTGGTAGTAAAGGGCTTAATCAAGCCAGAATTATTGAGTAATCAGAACGAGAGCAACATTTTTCCATCACATCCAGGCACGTACTGGCCATCAGGACTACAGGGAGATTCCCGGTGGGCCGATGGTTGAGTGAGCCGGCTGAGCATGGGGGTGCCTCTTTTTTGTTAAACATTTTTTTTTATAGTTTGCTAAATGATCCTTTAGTATCATTTGTATTTTATTAGACATTTTTGTTTTGGATTTTTAAAAGACTTTTTAATTTTGGATTTTTTAATGGACCTTTTATAATATTTAGACAAATTTTTACTGATTTAAGGAGAATAGGAGACTTTTTCTTTCCGTTCAGAGGAATTTTCTGCTGCCAATTCGGCTAGATTTAGCGGCTATTGGCGCAATTCTGTCGTTTTCACCGACGTCTGATAACTATTTCAATATTTCGACTCGATTTTTAGCAAAACATGGTGAACAGTCACTAAATAGTTAATTCACTGTATTTTCTGTGAAATGGAATCACTGAAGAGCGACGAAACGTGGCGAAACACAAGGCACCGAAATTGCACACAATTTAAAATAACAAAGTATGTTTTCATTTAATTAAATGTCAAAAAATCCAAACAAAATCTTTAGCTCCCCCCACAGAGATCTTAATCCGCCCTGCATGTTTGCATATCGGAGTGGGCTGGTCTGGATGAAGTCCAGGGCCGCTTTTTTGTCCCAGTCCAGCCCTGATCACGGCAATAACTTGTGGCAAATGGCCAGCAAATGATTACTTGTTTTTTTCTGAGAAAGTATTTTACCAGGAAGGATACATTGAGATTTCTCTTGTTTTCAAGTATGTCCTGGGTGGCGAGTATGTACCGTTAGGTGTCTTGCCCAAGGACACTTACTGGAGAGGTGCTCTTGCCAGGATTTGAACCTTTGTCTCCACGGTTATAGAGCATTGACGTTACCTCTACTCCACCCAGCCGGTTCCCTATGAAATTAAGTGCTCCCTCTCTCATCGCTTATACCTAGTGGCGTGACCAGTTATAGGATAGAGCAAGAGGTGCCCTATTGGTAGGTCTCCTGGCTTTACAATGTGATTGGCAGCCAACAAGTTGACGAAGAATAAACACATCATCAACGTCACCATGAAGGACCAAATGCAACTGCAACAGAAGACCCACAGAGCCGGGTGACGGCGGCACCAACGCTGGACCACGATGAACTGTGGTTCGCAGCAATTAAATATCGCATTCATCTTTAAGGGTGTAAGAGCCCTGGAGGTGCCAGAAAGGCCCCCCCCCCCCATTAAAAATGTGCTGAGGATGTAATAACAGAATCCACGGCATGGATCGATTTAAATACAAAAAGCCACTGACCTGAATGGAGTACATGACTATTTTAAAGCACGACACTGCAAACTCGTTTGACTCCCACAGTTTATGATGGTCGAGATGCCTGTTACGAAACAAAAAAAAGGAGAGACCATTAGTATGGAAAACCGAAAGAAGAAAGAAGTGAAGCCAACGCTGACACGGTCTAATAACCAAACCACAAGCGAGTAAGCGCAGCTTGGCTGTGACAGTATCCACTCGATACATAGTAACTACATGTACAGGATGAGCATCCGTTACCCAGAATCCCCAGATATGCAAGGTTTCAAAATCCTGATACTTTTTGACCGCCGGGATTCCGCATGTGAAATTCCCGTCCATGACATCATGTGACGCGGGGAAAAATGACTATAAATATTTATATAAAATGCCCCTCAGGCTGTGTGTATAAAGGTGTGTATGAAACATAAATGAATGTCGTGTTTAGACTCGGGTCTCTGAGATATCTCATTATTCTATGGAAATATTTTAAAACCCAAAAGATCCCAAATTCAAAAACACCTCTGGTCCCGAGCGTTTCAGATAAAGACTGCTCAACCTGCAACTCTACCCAGAAACCCACCGTGATACGAGCCAGTCTCTGTAAGCAATGTATACCCCGTGTCCACCTGCTACAAAGCCTGCTTTAGCTGCGGCCTTTAAAAAAGGGACACTCCGCTCATCCTGACCACTTAACATTTATAAACTGGTCTAGATGTAAGGAGTGCCCCCCCCCAGCTGCCCCATTCTGGTGAAAGTGCTGGGTGAAGAAGAGGAGTTTCCTACACCCCACCTGGCGTCATCATCAGCCGAGATTTTTAATCTCCTGGCTGTCGTTCACTAGTGATGTCACACAAAGACAGCAAGTCGACATCACCCTCTGAGACTGATCACTGTAGCAAGCGTTCTCAGAAAGGCAGCCGATGGGTCAGATGAACTCACTTGCTGTGGACAGAATCCCACCTGGAGCTCCCTGTGGTTCAAGGTTAAATAGAGCCCGAAAATGGAAAACCTGCGACAGCTTCTGTTAAAGTCTTTCCATGTATAAGTTGGTGGCTCTCCTACTGGTTTGTTGTAATTTATGTCTTCAGAAGAACCCGCCCTCTGTGCTTAGTAAAGGTTGAATGCTGCCCTCCTGGTGTATTCTGTATGAAAAGGGCTGACAACCCTCCAGGCATGCACCCCTCCCTGTCACAGGTGTTCCTGCTCTCCTCGAATCACTGACTGTCTCTCTGCCGTCTCAAATTGGATGTCTTCCCGCTTCCTTAAACTCAATCTTGCTAAAACTGAAATTCTCGTTGTTCCTCCCTCCAAGGAGAACCCAGTACCACCTATTAGCCCAACACCCAAAGCTCGCTGCTTTGGTGTCACTTATGATTCTGACGTAACATTCTCTCCCCACGACCAGGCAGTGACCAAATCCTGTTACTATCAACTCAAGAACATTGCCCGTATCCGCCCCTTTCTGACACAAGATACCGCGAAGACGCTGGCTCATGCGTTTGTCATTTTGCCGCAACTCGTTCCTTATTTGTCCCCAACTCCTGTATTGCCCCTTTGCAATCTGTAATGAATGCAGGTGCCAGGGTTATTTTTCTCACCAGACGCACCTCGCGTACCTCCCCCCTCTGCTGGTCCCTCCATTGGCTTCCTGTAGGTTTCAGGATACAGTTTAAAATACTGATGCTCCCGTTCAAATCACTCATTAACTCAACCCGTCCTACATGTCTTCATTACACTTCCCATCTAGAAGACTCCGGTCAGCGGGCGACCTCCACCTGTCCTCTGTCTATACACACACTGCCAACTCTCGCCTCCAAGACTTCTCAAGGGCAGCTCCCGGTCCTGTGGAATGACTTGCCTCGTCCTATCAAACTCTCCCCTGATCTTCAGGCCTTCAAGAAATCCCCTAAAACCCATTTCTTCAGATTAGTGTCCCACATCACTGATGCAACTCATCCCTCTGCTCACCTACTCACACATGATTGAAGCTGCTTCTATGGCCCCACCATTCCTGAACCACTGGCACTAATGATCCTGACATCCAGTAAAACTCCCCTCGTCTTCCTGAACCCCAATCCCTCTAGGCTGTAAGCTCCTATGAGAAGGGCCCTCTACATACACCTCTTGTTTCCATCTTATGTCCGTTTATCTGTATCTAGCTCCCTTTGTTTATTGTAAAGCGCTGCGGAAACTGTTGGCGCTATATAAATGAGGACGATAATAATAATAATTTCCAGGCTCTATTTAACCTTGAATCACAGGGAGCTTCAGGAAAGATTCTGTCGTCCATGAGTTAATACCATAAGGGATCATTAGGTGTTTTACAGTAGGACCTGTCGCAATGAGATACATTGACGCTGTGACAGGCTTAAGCAATTTCTGGCCATATATTGTGAACTAATTCCAATCATTTTTTAATAGAGCTTAGGGTTAAAAAACTTGTATAAAATCTGCAATGGGTTACCAGCTGATGAAATCTTGAAAGGGTTAAGAGTCGTTAGAACCTGTAAAGGGTTAAAATGTGTAAAACCTTTAATGAGCGAGCTTCTGTTAAAGTCTTTAAATGGATGAATTGGAGCGCTCTCCTCCAGGTTTGTTATATATATATATATATAGAAAAAGTATGGATATAGGGAGGCACTTGAGTCAATAAAAATAAACTTTATTGAACAGTCATTTAAAAATCGACGTTTCGGCCCCTAGAGGCCTTTTTCATCTTGAAAAAGGCCTCTAGGGGCCGAAACGTCGATTTGTATATGACTATTCAATAAAGTTTATTTTTATTGACCTAAGTCCTCAAGTGCCTCCCTATATCCATACTTTTTCTATATATCTCCTCCATGGGAGCTAAGCACTGAGGCCAAAACATATTCACTTTTTTTGTGGGTCTCTTAGGAGTCAGCCACCTGGGAAACGAGTGCCCGGTTGATCCATATACTTATATATATATATATTATATATATATAAAATATATGGAATATATATATATAATTTTGGCCATTTTCACACATGTACTCACAAAACCACAACAGACTTAAAAGTGATGAAATGAGCACTCTTCCTCCTGCGTGGCAAAACGTAATGTATCCCTGCGAGCGGGCCCTTAATTAGGAAAACCAATGAATCTCCCACCCATCCAAAACGGGAGAAAAGGTCACCGTGCTCCGATGGAGCGTTAAAACGGGTATTCCACCTGCTCGCACAATAAGACGCTTGTAGCAGCTGTATAACACACGCTTAACATGAGCCTTATTGGATGTTAATTGCTCGGGTCACATCGTGACACACGATGAACAATCCAGCTCCGCACGCGGAGGCAAAATAAGGGAATATGGAGCAGGCCGCTGCTGTTTTGATTTATGATTTGGCGAAGGTCGCCCGGTACATTTTTGATTGCGATGCAGAGGACCAGTCCTGAAGCCCACGCGATGGACCATGGTGGTCATGAAGATACATAGATTTAGGGCCCTATTCCCTTGCTCGGGCTAACATGGGGACGCTAACGGGGAGAATACGCGCCTTATATTAACGTTTGGATGAGTGAGGTATTACAAAGTGCTGGAGCTAATTACCGTTGGGTAAAGCCAAAAGTTAGCACCTTCTAAAAGCTGGTACGAACGGATTCTGCAAATGCAAAATCATTTAGCACCCCCTGAACTTCCCAATAAATCCCATACTCGCCTCTCATCCCACGTCGAGAACGGCGGCCTGATCTGCTGCATGCCGTCGCCGGGAGCAGAGTGAGACTGGCGACGTGCGAGATTATCTCGATGAACATCTTCCTTACCGATGGATTGGACGAGCCGCAGACTACAACATGCAGCTGATCCAATGGCCACCCAGATGTCCTGACTTAACACCTGGTGACTTTTTCCTGTGGGGGTACGTAAAGGACATGCTATTCGCCCCTCCCCTTCCTGTTGATCTAGCGGAGCTGAAACAACGTATCACAGCCACTATCACTGCACTTGATTCAGATAGCTTACCTCGCGCTTGGGCAGAAATGGATTACCGGCTCGAAGAATGTTTAGTGACTAAGGCTACGGTCAGACGAGCGCACTTTTCGCATCTGTCTGACCGCACTGTTTGCACCAAGGACAGCCCCTCGTCCAGTGCAGCCGAAGCAGTTCTCTTGCGTTCGAGAGAAAAAAAAGCCTCGTCTTCATTAAATAATAAAAATAAATCAGAACCCAAACTATTGCCTAAAAAAAAAACCTTACAAAAAAAAATCTAAAAATTCAAAAAATAAAAAGGCTTTTTGCTGTGGATTAAAAAAAATAAACAGTTGAATAAAAAAACGAAAATATTCTTTACATTGAATACTATGGGCGGTTTAACTATACAATGCATCTTTTTCATGTAAACTTGTACCAGATCGTCCCGGTATCATCCGATAATTATTTGGAAAGATCGCTAGTCTGTTGCAGTTGCAAAAAATCATCTGAAATCGTCTGATGGTGGTCGGATGCAGTGAAAGAGGGCTGATTCACCTGCATGTTGTAGTATCGGTCGTACGACTACAGACGATATCGGATGATCGGCACCATCGCACCAATACAGTGCCAGTGGGCGGCCAGCATGCATAGAACATCTGTGACGGGCTCTAAAAAACCCTGAAACATTCCCCTACAGTTCTGATACAGGCAGGGGCGGACTGACCCATCGGGCTCTCGGGCGCCGCCCGAGGGCCTGTGGGTAAAAGGGGGTCCGAATTCCGCGTTGGTGTGGTGTCTCAATTTGCCTGCTTTGCTGGATCCAGGGGATGAGGGCGCCACCAGCAGAATGTGTGGGGCGCTCCCTCCACTCGGATGTGAATCTCCCTGATCCACTGCCGAGCTCTGGGGGGCGGGGCCGCAACTGTCTACCACGTGGCGCCTTTCACTCGTCATAATTACGGGCCCGCGCGGCGCTCAAACTAGGCCACGCCCCCCACCTGTGTAAGTGTGGACGAACCAGGACCTGCTCTTACAGCGCACCAGTGGAGGGTGACAGTCAGTCACCTAGGATGCACAGGAGGGCGGGCCCCAAACATCTTTGTGGGAAATATTTAAAAGAATGCTGTGATCCTGTGCCTGCTCTGCTCATTCACAATTCACACCATGGTTGTGAGTTATATTGCTGTGATTCTGTGCCTGCCATACACCCCACGGTTACCTGTGATTCTGTGCCTGCCATACACCCCATGGTTACCTGTGATTCTGTGCCTGCCATACACCCCACGGTTACCTGTGATTCTGTGCCTGCCATACACCCCACGGTTACCTGTGATTCTGTGCCTGCCATACACCCCACGGTTACCTGTGATTCTGTGCCTGCCATACACCCCACGGTTACCTGTCATTCTGTGCCTGCCATACACCCCACGGTTACCTGTGATTCTGTGCCTGCCATACACCCCACGGTTACCTGTCATTCTGTGCCTGCCATACACCCCACGGTTACCTGTCATTCTGTGCCTGCCATACACCCCACGGTTACCTGTGCCTGCCATACACCCCACGGTTACCTGTGAGTTATATTGCTGTGCCTGCCATACACCCCACGGTTACCTGTGAGTTATATTGCTGTGCCTGCTCATACACACCAGCCATTACTGTGAGTGTTATTGCTGTGGAGTTCAGTTGCGTTTGTAAGTCTGGAGGGGGCACCATGGCTTCTCCAATTCACTGGGGGCCTGAGTGCATTGTATTAACTCGTTAAAATTATTATTTTGAAAATTGTGTAAAGCAATAAATTCTTTAACGTAACAATGTGCATGTAGGTTGTGCGTTGTGGGGGGTTTGTATGGGTGTGGCCTACTGTGGGCGTGGCACAAGGGGCCCCACAATCTCATATTGCCCAGGGGCCCCATTAGTGGTCAGTCCGCCCCTGGATACAGGTAACATAAAATATCTTACATTGTTCTTGTTTTATAGCGCATTGAAACTGTATACTTCTTTATGAATCACCCTGTATTTATAGTCCCCGGTCCTGAAACATGCCTTGACGTGTGCCAACAGTATGTGTTAGTGTGCTTGTATTATTCAGCATGCCTTAGAATGGTCCATCAGGACTTGTCAGTGTGCTCCGGAAATCTCCCCAGGACCCGGCTAATGTCCCTGGCAGGCTGTCACCAAGACCATTAAGGAGAACAGAAAAAAAATACTATTCTTATTTTTTTATATAAAAAGTGTGGCCAATCTCAGATTTCTGTAACCTGTATTGTGTATTGTCAATAATTTCTGGATATTCCATTTCTCATTAAAAAAACGTTATCAGCTTCTCGAAATCAGCTCTGAAACAAACCTACAGGATAGAAAAATGCCAATTTATATAACAACCAGTCACAAATCTGATAGTGTTACGGGTCGAGAGTCCCTAATATGAAAGGTTCTAAAAATCCAACAAAGTTCCGAGCACTGACATGAAAACACATGGGGAAAATCCCAACCCTGAACCAAACATCAGCAGAATCAGTCGATAAACCAGTGCAAATCACAAGCAGAAAAATAAAGTCAAATAAAAACATTGAAAGAACTGTGACGGTGAGCCCCCTATAGGGTGATGGGGAGCCTTTAAGCTGTGGAGGTTGAAGCCTTTAGGGCAGGTATATGGTATAACAGTCAATGAATTATGCAAGCCGCAGGACAGAACTAAATACGAACAGATACAGATTGATAATCTAGACACTCCCAGCCAGGAAGTACAGAGAGAGCCCTGAGAACCACTCAACAGCAAATTGGCTTCGTGGCCAAATGCCTGCTGAGTGAAACAGCTTAAATTATAAACAGACAGAATATTCCTGAAGGGACAATGAATTTTGCAAGCTGCAGGGCAGCACTCAATACCGATACAATAGTACAGACTGATGATCCAGACACTCCCAGCCAGGGAGTACAGATAAGGTCCTGAGTACCACTCAACAGCAAATTGGCTTTGTGGCCAAATGCCTGCTGAGTGAAACAGCTAAATAATACACAAACACAATAATACCTGAAACAGACAAGGTTGATACTAGAGAGGTCCAAAAATGCAAGCCAGAAGGTCATACACAGAATATCAAAATAACTTCAGGGGTCAGACAAGAGAGAGAGATCCAAACACAAGAGCCAGAGGTCATACACGGAATATTAGACCAGTAATACAGCACGCAGGAACTAGGTAGCAATAGGTCTATCCTGATCCACGGATCAAGGGAAATCTTGGCCCTACATATAGGGCTGAACAGGTCATGTGACCGCAGACCAATTAGCCCAACAGATGGTCTGCAGCCTGAAAACAAAAATAAACAGGAATCCCTGCTACCACCAGCAGGGTGCAGGGCCGAGATGTGACAAGAACAAGCAGTAAGGTATTATTAATGTACAGCAAAACATAGAGAACAAAAACAACAACACAAGAGCATAACGTGGAAAAGAAAGCACTGAACATGTGTCAGAAATCAGAATGACGACAGCAAGACGTACAACACCCAAAGCAAGACAGTCGCACCAACACCCAAAGCAAGACAGTCGCACCAACACCCAAAGCAAGTAGCCGCACCAACACCCAAAGCAAGTAGCCGCACCAACACCCAAAGCAAGTAGCCGCACCAACACCCAAAGCAAGTAGCCGCACCAACACCCAAAGCAAGACAGTCGCACCAACACCCAAAGCAAGACAGTCGCACCAACACCCAAAGCAAGTAGCCGCACCAACACCCAAAGCAAGACAGTCGCACCAACACCCAAAGCAAGACAGCCGCACCAACACCCAAAGCAAGACAGCCGCACCAACACCCAAAGCAAGCCGCACCAACACCCAAAGCAAGACAACTGAACCAACACCCAAAGACAGTCGCACCAGAACTAAAGCAAGACAGCAGCACCAACACCCAAAGCAAGACAGCCACACCAGAACCCAAACTGAACCAAAACCGCAAGACAGCCACACCAAAGCAAGACGACTGAACCAAAACCCAAAGCAAGACAGCCACACCATCACCTAAAGCAAAACAGTTGCACCAACACCCAACGAAAGACAGCCGCACTAGCACCCAAAGCAAGACAGCCGCATCAGAACCCAAAGCAAGACAGCCGCATCAGAACCCAAAGCAAGACAGCCGCATCAGAACCCAAAGCAAGACAGCCGCATCAGAACCCAAAGCAAGACCAACACCTAAAGCAAGACAGTTGCAATGACACCCAACGAAAGACAGCCGTATCAACACCCAAAGCAACACACCTGCACCAACACCCTAAGCAAGACAGCCATACCAACACCTATTCCCCTTGAGAGTGTGAAGAAGCGCTGCCTCGTTTGTTCATCTGTATTTCATGATACCAACACCTAAACAAGACAGCTGCACTAACACCCAACGAAAGACAGCCGTATCAACACCCAAAGCAAGCCTTCCTCACCAGTCCTAAAGCAAGAGTCGCACCAACACCCAACGTAAGACAGCCACATCAGAACCCAAAGCAAGACAGCCACATCAGAACCCAAAGCAAGACAGCCATACCAACACCTAAAGCAAGACAGCCATACTAACACCCAAAGCAAGACAGTCACACCAACACCCAAAGCAAGACAGTTGCACCAACACCAAAAGCAAGACAGTCGCACCAACACCAAAAGCAAGACAGTCGCACCAACACCAAAAGCAAGACAGTCGCACCAACACCCAAAGCAAGACAGTTGCACCAACACCCAAAGCAAGACAGTTGCACCAACACCCAAAGCAAGACAGCCGCATCAGACCCCAAAGCAAGACAGTCGCACCAACACCCAAAGCAAGACAGTCGCACCAACACCCAAAGCAAGACAGTCGCACCAACACCCAAAGCAAGACAGCCGCACCAACACCCAAAGCAAGACAGCCGCACCAACACCTAAAGCAAAAGAGTCGCACCAACACCCAAAGTAAGACAGCCACATCAGAACCCAAAGCAAGACAGCCGCAGCAGCATCCAAAGCAAGACAGCCGCAGCAGCACCCAAAGCAAGACAGCCATACCAACACCTAAAGCAAGACAGCTGCACTAACACCCAATGAAAGACAGTCGCACCAACACCCAAAGCAAGACAGTTGAATCAACACCCAAAGCAAGATAGCCGCTCCAAAACCCAAAGCAAGACAGCTGCACCAAAACCCAAAGCCAGGCAGCCGCAAAGCGCCAAAGCAAGACAGCCACACCAACACCTGAAAGCAAGATTGCACCACCAAGACCCCAAAGCAAGATTGCACCACCAAGACCCCAAAGGAAGGTTGCACCACCAAGACCCCAAAGCAAGGTTGCACCACCAAGACCAAAAGCAGAATTGCACCACCAAGATCTAAAGCAAAATAACTGTTCCAAAACTGAAAGGAAGAAAACCACTTCAAACACAAAGCAAGAGAACCGCAATAAACCTAACACAAGGAAACTACACCTGATCACAAGAAAGGCAACCAGACCAGAACTATAAGCAAGGCCTCTACACCAAAAACAAAGCAGGACGACTATACCCAAACACAAACACAAGGCAACTACATCAAAACAGAAAGCAGGGCAACTACATCAAAACAGAAAGCAGGGCAACTACATCAAAACAGAAAGCAGGGCAACTACATCAAAACAGAAAGCAGGGCAACTACATCAAAACAGAAAGCAGGGCAACTACATCAAAACAGAAAGCAGGGCAACTACATCAAAACAGAAAGCAGGGCAACTACATCAAAACAGAAAGCAGGGCAACTAAACCGAAACAGAAAGCAGGGCAACTAAACCGAAACAGAAAGCAGGGCAACTAAACCGAAACAGAAAGCAGGGCAACTAAACCGAAACAGAAAGCAGGGCAACTGCACCAAAACAGAAAGCAGGGCAACTGCACCAAAACAGAAAGCAGGGCAACTACATCAAAACAGAAAGCAGGGCAACTACAGCAAAACAGAAAGCAGGGCAACTAAACCGAAACAGAAAGCAGGGCAACTAAACCGAAACAGAAAGCAGGGCAACTGCACCAAAACAGAAAGCAGGGCAACTAAACCGAAACAGAAAGCAGGGCAACTGCACCAAAACAGAAAGCAGGGCAACTACATCAAAACAGAAAGCAGGGCAACTACAGCAAAACAGAAAGCAGGGCAACTAAACCGAAACAGAAAGCAGGGCAACTAAACCGAAACAGAAAGCAGGGCAACTACAGCAAAACAGAAAGCAGGGCAACTAAACCGAAACAGAGAGCAGGGCAACTACAGCAAAACAGAAAGCAGGGCAACTAAACCGAAACAGAAAGCAGGGCAACTAAACCGAAACAGAAAGCAGGGCAACTGCACCAAAACAGAAAGCAGGGCAACTACATCAAAACAGAAAGCAGGGCAACTACAGCAAAACAGAAAGCAGGGCAACTAAACCGAAACAGAAAGCAGGGCAACTAAACCGAAACAGAAAGCAGGGCGACTAAACCGAAACAGAAAGCAGGGCAACTAAACCGAAACAGAAAGCAGGGCAACTAAACCGAAACAGAAAGCAGGGCAACTACATCAAAACAGAAAGCAGGGCAACTAAACCGAAACAGAAAGCAGGGCAACTAAACCGAAACAGAAAGCAGGGCGACTAAACCGAAACAGAAAGCAGGGCAACTAAACCGAAACAGAAAGCAGGGCAACTAAACCGAAACAGAAAGCAGGGCAACTACAGCAAAACAGAAAGCAGGGCAACTGCACCAAAACAGAAAGCAGGGCAACTACATCAAAACAGAAAGCAGGGCAACTACATCAAAACAGAAAGCAGGGCAACTAAACCGAAACAGAAAGCAGGGCAACTAAACCAAAACAGAAAGCAGGGCAACTACATCAAAACAGAAAGCAGGGCAACTACACCAAAACAGAAAGCAGGGCGACTACACCAAAACAGAAAGCAGGGCGACTACACCAAAACAGAAAGCAGGGCGACTACACCAAAACAGAAAGCAGGGCGACTACACTAAAACAGAAAGCAGGGCAACTAAACCGAAACAGAAAGCAGGGCAACTACACTAAAACAGAAAGCTGGGCGACTACACCAAAACAGAAAGCTGGGTGACTACCCCTAAATAAAATGTAATCGTATACAGTAGTTTTTCTAACGCAGAAAAATTGCAGAAGAAAATAGCAGGACCCCCTAAACGTTGACTCATCCAGGACAAAGCAGCATTTCTTCAAGTATCACCAGAATAAACTGATGGATATAATATCGAAGCCCAGGTAGCGCTCTGCTAATTAGCTCTAATGACATGAATGGGGAGGCCAGACAATGACGCCACATGATGAGAAAATAATTATTGCTCTGCTTCATTAAAGACACATAAGTCAGAAGGTACAGGTTATTATTCACATTGTCACGCTTTACTGTAATAGAATATCCAGCAATGCCATAGCTGCTAATTAGACCAACGTCTCGATGGAAATACAGGAACATTTCACAACGGAAAACAACAAGATTAGGAACAAACAAGGACTATTGGTGCAAAAAAAAACAGAACACAGGACTGGGCTGCAGTGCCGGTGATATTACATTCAGATCCATGAAAGAACATGGCGTGCAATGGACTGGTCAATGAAGAACCCAAAATGAACAAAAATCAAAATGCTAAAAATCCTGAATAAAATGCCCTTCAGGCTGCGTATAAGTGTGTAGAAAACATAAATGAATTTGGTGTTTAGAATTAGGTCCGACATATCTCATTACAATATGCAAATTTCCCAAAATCCCAAATACAGAAGACCCCTGGTCCCGAGCGTAAGGGACACTGAAAAATATAGATATCAATTTGTTCTTTACATTTTGATCCTTAGGCTGACCGTCCACTGGCAGCGTAGTTGGGCGACCGACTTGGTCACCCGACTATGGACAACGTCATCGACCGATCAGGGTCGTCCACTGGAAGTGTCTGGATGACCCAGATCGTCCGATGGACAGGTCGCCGAATTTAAAAAAAAAAAAAAAACTTTCTTTGGTCCTGAAATGGAGTTTCAGGACCAAAGACAGCCCCCGTCTAGTGTAGTCGAAGCAGGGTAAAAGGAAAGCTTGCCGGTCTGCGGGGGGGGGGGGGGGGATTCAATAGGTTTCAGGACCTGGGACAGCAATGCTGAATGTACCCAGCTTGCAAAGAAAGAAAGAAAAAAAAAAAGACGTGCGAGAAAAAAAGTCTGTTTTTTTTTTTACAGGAACCCAAAATTTCACCTAAAGAAAATCCAGAAAAATACCATAAATTTTTTTTCAAAAGAAATAAATAAATAAAAAGGCTTTTTGCTGATTAAAAGAATAAAAACGGTTGAATAAAAACAAAAATATTTTTTACATTGAATCCTATGGGCCTCGCACTGAATAACCGCAGCACGGCGGTTTAACTATACAATTCGGGCTAAATTCCAATCTTCGCGCAAAAACCCTCACGCAAAGCGTGAATTTTTGCGGCAAGTGTTAAACGTTTGCGCGCGCAAATCACCGCTGGAATTACAATCCTCTGTTTTTTCCATGCGATTCAGCCAATCAGAATTAAGAACTACAATTATCTCACGTTAAGTTTTTGCGCCTGCCAAAGTCAATCTGCGCATATATGCTGCATCAATAATAAGAACACGCACAACTTCTCCATTTTATTGGTTTGGGTATGTGTAGAATGTGTAACTATACTTTGCTGCGTATTTTTTTTTGGGCTGGTGTATTTGGTTTCGGCAGGTTGATAGAATTTGCCATTAACACCAGCTTTTAGGAGTTGCTAAAATTCTGCGCGCAACGGCTGTGCGTTACAAACCGCGCATAGATTGTAATACCATCCGCGTAGCAGCGCACAAACGCATTTGCGCTCGCAATGTTAAGTATAGGACGCACGCAGTACAGTAAGCTCGTGCAGGGTTCGCGCAGGTTCACCCGCGGTAGACGATTGCGCGTGTTTGTTGCGCTGACTTTGTAATACGGCGTTCGGCGCAAAGGGTTTTACCCCTCGCGTTAGTGAGTTTTTGCGCCGGCGCAAACATTTGTGCGAAGAATGTAATTTAGCCCTTCGTGAAACAAAACACAATTAGAGGTTTTTGTTTAATTATATATATATAAATTCTTAACTATATATAATTATTAGATGCAAATATTATAAAATCCCAAATCCTGAGTATTTTGGAAAAGGCAGGCAGTGGCTGCATCACAGTCAAACCTTTTATTCCCCCCATGATTCCCTTGTAACGCTGTATTGCTTTATGTCAGTTCAGAGCCCTTTGTCCAGCTCCGGTCACTGCGAGGTCTTCACAGGAATAGCACAATGAGTGAAATAGCACAATGCCGGTGACCGTCCTGCTGGTGGGATTATCACACGGTCCTAGAATAGGCGAGCGATGCGGCGCCGCGGCGGGTCGCTTCCAGATTTAGGAAGTAGCTTATCGCTAGAGACTGGATGTGCCATTTACTGAGGCCGAGGACAGACAGGCAGGACATGAAAAGGCAAAGTGCCACGAGTGGTTATCCCTGCCAAGTCACGTCGCGCTCTGTGCTAGCGGGGCTCTGCAGTGTGTTTCGCAGTCAGCCTCGTATCGCCTGCGAGTCATGCAATCAAACCCGCTGCCCGCAAGCAGGGATCTGCCATACCTTCCAAATCCAGCTTTGATGTGTAACTATAGCACAACTAAAACACATTATAAACAGGAGGAGGGAGAGAGCTCTGCGAATACGGAGCGGATATAGACGCGACGCTCTGCAGCTCTGCATGGTGTCATTATTAATTTTAATTCCAAATTAAATGCGATCCGGCAATGAAAGGGTTAATGGAAGCCACCTCTGAAAAGGGGAGACTCTCCCCTTTCCAGCGGTACTATTAGATTTTTTTCTATTTTAAACAGTTTGGGAGGGAGAGGGCTCCAAAAGAGCCACCCTCCCCTTCCTCATTTTCTACTGCAGGGGGACACCAGCTGGGCCCCCTGAAAGGCTTCCAGCCTGCCAGTCCGCCTCGGGAGCCCAGCGAGAGAGGTGAGTATAAGGAGGGAGGGAGGTTAGGAGACCGTGACCTGCTATGTATGTCAGTGGTCGTTAAGGGGATTTCCTGACAGGACATACTATGTACATCAGCGGTCGGGAAGGGGTTAATGTTTCTTCACTTTGGGTGAAAATACTCACCTTTTTTCCCACGCGCGTGCGTGCTGCTCATTAACGTCAGTTCAAACCTTCCAAACTGCGGAAATCCCTGAAGCATTTTAAAGGGCCAGTACCACCAAAATATGAAACGTCCTTATCGTGTTTATTTGATGTTGCCGATATCTTACATGTGATTTGTTTTTCTCTTGTATGTTTAGTTAAGAAAATATTTTCCTCTATATGTGTCACTGGGTGCATCCATTGTGTGATATTTTCCTCTATATGTGTCACTGGGCGCTTCCATTGTGTGATATTTTCCTCTATATGTGTCACTGGGTGCATCCGTTGTGTGATATTCTCCTCTATATGTGTCACTGGGTGCATCCATTGTGTGATATTTTCCTCTATATGTGTCACTGGGTGCATTCATTGTGTGATATTTTCCTCTATATGTGACACTGGGTGCATCCATTGTGTGATATTTTCCTCTATATGTGTCACTGGGTGCATTCACTGTGTGATATTTTCCTCTATATGTGACACTGGGTGCATCCATTGTGTGATATTTTCCTCTATATGTGTTACTGGGTGCATCCATTGTTTGATATTTTCCTCTATGTGTGTCACTAGGTGCATCCATTGTGTGATATTTTCCTCTATATGTGTCACTGGGTGCATCCATTGTGTGATATTTTCCTCTATATGTGTCACTGAGTGCATCCATTGTGTGATATTTTCCTCTAGATGTGTCACTGAGCGCATCCATTGTGTGATATTTTCCTCTATATGTGTCACTGGGTGCATCCATTGTGTGATATTTTCCTCTATATGTGTCACTGAGTGCATCCATTGTGTGATATTTTCCTCTATATGTGTCACTGGGTGCATCCATTGTGTGATATTTTACGTTGTAACCCCCCCCCCCACCAGTATCTTTCCATCACTTGCTCCTCACTGTGTGGCTTTGGCCATAGAATGGAGTGAATGGGTCAGTCACCGACTCACATCATTGTATTGTGTGGAATGTATTCAAAGGACATCACCAGGGGGTGGATTAGAAGTCTTTTAAGCTCCCTGTTTTATCTCATTCAGCTGCCAGCTCGGCTGGATCACAATAGCCTGCTGCAGCTTAATCTAAACAATCCCAAATCTACCTCATTGAATGTTAAATACTGTATAAAATAAAGCACTGTCACAAAGTAAAACTTTTGCACAGAATTTGTTAAATGTTGCATCATGGGAAAAATCCACAAAATGGAAACAAGAGATTAAAAATCCCTAATTTTATTTTTCCCTTTGGGCTGTCGTAGTGCAGGTAAAGCCGCTGCAAACCCGACGAACACTCACTGCAAACCCCGGCGAACGCACACTGAAACCCGCAAAAACATCTGGATTAACCCCGGCGAACAAGCTGGAGAAATCCGAGCAGGAGCTGATCACAGTGCAGAGCAGACGCCGGAAAAACCCGACATCGCAGACGAATGGAGTGAAAAAAACAAAACGTTTGCTTGAATGTTTGAAAAGTGAAACATTGTTTGCAAAGAAACTACTGAGCGAAAATGTCTGAAATTTACATATAAGATCCAATGAATGATAATAAAAAGGGCTGATACAGAAAAAACGATTAAAAAAAATTATAATTTTGCAAAAAAATCCCGAAAAATGCCTAAAAGATCCTAAAAAAAATCTATAAATAAAGAGACTCTTTACTGCAGAATAAAATAATAAACGGTTTATTAGATATTGAATTAAAACTGGAATATTTTTAACATTGAAGCCTATGGGATTCGCCTGAATAAACCTGCCGAATGAAACCACCGAATGACAGGGCATTTCGGGAACCTTTCATTGCTGGTTTGTGTTCTCTGAATAGACGAAGCATTGCTTCTCTCTGGGGATTTCACTGCCCTCGAACAGGCACCGAACAGGCACCGTATGTGCAGGCAATTCGCCAGGATTTGGCGAATTGCCTGCTCTCTGAATAGCCGAATGGCCAAGAAAGGTAACCGTGCGCTGAATTTCACTGTTCGGTTACCTTTCGGCAGCAATTTGGATCTCTTTGAATAACCCTGTATGATTTCCGAGCACTGTGACACTCAGAGTGGGCATTTCAGTGCATGATGGTCTAAGTGGTCGCTGGGTGTTAAAGCCCCGTATTGTATGAATCCAGACAGCTGTGCGAACCTTAATAAGTGAAGTGGGTCCTTTTGTCTAATAGAGTGCACTTCTTCTAATACTACACGGGCTCGTGCTAGACATAACCGCGTGCCGAGAGGTCTTGGCATTACCAGTACGGTTCATTAAGTGCTACTGGCCTTTATTTCTTTAGGGGTTATTAAGAAAGAGCTGAAATTTCAGTGAGATTCACTATTCTCTCCAGGGTTCCCAAAGTGCGCCGAACGTGGAGTTACTGAAGTCTGCCGAACGAACTGCACAGTTAACTCTGGTCCTCTTCTAATAGGTGTTTAAACCAATAAAAATGCATTAAAATGTGTCTAACTAATAAAAAAAAAAGGTCCTTTAAATTTTTTTTTTTAAAAAAAAAGGTCTGTTACAGATAAAAATAGAATAAGGATTAGGAATCAAAAATTTTGTCTAAAAAAATATTTTTAAAAAATATATAAAAGGCGTTCTAATAAATAAATAAATAAAAAGGCTTTTTGCCGAAAATGAAAAAAATAAACGGTTGAATTAAAAAAAAAATAAAAAAAAAAACCCTGATAATATTTTTTCCCTTTGAATCCAATGGGATTCACGTGTTTAAACCTGTCGAACTAAATCACTGAAAATCAGGACATTGCAGTGCAGTTCGTCGTTCTGTGAATAGATTAACCATTACTTCTCCATGGGACAATTTCGGTGCTGCTGAAGATCACCGATTGGCAGAGATCTGCACCATATGTTGCCGTCAAATCGCCAGTATTTGGTGAAGTGACAGGTTAGTGAATAAACGTATTGCCATGAAATTGCACCGTACGGGGAAATTCGGTGTCAAGTTCGTCTCTTATTGAATAACCCCCTTTGACTCCACATTGACCTGTGTCGGGCACTCAACCTCCTTTTCAGGCGACCATTGTAGTTGATGTTTCACCAATAACACTGTCCGGGTTTTTCAAAGAGAGTCGATCTGGCCCCGAAATGTAACTGGACACTGAAATTCAGTGTTCGGTTACCTTTCCTGGCCATTTGGCTATTCAGAGAGCAGGCAATTCACCAAATCCTGGCGAATTGCCTGCACATACGGTGCCTGTTCGGTGCCTGTTCGAGGGCAGTGAAATCCCCATAGAGAAGCAATGCTTCGTCTATTCAGAGAACACAAACCAGCAGTGAAAGGTTCCCCTAATGCCCTGCCATTCGGTGGTTTCATTCGACAGGTTTATTCCGGAGAATCCCATAGGCTTCAATGTTAAAAATATTCCTGTTTTAATTCAATATCTAATAAAACGTTCATTATAATATTCTGCAGTAAAAAGTCTCTTTATTTATAGATTTATTTATTTTTTTAGGAACTTTTAGGTATTTTTTGCAACCTTTTTTCTGTTTTTTTTTTTTAATCGTTTTTTCTTTTTTCTGTAACAGCCCTTTTTATTATCATTCATTGGATCTTATATGTAAATTCCAGACATTTTTGTTCATTAGTTTCTTTGCAAACAGCGTTTCACTTTTCAAATGTTCAAGCATACTGGTTTTGGTTTTTTTTCACGTCGCTCGTCTTCGTGTCGGCTTTTTCCGGCGGCTGCTCTGCGCTGTGATCGGCGGCTAGTCGGGTTTCTCCGGTGTGTTCGGCGGGGTAAATCCAGCTGTTTTTCTGCGGGTTTCGTTGAGTGTTCGTCGGGTTTGCGGCGAGTGTTTGGCGGGTTTGCGGTGGGTTTCCCCAGCACTACAGGGGGCCCTGTGGTGCTTGCTGAATACACCGCAGGGTCGGCGAACTAGGATCGCTGAATCACCCCATAGTGCAGGGAACGAAAAGTCACCGAACGTACGGTGACTTTTTGATTCTCTTTGAATAACCCTGTATCTGATGAGGTTGAACGCCTGGTCCACTTCTCCGTTTGTGATGTGAATACCTTGGAGGTGGTCACTCCATGGATCGTGATGGCACCTGCCTGGCCTTGCCTAATGGGAGTGCTGCTCTACGTTGCAAAATTCTATATTGAAGTATGGCGCGCAGGTTTTAAAATGTATGTTGTGTACTTACGCAAAGACGGGTCTGACAGCATTATTCATATTGCCGTATGCAGCTCGACCCAAGAGCTCGCGTAAGCAGTTTTCAGCCAAGGTGCTGGGGTTCTCTTCTTTTTCGTTCACTGACGGAGATGCAGGAGGCCCAATCCGGCTGCAGAAAAACATATACATGTTTATTTACTGAATATACACACAGACATACACAATGTATATGTGTAATCTTCTAGGAAATAAATGGCGTCGAGTGTTACCTCCTCCTGCCAAAGCCATGTCTTATCCTGCAGAGATCAGAGGGAGACCAGGGCTGGATTCAGGGGAGTTTTAAAAGAAAACTAAGGGGTTAAAACAGGAAGAGGGAATGTGGAGGCAGTCAGGAGGGAGTTAATGTTTATCCCCTCTGCCTCCTGGCCTCTTTCTTCTTTGACCCTATAGCAGGGCTGTCAAACTCCTCTCACCCAGATGTTTCTGAACCGCAACTCCCAAGATTCCCTGGCCATCTAATGCATTGAAAGAATTCTGGGAATTGTAGGCATAAACATCTGGGGGGCTGTGAGTCAGCCCTGCCCTACAGTATCAAGTGATGGTGCTGATACTTTGTTTCTAAATGAACTGGACAGAGAAAGCGCTGTGCCCACACTCGAGCCTGGCTACAGCAACAGAAAAGAACAAGACACGCTCCACGCACGCATGAAACGCAATTAAAGCCCTCAGGGCTGTACTGTGCACTTGAGATACATCCCGTTCTTATCAGGAGACACCACGATGAGCAATAGGAAAAGGCATTTTAGTCATACATTTCGACTTGGAATGCAGGAACCGAAGCAGAGAATTCTGACGACCTAACCCTTCACTGCCAAGAGCTCTTCCTTAAAAAAAAAACCTAATCATAACATTTATCGGACACATAAAATGTGCCGGTAACACCAAAACAAAGGGGGGGGGGGTAGCAATTCTGGATAAAGATTGTTGTTTTGAGTTAAATATTAAAATAATATAAATTTGCTTTTTTTATTCATTTATCCTTTACAGACATATCGCTGGGATGAAAGGCTCTAAACTCTAGATGGTGTCCCTTATCTGACACAATGTCACACGGGGTCTGCATTATCAGCATACAGGCAGAAATGGCCTTTGTATCAGTAAATGTGCTGCAGACAGAACATAAAATGGTGAGATCTCCTGCTTATGGGGGTTTGTAGTGATTATAATGAGATTATTAGCAATGCAATATCTGTCTGTGCTGCATAATGCCTGTGTATGGCAATTACAGCAACACCTTGTATCTGTATGTGCTGCATAATGCCTGTGTATGGCAATTACACCAACACCTTGTATATGTATGTGCTGCATAATACCTGTGTATGGCAATTACAGCAACACCTTGTATCTGTATGTGCTGCATAATGCCTGTGTATGGCAATTACAGCAACACCTTGTATCTGTATGTGCTGCAGAATGCCTGTGTATGGCAATTACAGCAACACCTTGTATCTGTATGTGCTACATAATGCCTGTGTATGGCAAATACAGCAACACCTTGTATCTGTATGTGCTGCATAATGCCTGTGTATGGCAATTACAGCAACACCTTGTATCTGTATGTGCTGCAGAATGCCTGTGTATGGCAATTACAGCAACACCTTGTATCTGTATGTGCTACATAATGCCTGTGTATGGCAATTACAGCAACACCTTGTATCTGTATGTGCTGCATAATGCCTGTGTATGGCAATTACAGCAACACCTTGTATCTGTATGTGCTGCATAATGCCTGTGTATGGCAATTATAGCAACACCTTGTATCTGTATGTGCCGCATAATGCCTGTGTATGGAAATTACAGCAACACCTTGTATCTGTGTGCTGCATAATGCCTGTGTATGGCAATTACAGCAACACCTTGTATCTGTATGTGCTGCATAATGCCTGTGTATGGCAATTACAGCAACACCTGTATCTGTATGTGCTGCATAATGCCTGTGTATGGCAATTACAGCGACACCTTGTATCTGTATGTGCTGCATAATGCCTGTGTATGGCAATTACAGCAACACCTTGTATCTGTACTGTACAAGGATTTACACTCATTATAACCCCCTGAAGCTTATCCCTGTACAGCAGAGAGTGACCCCACAGCTCATCCTGTATTCTGTCCTCTGCCTGGCTGCTAGAATGGAGCAGTAAAGTTTGTTGAGGTTTGTTACAGTGAGGACGGGGGCTGCTCCTTGTAGCTTCATTACTTGTAGCTTGATACAACTGGGTATTATATGCTGGGAGTCATTATTTGTTGTATTTCAGTGCAAAATTGTGTATTAACTGCTTTTGGTAGCGAAGGGATTAAATCGGAGCACAAGGAAGAAAGCATGATGGGTTGCTTTATGGAGATAAAAAAAACCGCTTTGATGTTCTAGTTCTTGAGGAAGCCTTGGTGGAGCTCTATGGCCTGAAGGAACACTTTTTCAGGTAATTTTCAGGTCTCTTAGATCCCCCGCATATTAAAAATCACTTTATCCACCACCTGACACTGTGAGCGCATGCATCACTCAGGGCATTTTCCCCCCAACTCATCATCTTTTGCAGATCGCCGTGCGACTGCATGGAGCACCCCTGAGGATCCGAGGAACCCTGGCCTGAGGTATCCGAATAAATAAGCTTTAGGGAAGAAATGGTACACGAAGAATACAGAGAGGACTTTTTAACTATACGTTAAAGCACCTTTAATCCAGGTAGACGCGTATCATTGACTTGACAGCTCTGCGCTTACACAAACCTCCAAACCGACGTCTTGGGGGTACGAGAAACATATCTTCAGCAAGAACATCATTACTACTTCTATAACTCATCCACCCACTCATCAGCGCCACGGCAACCAGGAATCACACCGGATGTCAAAAAAATGTCTAATTTTTACAATTTTCTTAGAACACGACCTTACAGTGTATAAAATGTGAATAAAAGTGATTAAATGTAGCAGTGTGTAAAGAAAATACGGTGCTAGCGGGACATCACAAGCCGGTAACCTCAGCGTCTGTTCACACAGCCATTCTCCTATCTCTGCATACGTACCTTTCGGGATCTTCTATCTTCTGCATGTTGAAGAGCAAAGAAGGGACGATTTTGTCCATGTGCTGGGGCTCCCATATGGTGGCGCGGAGCTCGTCATTCACCGTTTTACGGACGACTCCTTGTATACCCTTAATTCCTGCGATTCTAATCCTGAAAAAACAGAACGGAAACATTTTAAAAGCAATTTATAAAAATAGAAGAAATAAACGTTTGTAAATAAATAAAAACACATTTGTACGCAACAATGATATCGTTTAATGTATTGTAGAATTGTCCTGTCTTTACCCATCGCACCTTGGCACAGCGCTGCGGAATGTGTAATAAATAATAATATGGTTTGTGTGCATTATGGGTAGGAGGAGAAAATATGCCTACAAATCCTCACCTTCTGATCTTGACTTGAGAAAACACTGTATGTAGGTGGTGGTATAAATATATGGAGACATGCATATACAGGGGGCTTATTATTTTATGACCGAAAAGCCAGTGAGAAAAGTCACACTTCGCCTCCCCTTGCCGCCCACATGACAGCAATCATCCCTGCCAATGCCCTCCTTAATCTGCACCCTATTACAGTGATGGCAAACTTTGGCACACCAGATGTTTCTGAACTACATGTCCCATGATGCTTATGTGTGACTTTACATCGTGGGACACGTAGATCAGAAACATCGAGGGTCCCAGAGTTTGACAGCACTACCCTATTGGCTGCTCAGTGGTTTGAACGCAGTTGTCATGTTAGGAAGTGACAAGGTATCGTTTCTGCTCGCCACGTGCGAGTGGGAATTCTGAGCCACTCTCAAAAATAACAGACGTCACCCTGCCACTCTAAAATTCTACCCCTGGCCCCAAAGATGCAGACGTCTAGCCACACAGAGAACTCTGTTCCCCCACTTGGCTAGCAGTGGCCAGTGATGGAATGCACTACTGTTGAGTGTTTTGTGTGGCTGTTCTCTATATGGTGGACAGGGGCTCTTGAGCGGGTGTTTCTGCAGTGCCCTGTCTACTTAGCGGCTGCTAGTAACACGTGTCTGTCAGGTCAGCTCTTGTGAGGGTTTGATTTTCACTTGCCGCTCACCAGCGGAGATTAGGAGCAATACACAACACTTAAATGAATCCCAAGAGATCGCGACTTACTCTGTCCGGACATCTAAATCGGCGTGGCATGAGTGACACATGGCGCTGAACCGCGAAACAAAGAAGTCGTAACGCCTGTGGTACGAAGGTGTGTCCTCTTCGATGTTTGCAAACTTGACAAACTGTGAAACGAGATTAAGGAGTGTTTATTTCGATTACCGAGGGAAAAAGCACACTCTGGCATCCTTAAATCCTTCGCTGGCACCGCCGGACACGCAGAGACCAGAAACGGGGCATCTGATCGTGTGAAATCAAGACTCTGGCCCAACGGGCACATTTCTGGGGCAAAAACGTGACTTTGATAATTCAATCAAACAAACTTTGCAGAATCGTTTAAAACCAGCTTTTAGAAGTTGCTAAAGTTTTGTCCTGCGCGTCCCGGCGGTAATTAGCGCTAGCACTATGTAATACCTCGCTTATTAAAACGCTAATGTATGTTTGCGCTCCCCATGTTAAGTATAGTATGTGCAAAGGACAGTAAGCTCGCGCAAAAAAACGATACGCTAACGGATTACTAATAGGGGCAGCGATACTCTGATACTCTCACGTTGAATGCTCTTTTAGTGCGACCTATATATTGTAGCCCGCAGGGGCATGCTAGCATATATATTATATTTTTTGAAAAACAATTAAGGACTCCCTTTATAGGAATTTCCAGTTTGTTCTTTTGATTATAGTATGTGCCCTTAACCCTTTCGCTGCTGAGGCATTTCCCGCCCCTGTGCTGAGCTCATTTTTACCGGTTTTGCTCATCATGTTTAAACGTGTTTTGAAGGCTTATTTTAGTATATGACCCAGACATATTATATATCGTTCTTTCCGTCAGACTCGGCAGATTCATAATATGTCATTATTATATGTATACGTCATGACCTGTCTGTATATTATAACAAAAAATGCAATAAAATATGAATTTTCAATAATTTACAACGTGTAAAGTGTTTTTTTTTCACATTTTAAGATGCGAGCAATTGCGGTTATATTTTGTATGGGGTGCGCTCGTTAAAAAAATTAGAGATGGGGTCTCGTTACATTTTTTTTGGGGAAAATTAAGTGATTTTTAACAAACGCACCGCATACAAAAATCGTTAGTGCAGCATCATTGTTCACATTATAATTGAAATGGGAACAATATTGCTGCATTAACAAACCAAAAAAAAAGAAAAAAAAACTTGTTTATTTTTTTTTTAAATATTTTGTTTATTTTTATTTTTAACTTTTTTTAAAAAACTTTTTTCATACTCATGTTTGGTATCGTTGGAACAGCCATGCTCTGGCCGATCCAACAATATCAAACATTAACCCCTAACTGCCACAGATCGGGAGATAAGTGGAACCCCCTATCTCATTGGGGTTCTCATTGGAACCCCCTATCTCCACCATTGGTGGCAGCTAGGGGTTAACTCCAAGACTGGCGTCATCGTGCTATGCACGATGACGCCAGTCCTCAGGGGGCATTCCCGGAAGCTTGGCTGACATCCAAGATGTCTGCCAGCGCCGGGAAAGGATCACGAATCGGCGCTTTTCGGTGCCGATTCGTGATCCAGCCCCCATGAGGTTAATTCCAGGTACCGTTAGGAAGGGCAGGCTGTGCCCTTCCAAACGGCGCCTGTATTAACCCCCACAATGCCGGCGATCGGGAGGAGAGAGGTCCGAAGGACCTCCCCCCCTCCCTTTCAGGCGCCTCCTCCGCACATGTGGGGGGGGGGCGCCTGAATTAGGTGTCATCGCGCCACCGCGATGACACCTAATTAGGCCGGCGGCGGTTCCGGGTGCTGGGCTGATATCGAGGATGTCAGCCCGCACCGGGGGGCCCAGCGATCGGCCGGAACCGGCCGATCGCTGGCCCCAAAGGGAGGACGCGCTCAGCGCGTCCTCCGCAAGGAACGTTACCTGCGGGTGGACGCGCTCAGCGCGTCCATAGCAGCGAAGGGGTTAAATAATTTTTTATTACCAGTAGATCTGCATGCCAGACACTGGCCGCAGTTATAGAAACCTTGTCTTAGTCCAAAATATCCCTCTTTGCTGTTATTTTTTCTTGCTTTGCTATGGACTAAATTGTTTTTCAAATTACTCGCTCCTCTAAACACGATCTTTGGTGTTCTGCCTATATAATTTTTGAGATCTTCATCATTCTGTAGAACATGCCAATGCTTATTAAGAATTCTTTTAATCTGTGTGGCTTTACTATTGTAATCGCAGATAAATCTTACTTCTTCTCCATCTATTCCTTTCCTAGATTTATACTTGAGTAATTCCTATTAGGTCATTTAGAAGGCATAATTTCACAAAATAATTTTTTCACTCTTTTTATTTTAGATTTTGAACCTATAGAACATTATTCATAATCTTTGTATATATGGAATGTATTTCCATATTATCTATAGAGCCAAGATCATGTTATTCATCTCCAGCATTCTTCATCCATATTGAGGATAACTGTTCTCCTATTATACTGTTAGATATGCCATCTTGCCTTCCCCGTTTTTTGGAGGATGGTTTAGTTCATTTATATACAAACCTCAGACACCACTTGCCTTATTTGCGAGATCATATATTAGATATATAGTCATTTGCATATATGACATTTCCTATACATTAGGAGCAAACGCTATATATTGGTTTATACACACATACAGTTGTGTTCAAAATTATTCAACCCCCACTGAAATTGAGTGTTTTGGCCAGTTTGACATTGATTTTGATCATTCAGTCATCTTGCTTACAATTAAATCAAAGAGGCACGTGTAGGTCAGACAAATATAACATAACATTTATAATGAAATAACCACAAATGTCTTTTCTGTGCTCACATCATTATCAGTTTTATTCAACCCCCAAGTGACATTCAATCTTAGTACTTAGTACAACATCCTTTTACAGTTATAACAGCTTTTAAACGTGAAGCATAGCTTGACACAAGTGTCTTGCAGCGATCTACGGGTATCTTCGCCCATTCGTCATGGGCAAAAGCCTCCAGTTCAGTCACATTCTTAGGCTTGCGCACTGCAACTGCTTTCTTTAAGTCACACCAGAGGTTCTCAATCGGATTTAAGTCAGGTGACTGCGATGGCCACTCCAAAATGTTCCAGCCTTTAATCTGCAACCATGCTCTAGTGGACTTGGAGGTATGCTTGGGATCATTGTCCTGTTGAAAGGTCCAACGTCTCCCAAGCCTCAGGTTTGTGACGGACTGCATCACATTGTCATCCAATATCTCCTGGTACTGAAGAGAATTCATGGTACCTTGCACACGCTGAAGCTTCCCTGTACCTGCAGAAGCAAAACAGCCCCAAAGCATGATTGACCCCCCCACCATGCTTCACAGTAGGCAAGGTGTTCTTTTCTTCATAGGCCTTGTTCTTCCTCCTCCAAACATAGCGTTGATCCATGGGCCCAAACAGTTCTAATTTTGTTTCATCAGTCCACAGAACACTATCCCAAAACTTCTGTGGTTTGTCCACATGACTTTTGGCATACTGCAGTCGACTCTTCTTATTCTTTGGAGACAGCAAGGGGGTGCGCCTGGGAGTTCTGGCATGGAGGCCTTCATTACGCAGTGTGCGCCGTATTGTCTGAGCTGAAACTTCAGTACCTACATCTGACAAATCTTTTCTCAGTTCCTCAGCAGTCACACGGGGACTTTTCTCCACTCTACGCTTCAGGTAGCGCACAGCAGTCGAAGTCAGCATCTTCTTTCTGCCACGACCAGGTAGCGTTTCAACAGTGCCCTTTGCCTTGAATTTGCGAATGATGCTTCCTATGGTCTCTCTTGGTATGTTTAACATCTTTGCAATCTTCTTATAGCCATTGCCCTTCCTGTGAAGAGTAATCACCTCTTCTCTTGTCTTCCTGGACCATTCTCTTGACTTCACCATGTTTGTAACCACACCAGTAAATGTCTAGAAGGAGCTGAGTATCACAGTCATTTTAAAGCTGCCTAATTGGTGCTTATTATGCTTTATTGCTGCTCCGTGACATCCACAGGTGTTTTCAATACCTGATTGAAAACACTTGAATGAACCTCTGTTCTTCAGAGTGGTAGTCTTTAAGGGGTTGAATAATTGTGTCAATGAAGAATTCACAAAAGAAACATTTACTACTGTATTACAAAACCAATTGATGTCATTTTAGTTGCATATGGTTCTTTAAAAAGTCCTTGTAGGATTTCATTCTGAATACAATTACAAATGTACACTAAATTCCTTAAAACCCTTTACAGCATTGGGGGTTGAATAATTTTGAACACAACTGTATACCTCTACAATGCATCTTAGCATTGTGGTTTCACATAATTCAAATATCCACTTTATAATTGTTTAATTACTCAGATAGCCTATATTATAATCAAGTTTAGAGCTATAGATCACTTGGATTGAGGTCACACACTCATATGGTTATATATCATTCAGTTCTGTCGTGGAGCTGTACGTTATTTTCACTGCTACAAATTTGTACACTGCACTGGCATATAAATCTCATTTGATTTACCTTGGTTTCTCTGGATTGGGAGGACAGCCTGCTTGTATAGAGGTCATTTTGTATTCCACCGATTTAGATGGATTCTTTTATATTTTTTCTATACTATGTACTGATTACAATCCGATCGCAGCTTAATTCCAGAAAAACGTGATACCGGAAGTGCGCGCACACCTACAATGGAACGCACAGTGCTCCGCGATACCAGCTATGATGCCGTGAAACGCACTGTGGAACGCAGAAGTCTCTAATGCGCTTGCGCAAGATGGCGCCGACGGCCAGCGATGCGCAGAAACTTCAGGAAGAGGCTTAGAACGCACGCTGACCCCCAATTGAACACATGTGGGGACGTTTTTTATTAATTACTTTGGTATATAAACATGCATATTGGTTCAGTATTGTAAGGACCAGCTGATGAAGCCGTGTTTGGACGGCGAAACGCGTTCTGGACGTTAGTCTAGTTTTTATTGTTTATTTCTTTTAATAAATTTTAAAGAAGAACCAGTTCCTGCATGTTTTGGGTCTTTATTGGGTTTGACCTACGAAACCCATCCGCTGTTCGTCTCGAGCTTGGAATAGCTCCACCGAATGTGAGTTCCCATTTGTCTTGATCTTACATTATATATTACCACGCTGGGTATACACAAGATCTGTTTCTTTCTCTCTTTCCCATCTTGAATGGACGTGATGAGATACCCCCAATAACAAGGAGTGGGTTACCTGAGAAACCTTTCCAGACAAACAACCCAAAGGCGTTTATCCACTCGGAGCCAGTGTTTGGGCTCTTCACTTGTGAGTTGATTAACCATAAGAGATTCGACAAATCCTCACTTACTTGTTAATCTATTGCACTTAGATCTGTGTCTTCTGTGTTTTTTATCCTACTATGTTTAACTATGGATGAAGTCATTTGAGAAGCCGTCCGAGTCCCCTTGCGTGTGTCTCGCGCTGACCAGATACGTATACTTTGTACTGAATGAAAATGTCTGGAATTTACACATAAGATCCAATGAATGATAATAAAAAGATCTGTTACAGAAAAAAGAAAAAACGCTTTAAAAAAAAAGAAAAAAAATGAAAAAAAATTGACTGAAAAATGCCCAAAAGATTCTAAAAAAATATATATTAATAAAGAGACTTTTTACAGCAGCCTAAAGTAATAAACGGTTTATTAGATATTGAATAAAAACGGGAATATTTTTAACATTGAAGCCTATGGGATTTGCCTGAATAAACCTGCCGAATGAGAACCCCAAACAGCAGGGCACTTCGGTAACTTTTCACTGCTGTTCGGTGTCTCTGAATAGATTAACCATTGCTTCTCTATGGGGGATTTCACTGCCGTCGAACAGGCACCGTACCTGCTGGCAGTCAACCAAAATTTGGCGAACTGCCTGCTCTCGGATTAGCCGAATGGCCCCGAAAGGTCACCGTATGGGGAAATTCCCTGTTCGGTGATATTTCTGGTCCAGATCTGCTCTCTCTGAATAACCCCTTTTGTTATGACTTAGGCTAGGGTCAGACGAAAGCATTTTTCCCCGCGAACGTGAAAAAGTGCGTCCGAACGCATTGACGTATTTTTTCACGGAATGCGCAAAAACGGTCATACGACACGCATTTTCGGGCGTGATTTTGTACGGATCGTCAATAAAACTCTTTTTGCGTCTGGACGTTATGTAGGCTGGACATTAGCAGCGTCTGACGTCTCTTAATCACGCACACACGCCGCTATGCCGCAGCTGCGCACTCAGTACGTCAGTACTAGCGGTTCAGCGTTCTCAGAAAAATGCGTTCAAATTCCACTTGCGTTGCACGGCCGGACTTTTGTGCGGCCGTACATCGTATATTGGCTGTCATTGCCCGTCATCTGCTGCTAGTGCGGCCGTAATTATGTGCGCCAGAACGCACGATAAAAGTGCGCTGGTCTGACCCCAGCCTTAATGTGCAGTAAAACCAACTTAAAACTTGCTGTCAAAATGAACTTTGGTCTCTAGTTTGTGTGTAGCGCTCTATAAATGAAGAGAATAATGGCGGCAGCCCGCACATTTAACCGTTCGCTCGCCACCTTTTAATTATAGCAGCTTACACGGAGACTGGATTTATTTATTCCGAAGCCGCAAACAGATAAAATGATGGTCCCGAAAGCAGCTTATTAAACGGTGAAAGCAAAGGCGTAAAAATAGCACGGGGACCGATTAAAGAGATAACATCAAATAGATTCACAGTTGCCAGGAGGAGAACATTCTTGACCTACTTTTTTTTGCAAGATGAAGATTTTTATTATTTTTAACGGAGAGGAATAACACGTCTAAATAAAGAGTGTTTTGTGCTGGAAACCTGACAGTTTCACATTTAAATTTAGTGCGGCAGCGATGCGCTTAGAAAAAGAACCGTGAAGATAAAAAGCATTCTTAAAGCGAAACGCGCAGGTTTATTTCCATTACTCATTTTTTTATCAGCATTTTACTTTATAAGCACCTCTTTCGGCTACACCATTACCAGTGTAAACATGGTGCGCCCCCCCATTCTTTGATCCTTCAGTTCTTTACCAAGTCCTCACAATGCGTATGTTAATGTGTATTTTGTTCCTGTACCCTTCATTTTTCATTAAACAGCATTTTACCTTATGGGCACCTCTTTCATTTGCATCTTCACCAATGTAAAAGTGGTGCCCCTCCCCCTCTATTCTTTAGTCCTTCAGTTCTTTCCTATGTCCTCACAATGTGTATATAGTTTTACAAATTTGATATTCTGTCCCTGTACATGCCATTCTTATATAAACAGCATTTTACCTTATAAGCACCTCATTCAGTTAGATCTTTACCAATGTAAAAATGGCGTTGCTGCTCCCTCCACCTTGGTTCTTTAATCCTTCAGTTCTTTATGTGTATGTTAATGTGTATTTTGTATCTCCCTTTTGTTCCTGAACATGTCATTATTCTTCAAACAGCATTTTACTTTATAAGTACCTCTTTCGGCTACATGGTAATGTAAACATGGTGCCCCCTCCCCCATTCTTTAATCCTTCAGCTCTTTACCAAGTGCTCACAATGTGTATGTTAATGTGTATTTTGTTCCTCTCTTTTGCTTCTTTGTCCCTGTACATTTCCTTATCCTCTAAAAAGCATTTTACCTCATAAGCACCTCTTTCGATTACATCATTACCAAAGTAAACATGGTGTTCCCTTCCCCCATTCTTTAACCCTTCAGTTCATTACCAAGTCCTCACAATGTGAATGTCAATGTGTATTTTGTGTCTCCCTTTTGCTATTTTGTCCCTGTACATGTCATTATTCTTCAAACAGCATTTTACCTTAGAAGTACCTCTTTCGGTTACATCTTTACCAGTGTAAACATGGTGTCCCTCCCCCATTCTTTAATCCTTCAGTTCTTTAACAAGTCCTCACAATGTGTATGCTAATGTGTATTTTGTGTCTCCCTTTTGCTATTTTGTTCCTGTACATGTCATTATTCTTCAAACAGCATTTTACCTTATGAGAACCTCTTCCGCCTACATGTTTACCAATATAAAACCTGCGTCCTTAACACTTTGGTTCTTTTGTAAATCCTCACAATATGTATGTCGAGTGTTGGATAATCCCAAACGGACTCAACCATCATTCAAATTGCACAGAAACCTTATTTTCCCTCTGCATAGAGTGTTGGGTAGACTCAGGGTGACCCGAAGCCACCAATTAATATTTTTTTTATGCTGCGAGTGGGAGGACAGTCCCAATATTTGCACGACATCAACAAAGAAAAATGGCAAATATTACGAAAAAAACTATAAACAAAATATGTGCATTTGATGGACTAGAATTATTAATTTAACCCCTTAAGTACCAATGATGGAACTGTTCCCGCATTGACTTTAAAGACCTTTGGTGCGTAAGGGGTTAAAGCACATGGAAATATCTATATTAATTATATTACTGGGGGCTTTTCGACGCATTTCATTTGAACATTGGCGATTCCATTTCGCCAAAAATACGGTGAACTCACTATTTAGCGAACGGTCACCGTATAGTGCCGAAAATGAAGTCGCCAAATTGCGCTGAAATTACCGCGGCGAATTGCGCTGAGCTGGAGACGAAAAAAAAAAAAAAAAACTACTAATAGGAGTTTAAATCAATAAAAAGTATTCAAAACGTGTGTAAATAATAGGAAAGGTCCTTTAATAAAATAATAAATAAAAAAGAAATAAACGCCTTTTAAAAATAAAAAAAATCTTAAATTACAAAAAGTGGTAAAAATAAAAAATTTTAAAAAAAATTACAAAAAAGCTCTTTTAGAAATAAAGAAAAAAGCTTTTGTAAAAAGTAAAAAAAAAATGGTCTTTTTAAAAAATAAAAAGAATAAATGGTCTTAAATAAATGGTTTCAAAAGTAAATAAAAAAAGAATAAATGGTCTTAACCTCCCTGGTGGTATTCCCGAGTGTGACTCGGGGTTAAATTTCACTACCGTGAACGGTAACCCCGAGCTACACTCAGGCTGGATGTTTACTCACCTCCTCCTGGCTCCCTCACTGTCCCCCGCAGTGTGATCGCGGCGAGCTGCTTCCTGGTAAGGCTCCTTGCAAGTCACATGATGCAGGGGGGGCGGGACCAGCAGCAAATTTATAAACAATTCATAAAACACTGTAATCCAAAGTGTAATGTTTATGAACGGTGGCAGTACAGGATAAGAAATAGACCATACATCCTCTTACTCTTGTTTTCAGACACATTTCAGTGTTTTTTGTTGTATTTTATTGAATATCATTTATTTGCATTATTTTGGAGAATTATTTTTGAGATAATAAATTATTATTTCGTGTTTCAAACTTTATCGGACTCAGTGTATTTACTATTTATTTATAAAAGGATTTTACCAGTAAGGACTCTTGATTGCACGGATTTCAGTGTGTGATTTCTAATTATTACAGACTAACTATGTACAAAAACACGATTCCTTTAAAAAAAAAAATTGAGACGCTTATAGACACGAAATTTTGAAAAAATTAGACCGCCAGGGAGGTTAAATAAATGGTTTTAAAAGTAAATAAAAAAGAATAAATGGTCTACTCTTTTTTTTAAAAAAAAAAAATAAGAATAAAAGGTCTTTCAGAAAAAAATAAAATTAAGATATTCCTTTAAATTGTTTTTTACATATAAACCTATGGGATTCGCCCGTTTATACCTGATGAATTCAAATCACTGAAAATCAGGGCATTTCGCTGCAATTCGGCGATCTGTGAATAGAAGACATGATAGTCTTCTAATGGACAATTTTGGTGCCATCGAAATGCATCGAACTGCACCGTATTTCGCTGTCAATTCACCTGTATTTGGCAAATTGACAGCTTTGTGAATAGACAAATTGCCAAAAAATTGCACCATATGGAGAAATTCACTGTTCGGTGTAATTTTGAGGCCTATTCGGAGGTTAGTGAATAATCCCTGAAGGGCCCTATTACATTCTTCACGCAAAAACGCACGCAGAACAGGTGAATTTTTGCACGCATCGTTGACGTTAACGCTCGTAAAACAACGCTGGTATTACAATCCTCGCGAATTTTTTTAATCCGTCAAAAAATAACACGCGTAAAACGGACGCGCAAAAACACGCGCAGCAACGTTGCACGCAGAAATCGGTGGGCAGACTGTTTTTTTCACGCAATTCGGCCAATCAGAATTAAGAACCACAATTGTCTCCCGTTCAGTTTTTGCGCCTGACAAAGTCAATCTGCGCATATATGCTGCATCAATAAACAAAACACCCACAACTTCTCCATTTTATTGTTTGGGTATGAGTAGAATGTGTAACTATACTTTGCTGTATTTTTTTTTCGTGCTGGTGTATTTGGTTTCGGCGAGGACGATCAGATTTGCCGTTACCACCGGCTTTTAAAAGATGTTAACATTATGCGCGCAAACGCTGTGCGTTAAATTTTGCGCATAGATTGTAATACCAATCCGCGTACCAGCGCACAAACGCATTTGCGCTCACAATGTTAAGTATAGGACGCTCGCAGTACATAACTCTCGCGCAGCGTTTGCGCAGGTTCACCCACGGTAGACGTTAACGAGCAATTTTTGCGCGGACATTGTGATACGACGTTCAGCGCAAAGGGTGTTGCACCTCGCGTTAATGCATTTTTGCGCACGCGTTAACGTTTGCCCGAAGACTGTAATAGAGCCCAAAGTGTTTCCAAATCGTAGCTGGCGGTGAGCTTAATTAAAATGCTGAGAAATACGCAACAGCGCCCGAAGATTGCATTTACTCACCGAATTTGTGCCGTAAACTTGTAACTTTGGCTCCCCCGACTCCAAAAGCTTCGCCACCATATGGAGAAAGCTCTCCACGAAGGGCTTGATGCTCTGCGAGTGACATGCCATGAGGAGCTGGTCCAGGGCTTCCATGGCAATAAACACATTTCTAACAAAATAAAAAATAATAAAAACATAAAAATGCATTTTTCATTTTAATAAGAATATTACATTTATTTTTATCAAAAGCCTGAACATACTGAATAAGCGCGTAGCTACTGACACGCGACATCCAGGAAACAAATACTTACACACATACAGTCTGTACAGAAAGGAAACTCACAAAACGAGTTGTGATACTCGTGACATGTGCGTGGAGGGTAATTCAGGTTTGGCTGCTGCAAGCTTACTGATTACGCCGTTTTATGTCATTATTATGATCTAGGGATCTGCATGGCTGAAAAATTTGTTTTGTTTAGTTTCGTTACGTTTTTAAATAATTTCGTTTTCGGAATTTCGTAACTAATTTCGTTTCGTATCGATTTGATTCGATTTTCATATATCAATTCGATAGTTGATATCAATTCGAATTTTGGATCACTAAATAAAAGCCCAATTAATCAAATTTTTCTGTTAAGGCTGGGGTCAGACCAGCGCACTTTTAACGTGCGTTCTGGCGCACATAATTACGGCCGCACTAGCAGCAGATGACGGGCAATGACGGCCAATATACGATGTACGGACGCACAAACGTCCGGCCGTGCAACGCAAGTGGAATTTGAACGCATTTTTTTGAGAACGCAGAACCGCTAGTACTGACGTACAGAGTGCGCAGCTGCGGCATAGCGGCGTGTGTGCGTGATTAGGAGACGTCAGACGCTGCTAATGTCCGGCCTACAT
Organism: Leptobrachium leishanense; assembly: GCA_009667805.1. Classification (NCBI taxonomy): domain Eukaryota; kingdom Metazoa; phylum Chordata; class Amphibia; order Anura; family Megophryidae; genus Leptobrachium; species Leptobrachium leishanense. The sequence continues at coordinate 38,782,160 of CM019067.1, read as the reverse complement.
AACGTCCAGACGCAAAAAGAGTTTTATTGATGATCCGTACAAAATCACGCCTGAAAATGCGCGTCGTCTGACCGTTTTTGCGCATTCTGTGAAAAAATACGTCAATGCGTTCGGACGCACTTTTTCACGTTCGCGGAGAAAAATGCTTTCGTCTGACCCTAGCCTAAAAGAAAAGCTAGGGTTAAATTTTAAGCTTATTAATTTGTTTCATAAAGTCCTTTGCTGACTATTACTTGTATTTTAAGTTAAGATCAATTCCATAGTTGATATCAATTATTCAAATTTTTCTTTTATGATGATGACACAGTAAATAAATTGGTTATATACCGTTTCGTTTCGAATTCGTATCGTATCGATTCGTTATCCGGAAGTACTTCCGAAATGCAAATTATCAAATTTCGTTCCAAATTCCGAATTTTTCAGAAACGAATGCACATCTCTAGTATTATCGTCATTTATATAGCACCAACAGTTTCCGTAGCGCTTTACTCTAACCAATGGGAACAAGACAAAATTCAACAAACATACAGGTTTATTCAGAGAGCACCAAATTGTCACCGACAATTGCTGTTTGTCGCGAATCGGCGAATTCGATTCGCCGACCCTGTCTGCGGTGGATTCAGCGTTCACCGCAGGGTCCTGAAGAGCTGCGAATTGACCCGCCGAACAAATCAAAAATCCGACAAAAAACGCTGAATTGATCCAAAAAAAAAACGCTGAATGCATCCGACGATCTGCCGCAAAACATAGAAACATAGAAAAATGTCGGCAGATAAGAACCTTTCGGCCCATCTAGTCTGCCCAAAAAAAACCGCTGAATCAATCCGAATAAAGCCAACAAGCTGCCGAACGGCTTCTAATAGGTGTTTAGACACATTTTAAATGTATTTAATTGTTTAAACACCTATTAGAAGGATATCAGAGTTCCGTTTTATTTTTCTTCTGTCTGGAGATCTTCGTCAGTGTTTGGCTGCATTATATTTCCAGCAGTCCGGCGGCATTTATTGTTCCATCAGTCCAGTGGTCTTAGGCGGCGTTCGTCCTTCTGTCGGTCGATCTGAGCTGTCCATAGTCGCTAGCAGTGGACGACCCAGATCGCTCAAAAAAGTTGTTCGTAGTTGGACGACCAAGTCGGTCATCAGACTACTGACCCAGTGGACGGCCAGCCAAACAGTGAGGGACCATGAAGGTGTGGGATCATCTGCAGAGCGCGGTTATTCCGATTTGGTGGATTGCTTCTTAAATAAAGTTGGACAATTTTTTTTGGGGAGGAGGGGCAGAAAAAAACTAAATTAGGTTTCTTTAAAATCTTTAATTCTATATCAAAGGGACACGAATACGATAGCTTGGTCAGGGTGTGAAGTGGTCAGGCTGCCGAGTGCCCCCCCCCTCCCTCCTATCAGTCCTGTCCTGGAGATAACAGCATGTGTGAAGCGGAGGAGTTTCCTACATTCACAACTGTGAGCAGATAAATGGGATTTGAATATTTTGTCTGCCGGGGACCAAATCAGTCACCAGGCTGTGTGTGCCGACATCATCCCGTCCCTGAACGCTTGCAGCAGCGAGCGTTCTGGCAGACAGGAGTCAGTGGATTGGATCAGCGTTCCCTTCTGATGATGGAGGAGGGAAGTGGTAAATCAAGTCGTCTTACCCATATCTGTGCCTCACAACATCCCTGCTTAATCTTTCTGCCAGGTAGGCACCGATCCGGTCCAGCTTTTCCGGGGCAGAAACTGCATAAAAGGTCAGTTTTTCCATGTCTGCCTTAACGAGGCCATCCTAGAAACGAAAAAAAAAAAGGGGGGGAATTAAAGAAAAGGCTCAGGTTTCTGAATTACTTCTAATTATAAAAGCCGACAATCTCTTCTCTCAAACGCTCGGGACCAGAGGTGTCGTGGATTCGGATTTCGGGGGATTTTAGAATATCTTCGTATAATAAGGAGATATCTCGGGGACCAAAGCCTAAACACGAAATCCATCTATGTTTTATCAACACCTTATACACACACACACACACACACACACACACACACACACACACACACACACACACAGGCTGAAGCGCATTTTATGCAGGATTTTAAGAATTTTGGCTCATGTCGCATGTGATGGGGGGTGGGGCAGGGTGATGGGGGGTGTGGGGGGTGATGGGGAGGGGTGTGGGTGGGGTGATGGGGAGGGGTGTGGTGATGGGGGGATGGGGGAACGTGGGTGAGGGGATGGGGATGTGGGTTGGGGTGTGGGGATGGGGGGACGTGGGTGGGGGATGGGGGGCTGTGGGGATGTGGGTTGGGGTGTGGGGATGGGGGAATGTGGGTGGGGGGATGGGGGGATGTGGGATGGGGGATGTGGGATGGGGGGATGTGGGGTGGGGGGATGTGGGGTGGGGGGATGTGGGGTGGGGGATGGGGGGATGTGGGATGGGGGATGTGGGATGGGGGATGTGGGATGGGGGATGTGGGATGGGGGGATGTGGGTTGGGGTGTGGGGATGGGGGAATGTGGGTGGGGGGATGGGGGGATGTGGGTTGGGGTCATGTTGATGATAGAAAAAGAATGAAAAATAAAAAGGATGATCTTCTAGATCAGGGATAGCCCGGTGGACGTGGAAGAGGTTCCACAGTTTGGGGAGTAAAAAAAATTGGCAAAAAGACACTTTGAGCAGAAAAACAGTAAATGTGAATCTGATGAGAAAGAAAAGGAAACATTTGCTTCGGCGATTTTAACTGGAAATAATAGATTATTCACATTTTTTCTTTACTGTTTTCATGCACAAAGCAGAGTCGCGGGAGGATCGGCAAAGACAATCGGCCACAGTTGGATAGGAATCCATATTCAGAAATGTCCCACTGAATCCAAGACACCGGAGAGACGCAGCCTGTGACATATCTGCCGGGCAGCCAATCCCTAAGGCTAGGGACAGATGAGCGCATTTTCTGCGGCCACCGTCAAAATGTACGTCGATGCGTGCGCACGCATTTTTTCACGGAATACGCTTAAGTGGTCAGACAATGCGGCAATTCTGGACGTATTTCATGACGATGGGGTGAAAAGAAGTCTAGGGAATCCGGCTGTTTGAACGTTATGTTGGCCGCACACTAGCAGCGTCCTGACATCTCCTAATCACGCACACACGCTGCTATGCGGCCGCAGCGCACTCTGTACGTCAGTACCAGCGGTTTAACGTTCTCGAAAAAATGCGTTCATTTTCCACTTGCGTTGCGCGGCCGGACTTTTGTGCGACCGTACTTCGTATATTGGCTGTCATTGCCCGTCATCTGCTGCTAGTGCGGCCGTGATTATGTGCGCCAGAACGCGCGTTCGCACTGCCTCAGTCTGACCCTAGCCTAACAGCACAAAACCATGTCCATTCAACAGCCTACCTTAGGATCTTCTGGGAAGATGTTGTCCACCAGTCGTTTATAACGTGGACGTAGCGCTCCACAACAGCCACAGACGCCTGGAAGACATAAATAAATAAAAAGAGGTCGCTCAATTGTTCTTTGCAGAAAAGGTCTCCTTAAAGGGCCAGTATCACCAAAAAATGCCATGTCTTTATTGTGTTTATTTGATGTTGCTGATATCTTACATGTGATTTGTTTTTCTCTTGTATGTTTAGTTAAGAAAATATTTTCCTCTATATGTGTCACTGGGTGCATCCATTGTGTGATATTTTCCTCTATGTGTCACTGGGTGCATCCATTGTGTGATATTTTCCTCTATATGTGTCACTGGGTGCATCCATTGTGTGATATTTTCCTCTATATGTGTCACTGGGTGCATCCATTGTGTGATATTTTCCTCTATATGTGTCACTGGGTGCATCCATTGTGTGATATTTTCCTCTATATGTGTCACTGGGTGCATCCATTGTGTGATATTTTCCTCTATATGTGTCACTGGGTGCATCCATTGTGTGATATTTTCCTCTATATGTGTCACTGGGTGCATCCATTGTGTGATATTTTCCTCTATATGTGTCACTGGGTGCATCCATTGTGTGATATTTTCCTCTATATGTGTCACTGGTGCATCCATTGTGTGATATTTTCCTCTATATGTGTCACTGGGTGCATCCATTGTGTGATATTTTCCTCTATATGTGTAACTGGGTGCATCCATTGTGTGATATTTTCCTCTATATGTGTCACTGGGTGCATCCATTGTGTGATATTTTGTGTTGTAAACTGCCCCCCACAGTATCTTTCCATCACTTGCTCCTCACTGTGTGACTTTGGTCATAGAATGGAGTGAATGGGTCAGTCACCAAATCACATCATTGTATTGTGTGGGATGTATTCAAAGGGCATCACCAGGGGGGTAGATTAGAAGTCTTTCATTTTTTTTTATATCATTCAGGTGCCATCTCTTATCTCAGGTAACCTGGACATCATAAAACCCTCCTGCCATCTCCTCTAAACATCCCCTCCTTCACCGCATTGACTATTAAATACTGTAGATTAAATAAATTGCAGCAGTAAAAGGAAACTTGTGCACAGTTTTAGTAAATGTTGCATCATGGGGAAAATACACAGAATGGAAACGGGAGATAAAAACGTAATTTTTCCTTTTTACATGTGTAGCGCTGTGTTAAAACCTTGCTGTGGCAGTACCTATTTTTGGCCACAAGATGGAGACAATCGCGATCAGAGACACTGGGCATTGGGACTACATTTCCCGGCGTGTTTGGCAAACAGACAGGAAGTGGGTGGGACACAGGGGCTTGACATCCTGAACCTCGTGGAGAACGCGCCAGAGCGCGCCAGGGAACGAGGAAGAGCAGACGCAGTGCGAGATTTGCTAGAGGGCCTAGGCCAGAGCGCGAGTGAGACCTGTCAGTTCCTTACATCGGGTCATCCAGCCTTAGGAGAAGGAGACCTCCAAGTTCCCGAGATTTGCTGCAGATTAAGGAACCGAAGACCTCGAGTGAGGAGTTGCCGCGAGTTGATCGGATACGGAGAGCAGGGGTGAGCTGGACAAGTCGTGGACAAGCTACGGAAAGTCAGACAACGGATCCGGCCGCAAGTATCCCCAATCAAGGTCGAGCGGAGACCGTCCTGGGTCAGCGGAGCCTAAAGCAATCGGTGGATGGGTGAGAGGCCTCCAAGGCCGTTTGTAAATAAGGAACACGCTGCTGTTTTCTCTTTAAAGTCCACAGGGCCCCAACTTGACTAGTCGAAGACATTCCTTAAGTAAATTCACTGGCCAGTTGAACAGTACCCGGGTACCATATACACACATACACACCCTTTATATTCCGGGACTTAACCTGTGCAGGACTCATTCTGTTACGAATCGGAACAGGGGTTAAAGATACGTTCCGAATATATTTTTTCCGAAATACGAAGCCTAGTGTTTCGTTTCTTTCCCGCTACGCGTTTTTTACCGCGATACGAAAGTACTGTAATAATACCTGTGAATACCGTGTCTCAACGTCTGCTTTATATTTTAGTAAACTATTTAAATTATAAAAACCCATAGCGGTGTTGGAGTATATTTATTCCCTAGTGCGGGGAGACTGACCCGTGGTCAGCGAGTGAGCACTACACATGCAATTACTTCAAACAAAGAAAGAACAGCAACGTGTGTTTTATAAAGTGTTTATAATGTGTTTTACTTGTAATGCACACGTAATCTAGTTACAGATTATGTAAGTGGTAGTGCGCTTTAACAGTTAATAGGATAAACTCAACAATAAATAACAATGAAGGCCAACGATGGTCAGCCCCAGGTGTTTCAAAATACATACCCCAAGTTCAAGACTACATCTCCCATGATGCTCAGGCACTCATTAAGGTGGCTGGGCATCATGGAAGATGTAGTTGTAAATATCTGGGGTGCCATAGTTAGACATCACTTAAAATCAGGGGTCAGCAACCTTGGCCCTCCAGATGTTTTGGAACTACATTTCCCATGAGCGTCAGCCAGGGCTGGTCCAAGACACTGTGCTGCCTGGGTCCAAGGATGAAATGCTGCCTCAACCAAAAACAAACAAAAAAAAACAAAACAACAGGTTCTGCGTAGGAGCGTATCACAGAGCTCCACAGCAATAAAACTCATACATAGAGCACATTAATGTGAGTTTTTGCTGCAGAGCTCTGCGATACACTTATACACACTGCACATTACTGTATCACAGCGCCACAGCAATAAAACGCACAGTAAAGTGCAGTGTGTATGAGCATAATATCACAGAGCTCCACAGAATTAAAACGCACAGTAATGTGCACTGTGTATGAGTGTATCACAGAGCTCCACAGTAATAAAACTCACAGCAATGTGTGGTGTGTATGAGCGTATCACAGAGCTCCACAGCAATAATATTCACAGTAATGTGTGGTGTGTATGAGCGTATCACAGAGCTCCACAGCAATAATATTCACAGTAATGTGTGGTGTGTATGAGCGTATCACAGAGCTCCACAGCAATAATATTCACAGTAATGTGTGGTGTGTATGAGCGTATCACAGAGCTCCACAGCAATAATATTCACAGTAATGTGTGGTGTGTATGAGCATATCAGAGCTCCACAGCAATAATATTCACAGTAATGTGTGGTGTGTATGCGCGTATCACAGAGCTCCACAGCAATAATAGAAACATAGAAAAATGTCGGCAGATAAGAACCTTTCGGCCCATCTAGTCTGCCCAATTACATGGATACTTTACCTGGATTTATCTTTTGTTTAGGATAGCCTTATGCCTATCCCATGCTTGCTTAAATTCAATTACTGTTTTGGCCTCTACCACTTCAACTGGAAGACTGTTCCATGTATCCACCACCCTCTCAGTAAAATAATGCTTCCTGATGTTACTTTTAAACCTTTGCCCCTCTAATCTAAGACTATGTCCTCTTGTTTTGCTACTTTGTTTCCTTTTAAATATACTCCCTTCCTCTACCTTGTGGATTCCTTTACGTATTTAAATGTTTCTATCATATCTCCTCTGTCTCGTCTTTTTTCCAAGCTGTACATGTTAAGATCATTAAGCCTTTCCTGGTAACTTTTCTCCTTCAAGCCGTACACCATTTTAGTAGCCCTTCTCTGAACTCTCTCTAAGATGTCTATATCCTTCTGGAGATACGGTCTCCAGTACTGCACACAGTACTCCAAGTGAGGTCTCACCAGTGCTCTGTACAGTGTGCATGAGCACTTCCCTTTTCCTACTGCTAATACCTCTCCCTACACAACCAAGCATTCTGCCAGCATTTCCTGCTGCTCTATTACATTGACTACTTACCCTTAGATCCTCTGAAATAATAACCCCTAAATCCCAACCCTCAGATGTTGAGGTTAGGACTGTATCAAATATTCTATATTCAGCCCTTGGGTTTTTACGTCCAGGTGCATTATCTTGCACTTATCCACGTTAAAACTCAATTGCCACAACTCCGACCATTTTTTTAGTTTACCTAAAACATTTGTCATTTGGCTGATCCCTCCAGGAACGTCAACCCTGTTGCAAATCTTTGTGTCATCAGCAAAAAGACATACTTTTCCATTAATACCTTCTGCAATATCACTAATAAAAATATTAAATAGAATGGGTCCAAGTACTGACCCCTGAGGTACCCCACTGGTAACAAGACCTTGCACCGAATAAACTCCACTTACCACAACCCTCTGTTGCCTGTCACTCAGCCACTGCCTAATCCATTCAACAATATTGGAATCCAAGAACAAAGATTGCAATTTATTGATAAGCCTTCTATGCGGAACAGTATCAAAAGCCTTACTGAAATCTAAATAAGCAATGTCTACTGCACCACCTGTGTCTATTATTTTTGTTACCCAATCAAAAAAATCAATAAGATTAGTTTGGCATGATCTCCCTGAGGTAAACCCATGTTGTTTCTGATCCTGTAATCTATGTGTTTTTAGATGGTCAACAATCCTTTCCTTTAACATGGTTTCCATTAATTTCCCCACTACTGACGTAAGACTAACTGGCCTATAGTTCCCAGATTCCTCCCTACTACCCTTCTTGTGAATGGGCACAACGTTTGCTAATTTCCAGTCTTCTGGGACGACTCCCGTTAGCAAGGATTGGTTAAATAAATCTGTTAACGGTTTTGCTATTAGACCACTGAGCTCTTTTAATAATTTAGGGTGGATACCATCAGGCCCCATTGACTTATTTGTCTTTACTTTAGACAGCTGCTGTAGAACCTCCTCCTCTGTAAACTGATATGTAAATGTCTCGTTAGTGTTCCTCCTAACTGAGGTCCCTTTCCTTCCTTTTCTTCTGCAAAGACTGAACAAAAATATTCATTGAGGCAGTCAGCGAGACTTTTATCCTCTTCTACATACCTTCCTTCCTTTGTTTTTAATCTAACTAATCCTTGTTTTACTTTTCTTTTCTCGTTTATGTATCTAAAAAATGTTTTGTCCCCCTTTTTTACTGACTGAGCTATTTTCTCTTCTGCGTGTACTTTGGAAGCTCTTATAAATTGCTTTGCCTCTTTCTGCCTAATCTTATAGGTTTGCCTATCTTCTTCACTCTGAGTTGTTTTATAATTATTGAATGCTGTCTTTTTGTTCTTCACTATTTTGGCCACTTCTGCAGAGTACCACAGTGGTTTCTTCCCTTTTTGGTTTTTGCTAACAAGTCAAATGCAATTGCCTGTGGCCTTCAATAATGCTTCCTTTAAATAATCCCATTTCTCCTGGACTCCCTTTAAACTCCTCCAGTCTGATAATGACTCCTTCACACAAAATCTCATTTTAGAGAAATCTGTTTTTTTAAAGTCTAAAACTTTTGTTTTTGTGTGGTGCGGCTCCATCCCTGTTCTTATATTAAACCATACTGACTGGTGATCACTAGATCCCAAATTTTCACCTACAACAACGTCCGATACCAAACCTCCATTTGTGAGTATTAAATCCAATATGGCCTCTTTACGGGTCGGCTCCTCAACTACTTGTGTTAGAGATAATCCCAGTAGGGAGTTTAGAATATTTGTACTCCTGGTGCACCCAGCTGTTTTGGTTTTCCAGTTCACATCAGGAAGATTAAAGTCCCCCATGATAATAACTTCCCCCTTCATTGCCATTTTGGCTATTTCCTCAAGCAGCAGATTATCTAGCTCTTCTACTTGTCCAGGGGGTCTATAGATCACACCTACACGAGCTACTGTATGATTGCCAAATGTTAGCGTAACCCAAACTGACTCTATGTTCACCTCGCTCACTTTTATTTGGTGTGTTTTTATGATGTTTTTCACATACAGGGCCACTCCTCCTCCTTTCCTACCTTCTCTGTCTTTTCTATATAAAGAGTACCCCGGTATTGTTATGTCCCAGTTATTTTTCTCACTGAACCATGTCTCAGTAACCGCCACTAAATCTACTTTTTCAGCTGTCATCATTGCCTCCAGTTCATTGATTTTATTGACTAAACTGCCAGCATTTATAGACACGACTCTGAGCTTGTCATTTTTTTCCCCGCATGTTGCTTGCACCCTCCGATTTAGTTTTGGGGGACAATCAGGCAGATTGTTTTTTACCCTTTTGTCCCCCCCTCCTAGTTTAAATATTTCTTTGCGAAACCTTTGAACTTCTCACTGAGAACATATGTTCCCCTATGAGTAAGATGCAAACCATCTTTTTTATACAGTTCCTTTCTGCTCCAATTAGTGCTATCCTGGGACACAAAGCCAAATCCTTGCTCTCGCCACCATTCCTGAAGCCACAAATTAAATTCCCTATTGCGCATCTGCCTATCCTGAATGTTATGCACAGGCAAAACTTCAGAGAATGACACAGTGGACCCAATCTGCTGTATTTCACCTCCAAGAACACAAAAATCTTCCTTAATTTCAGAAACCTTATTGCTAGCCAATACTCACAGTAATGTGTGGTGTGCATCATACTGCTCCACAGCAATAAAACTCACAGTAATGTGGGGTGTGTATGAGGATATCATAGTTAAAACTCACAGTAATGTGTGGTAGTTGAGGCTCAAAATGCTGCCGTTGGCAAAGTGCTGTCTGGAGCCATGGCACCATCCGGCCCCAAGGACAGGCCGGCCTTGACATCAGCCAATCTTGTAAGCAGCTGAGCATCATGGGTGACGTAGTTCCAAAACAGCAGGTGAGCCAAAGTTGCTAACCTTTTTTCTAGGTGACATGTATACCAGTAATTTAGGAGGGACTTGAGGAGCGCAGGGAAGTGGCAGCATGGCAGCTCCTCACCAATGGTGCAGTGGGAGGTACAGATATAACATCTCATTACTGTGCATCACTTTATTATGTATATTATATGTATATTATGGATAGATTTGAGCTGGATTTAAAACATGCGACCGTTAATCCAGATAAAAATGATTTTGCTGCTTCTTTTATTTGTAAATAGCGCGCGGTTAAGGCTGGAAGAGGTTGGAGCGTGCCTGAGCCTTCAACCCATAATTCTTGTAGGTTTTTTTGCGGAGATGTCAATTCTTATGAATCTGAGCAGCTAAAGCGCCCTAGAAACGTCTCACCGGCTTACAGTGATGCCACGGCAGAAACAAAGGAGAATATTCTAATCAGACCTGTTTGCTCGTCGGCGGTCTTGGAACTGAACCACAAAAAGATGCTGGAGCTAGAGCTCCGCATTCCCCTTTTCTGACAACATTAAAGCCCGCTGCCAGCAGCAATGTATTATTTAGCAGCACGGGTGCCAAAAAGAGACAGATTTACAGAAAAAAGGAACTAAAAACCACTTAAGAAGGAATGCTGCAAATCAACAGGGCTGACCTTAAATAACCTTCATGCACCTTCCATGGGATCCACGTAAAAACATATAGATACACATATACACACAATACAGCAACCAGGGAGTTGAGATATAATATACGGTATATATATATAATTAGTAGACATGTGCATTCGTTTTAGTACTAAAATGATTTAGTCCGAATTTTGGGAAAATTTAGTTTTAGTATGACTCAAGAGAAACGAAACTGCTCAGTACAAAAACCGAAAGAAACTAAAATAAAATGCACTACATTTTAGTTTCAGTCATTTTTGTGATATTACATTGATGAGTGAAGGAGACCAGCAATGAAGAGCGCAACATCGCAACATCCGAAGTTCTGCACCCTCCACATGCCAATGCAGTAGGATGTTCTATACAGAGAGGGGCATTAATTAATGCAGGAGGATGTTCTAAACATTATACAGAGAGGAGCCTTTTTTTTTTTTTAGCCCTTTAAATCCAGTGGCTGTGAGCACTGAGATCGGCTGCTTGTTACATTCTCTCTCAGTACAATGTATCAGGCTCAGCTGTTACAGTAACTGACTGTAACAGCGCTCAGAGTTTCAGTAAAACAAGGAAATAATATTGTTATAACCTCTTATATATAAAAATATTATTAACTAGTTTTACTGAAACTCTGAGCGCTGTGATGAGCAGCAGTCACTAACTGTAACAGCTTTGCCTGACACGGGGCAGTATTACAATGTTGGTGCTAACTTAACCAGAGCTGTTGTAAACTTAAAACCTCCATAGGCTATAATGGCTCTGGGAAGTTTACAACAGCAAGGGTTAAGTTAGCACCAACTATGTAATATGGCCCACATTGTGCTGAGAGTGAGTGATACTGTAACAAGCAGCGATCTCAGTCCTCTGAGGAGCCACTACAATAGTAATTGTATCCACTGGTTTTCGAATGAATGAAATTAGTTTTCATACTAAAGAACTGAAAACGAATTTCTTTAGCAACTAAATAAATTGCATTTTAGGACTAATCCATTAGTTCAAAACGAAATTTTGTGCTGTGCACATGTCTAATAATTAGTACATATATACATGACGTGGGAGGCTTGTGCAACATGTGATCAAACAGGGTGTCCATAAAGTCTTTTTACAAATTCAACAATATATTCAAAGGCAAATGAAAAGACAGATAAGTGAAATCATTACACAATGAGACGTATATATTTAAGGGTTTTTGCCTCATTTAATACACTTCTATGGCCCCTATTACACGCTTCGCGCAGCGCATTTGCGCGAGGACAAAACCATTTGCACAGAACGTTGTATTTCGACGTTTGCGCAAACGATGCGAGTAATCGTCTACTGTGATTGGCCCTGCGCGAACCCAGCGCAAGTTCCTGCGCGCATCCTATACTTAACATTGTGAGCGCAAATGCGTTAGTGCGGCTGGTATTACAAACTTCGTGCAAAGTCGTACGAGCGTATATGTGTCACTGGGTGCATCCATTGTGTGATATTTTCCTCTATATGTGTCACTGGGTGCATCCATTGTGTGATATTTTCCTCTATATGTGTCACTGGATGCATCCATTGTGTGATATTTTCCTATATGTGTCACTGGATGCATCCATTGTGTGATATTTTCCTCTATATGTGTCACTGGGTGCATCCATTGTGTGATATTTCCCTCTATATGTGTCACTGGGTGCATCCATTGTGTGATATTTTCCTCTACGTGTGTCACTGGGTGCATCCATTGTGTGATATTTTCCTCTATGTGTCACTGGGTGCATCCATTGTGTGATATTTTCCTCTATATGTGTCACTGGGTGCATCCATTGTGTGTCACTGGGTGCATCCATTGTGTGATATTTTCCTCTATATGTGTCACTGGATGCATCCATTGTGTGATATTTTCCTCTACGTGTGTCACTGAGTGCATCCATTGTGTGATATTTTCCTCTACGTGTGTCACTGAGTGCATCCATTGTGTGATATTTTCCTCTACGTGTGTCACTGGGTGCATCCATTGTGTGATATTTTCCTCTGTGTGTCACTGGGTCCATCCATTGTGTGATATTTTCCTTTATATGTGTCGCTGGGTGCATCCATTGTGTGAGATTTTCCTCGTGTCTCTGGGTGCATCCATTGTGTGATATTTTCCTTTATATGTGTCGCTGGGTGCATCCATTGTGTGATATTTTCCTCTATATGTGTCTCTGGGTGCATCCATTGTGTGATATTTTCCTCTATATGTGTCTCTGGGTGCATCCATTGTGTGATATTTTCCTCTATATGTGTCACTGGGTGCATCCATTGTGTGATATTTTATATTTATTAGCTTGGCTAAGCATCATGGGAGATGTATTTCAAAAAGATCTGGGGTCCGTGGTTGCTGATCCCAGTCTTTCAGTTCCTCTAAGCACCTGTTCATCAGATCTGAAATTAAACCTCACACGGTGAGAGAGCAGTATGACGCCAAACCATGAATCTTTCATTCCAAGGGTCAACCACACAGCCGAGAGCGACTGAAAGTGAAATTCCCTGCATAACACCTGTGTGTGCATATGAGCATATATATATATATATACACCGTATATATATATATATATATATATATATATATACACACATATATTAAAGTTACATAGGCCGAAAAAAGACATGCATCCTTCGGGTTCAGCCTTTCACACGTCACCTACTGCTGTTGATCCAAAAGAAGCAAAAAACCCAGTCTGAAGCGCTCACCAATATGCAACACACTGGGGATAAATTCCTTCTGCACCCCAGAATGGCGTCAGATTTCTCCTCGGATCAAGAAGCTTTTACCCACATATTAAATATAATAACTAGGGTTGCACCGATACCGATACTAGTATCGATATCGGTGCCGATACCGGGTACTGAAGGAGTACTTGGTACTCGTGCAGTACCCCCGATATTTTTTTCCGATACCGGAAGCCGGCATTGAGCCGGCTTGCCGGTATCCGAGGGGGCTGCGGCGGCTGTCCGAATGCTCTATCGGCATTCGTACAGCCGCCCCTGGAGCTGCTCTCCTAACTTGGTTTATACTTACCTTCCTTCAGCGCCGCCGGGAAAGTCTTCGCGCGCGCGCGCTCCTTGGAAGGTCCCCAGCCGCGACCACGTGGGACCATGTGATCGCGGCTGGGGTCCTTCCAACGAGAGCGCGCGCGGAAACTTTCCCGGCGTCGCTGAAGGAAGGTAAGTATTAAACAAAGTGAGCAGCTGCAGGGCCTGTCCGAATGCAGATAGAGCATTCAGACAGGCCCTGCAGCTGCTCTCCGCTCATACTTACCTTCCTGAGCGACGCCGGGAAAGTTTCCGCGCGCGCGCTCGTTGGAAGGACCCCAGCCGCGATCACATGGTCCCACGTGGTCGCGGCTGGGGTCCTTCCAAGGAGCGCGCGCGCACGAAGACTTTCCCGGCGTCGCTGAAGGAAGGTAAGTATGACCGGAGAGCGGGGGCGGCATTATCCATGTGCAGGGGGGCATTATCCATGTGCAGGGGGGCATTATCCATGAGCAGGGGGGCATATCCATGAGCAGGGGGGCATATCCATGAGCAGGGGGCATATCCATGAGCAGGGGGCATTATCCATGAGCAGGGGGCATTATCCATGAGATGGGGCATTATCCATGAGCAGGGGGCATTATCCATGAGCAGGGGGCATTATCCATGAGCAGGGGGCATTATCCATGAGCAGGGGGGCATTATCCATGAGATGGGGCATTATCCATGAGCAGGGGGCATTATCCATGAGCAGGGGGCATTATCCATGAGCAGGGGGGCATTATCCATGAGCAGGGGGCATTATCCATGAGCAGGGGGGCATTATCCATGAGCAGGGGGCATTATCCATGAGCAGGGGGGCATTATCCATGAGCAGGGGGCATTATCCATGAGCAGGGGGCATTATCCATGAGCAGGGGGCTTATCCATGAGCAGGGGGCAATTATCCATGAGCAGGGCGGCATTATCCATGAGCAGGGGGGCATTATCCATGAGCAGGGGGGCACATCCATGAGCAGGGGGGCACATCCATGAGCAGGGGGCATTATCCATGAGCAGGGGGGCACATCCATGAGCAGGGGGCATTATCCATGAGTTGGGGGCATATCCATGAGCAGGGGGGCATTATCCATGAGCAGGGAGGCATTATCCATGAGCAGGGGGGCATATCCATGAGCAGGGGGGCATTATCCATGAGCTGGGGGCATATCCATGAGCAGGGGGCAGGATATCCATGAGCAGGGGGCAGGATATCCATGAGCTGGGGGGCAATTATCCATGAGCTGGGGGGCAATTATCCATGAGCTGGGGGGCAGGATATCCATGAGCTGGGGGGGCAGGATATCCATGAGCTGGGGCAATATCCATGAGACCTGGGGGCTTTATAGAAGGTCTGTTCTTCTTGGAAAGCGTCACATGACATAAAATAAAAGTATCGGTAATTGGTATCGGTGAGTACTTGAACAAAAGTATCTGTACTCGTACTCGGTCTTAAAAAAGTGGTATCGGTGCATCCCTAATATTAACCCTTAATATTCTGTGTCTGCAGGAAGTCATCCAGTCGTTTTTTAAAAGTCTGTACAGACTCTGACCCAACCACCTCAACAGGCAGAGAATTCCACAGCTTTATTGTTCTCACTGTAAAATAACCCTTCCTATGCTTTAGGCTGAGTTTCCTTTCCTTTAGTCTAAATGAGTGACCCCGTGTCCTGTGTATAGTCCTGTTAATGAATAGGTTTCCAGGCAATGGTTTATAATGACCCTATATATATTTATATAAAGTTATCAGATCCCCTCTAAAGCCTCATATATATTTATATAAAGTTATCATATCCCCTCTAAGGCCCGTGTATATATATTTATATAAAGTTAACAGATCCCCTCTAAGGCTCTGTGTAGATTTATATAAAGTTATCAGACCCATCTAAGGCCCCGTATATATTTATATAAAGTTATCAGATCCCCTCTAAGGCCTCATATATATTTATATAAAGTTATCATATCCCCTCTAAGGCCTCATATATATTTATATAAAGTTATCAGATCCCCTCTAAGGCCCCGTATATATTTGTGTAAAGTTATCAAATCTCCTCGAAGGCCTCAGATATATTTATGTAAAGTTATCAGATCCCCTCGAAGGCCTCATATATATTTATATAAAGTTATCAGATCCCCTCTACGGCCTCATATATATTTATATAAAGTTATCAGATCCCCTCTAAGGCCTCATATATATTTATAGAAAGTTATCATATCCCCTCTAAGGCCTCATATATATTTATATAAAGTTATCAGATCCCCTCTAAGGCCTCATATATATTTATATAAAGTTATCAGATCCCCTCTAAGATGCTGTTTTTATAAAACTTAACAGGTATCAGCTTGTTAGTCTTTCCTCGTAACTTAACCCATCTATTCCCCTTATTCATTTAGTTGTCGTCTCTGCACTTTTTCAAGCGCCACAATATATATATATAGAAAAATGGAAAGTGGTGGGAGGCACTCCGAGACTAGATAAAAGTAATGGTTTATTATTTACATAGATGAAGATCCCACGTTTCGGCCCAAAAATAACGGGCCTTTTTCAAGGTATACAAAACAACAACTTATATAGACAATAAAGATTGGAGATACTCACCCATCCCCTCCTCAGCGTAAAAACCGCCGCGCGCTCCGGGAACCCAGAAGTCGCCGGCGCATGTGCGTTTATTTGTTTGAAATTCCAGCATTACACAGGGTTATTCAGAGAGCGCGTGAAAAGCAGGAGAATGACTGGAGAATGACTGGAGAATGAAAAATTCTAGGTCAAAATTGCCGAATTGGAAAGTGAGATGAAAGGGAGAATTTTTCTGGTTTGGCTATTTTGACCTAGAATTTTTCATTCTCCAGCTTTTCACGCTCTCTGAATAACCCTGATAGTCTTCCCTTTTGGTTGTTTCTTTGCCTAACGCCCTGTAAATCTATTCACTTAGCGATGTTGGGTCGGCTTCTCTAATTAATGTAGCACTTTCACTCCGAAAAACAAGTAAAATCTATTTTGCATCTTAATATAATAGAAAAACAAGCTTATAAATCCTCTTTTGCATACATTATAGTGCATAATTAGTGTATCCCTTGGGGAGAAATCAAGTTCTGGGAGATCTCACTTCTATTACCCTACATTACTGTAAAGAAGCTGCAAGGAGCACCCCCTATCCTCATTTTAACAAAAGGTTCAACAAACTTTGCTGTTGCATTACAGCAGCCAAGGAGAGGGCAGAATACAGGAAGAGCTGTGGGGTCACTCGCTGCTGTACAGGGATAAGATTCAGGGAGATATAAGGAGTGTAAATCCTTGTACAGTACAGATACAAGGTGTTGCTGTAATTGCCATACACAGGCATTATGCAGCACATACAGATACAAGGTGTTGCTGTAATTGCCATACACAGGCATTATGCAGCACATACAGATACAAGGTGTTGCTGTAATTGCCACACACAGGCATTATGCAGCACATACAGATACAAGGTGTTGCTGTAATTGCCATACACAGGCATTATGCAGCACAGACAGATACAAGGTGTTGCTGTAATTGCCATACACATGCATTATGCAGCACAGACAGATACAAGGTGTTGCTGTAATTGCCATACACAGGCATTATGCAGCACATACAGATATTGCATTGCTAATAATCTCATTATGATCACTACAAACTCCCATAAGCAGGAGATCTCACCATTTTATTACCTGTCTGCATCTGACACAAAGGCCCTTTCTGCCTGTCTGCTGATAAAGCAGACCCCGTGTGACATTGTGCAAGATCAGGGACGCCATCTAGAGTTTAGAACCTTTGAGCCGAGCAATATTTATGTAACAGATAAATGAATAAATGGTGAAAACGAGCAACTAAAAAATATCTAAATATTTTATATGTCCTAGAAAAACAATCTATGTACAGAATTGTCTTGCTACCTTTCATTTAATTAACTATGCATACCATTTTTCAAATAAATGTTATGATTTATTTTCCCACCAAAAAAAACAAAAACACACTAGGGGCCCTATTCCAAGGTTGGTGTTAACTTAATCAGGACTGTTGTAAACTTACCAGAGCCATTATATTCTATGGAGTTGTTAAGTTTACACCAAGCTTGGGATAGGTCCGTAGGTAATGAAAGGATTAAGGGAGCTCGACGTGGCGTTCGCAGTTTAAAATGTGTTTTCACTATACCTATATTTCTATATACCTCATATTTCTATAAACCAACCTGATCGGAGGCTCACCTGAGCTTTGTTCCACGAATGCAGACCCTGTGCCTGATAAAGGAGGCCATGTCACGACCCAACTACGCGCGCTGCTGCGCAAAGACGCTGGGTTAAGCCGCGCACTATCTATCCTAGACCCAGATAATTACGCGCACTTCTCTACCCGTCCCGGCCACACTACCTCTCACAGCAGGCACGTAGGGCGCGATATACTGATCCCAGGATTGCAACGCAGCACAAGTCTTCTTCTGAAGCACGTACTCACTACGTGTCTCACAACCCTGGAACTCACTTTCTTATTCTATTAGTAACGCTGCCACCAGTCCTCACGGACACTATGCACGTCGCAACAGGAAACGCAGGGCTTAGCAGCCGCACTATCCTAGACTCGGACAGTGACTACAATTCCCACAATTCCCTGCCGTTTCCTGACGACCGCAACACGCAATTTCTTATATATAACCGAGCTTAAGGCAAATAGCAATACTCCCAATCTCTTAGTTAGCGTGGATTTCATCAGCCAGAGTCAAAACTTAAATATTTTTCTCTTTATTTATGATATTAGAATCACAGTGCTTGGATACATAAAAAATCATAACTAGAATAAATCAATTACTTATACAATACACAGCAAAATATAAAGAAAAAGGTGTTAATCACAGAGCCTTACTTACGACGGAATACTCAGTAACTGGCATCGGTGCCTCCTGGGATCTGGAGATAGAGCATGGACAAATCAGTCCTCTTTAGAAGGAATCCCAAGAGATCAGCCCTGAGCCATGCTTGATCCAGAATATATATAGGGCTTTCTTTTTCTACGTCCAGCCTCCTAGCTGGCAGGGCTTTTGCCTACAATTCCCAGAATGCCCCTCTCTAGAGCATGCTCAGTAAGCTTGTCAATTAATCTTTAATTGCCTAAAGGTGTCCCTCTTCCCTCCAGACCCCCCCTTAGAGATCAAAGATGTGCTTCCTGTCTTTGAAGACCGCGTGCCCATCTCTTGGGGCCGACCTGGCTGCCAAGGTGTGATCTCTATGTCAGTGTACAAAAGAAATTCCCTTTTTACAGCTACGTGTTATATCCTCCCCCAAGGGAGAAAGCTAAACATATTGATTACATTACAGCTGTGAACCCAGGGATAAACTTACCAAATGGTCAGACACAAATATGAACATAACTCTATATGGAGGAGATAAACACATATATACAGGCAGACCTTTATATAGGAGATAGAAATATAGATCTAGTCTGCCACAGGCCATCTAGAGTTTAGAACCTTTCATCCCAGAATCCCAAAGGATACTTTAGAGATATTGCTGTATACTTTGCATAGGAGGTGTCAAATTACGCCCGGAAGTAGAAGAATAAATATACAGTGGTAGCTTGTTCTATTCTGGAGTCAGTATTTCTAAAATGCAGTGACTGCCAGGACCTGGTGTTAAGTGATTCTGCTCTCGCAATATCACTTAATATATTACACTAAAGCCTCACAATATCCCTTACTTATCTTTCATCCACGGTGGAGAGGGAGAAGAGATCTGCCTCTTCCTCTCCCCACAAGCAACAGCTCCGCTGCTCCTGTACAATCCCGTGAGTGTGAGCCTGTACGGAGCTTGCGGTCGGGACACGCTGGCCTCCGTGGAGTAACTATGGACGCCAGGTGCCGAAACCAGTAGAAGAATTAAATTAAAACGAAGAGTTATGTAACAGAATGTGCCGTGTAATAAATGAAGACTATGGATTTATTAAAAACGTTTTTTTTACGACATTGATATAAAAAGAAACATAATTCTGGGGATAAAGGAAAAAAAAAAAAAGGAATGAGACATTGACCTTTGCTCGAGGTAGATATGTAGACATCATTAATATTGCAAACAGATGGCAACAATCAGGAACCCGAACGAACAAACAGAACATGGGTCTCTGGAGAAGCCCCAGTCACCTGCGCTCCCGTCCCGAGAGTAAATACTCCCCGCTGATGACATCCTTTTCCAATCTTGGCGTGCGGTCTAAAATTAAGCCATCATCTGGATGGATCTCGACCAGATACAGATCATAAAGCTTGTGTACTTTCTGCTAGGCTGACATGTAACCGGGTTTTATAAGAGCACACAAATAATAACGGTGCAACGCCTTTCGACGCGACAGTCAAAGACGCTAGTGGTGCTATCAAACACCACAATGGTCAAGAAATAGGTAGGGCTGCAACTAACGATTATTTTCATAAAATCCATTAGTTGGCCAATTATTTTTTCGATTAATCAATTAATCGGATAAAAGAAAAAGAATTTTAAAAAAATTAACCCTTTCGCTGCTGAGCCATTTCACGCCTCTGTGCTGAGCTAATTTTTCCCGGTTTCGCTCATAATGTTTAAACGTGTTTTGAAGCGTTATTTTATTATATGACCCAGACATATTATATATCGTTCTTTCCGTCAGATTCATACTATATCATTATTAAACGTATATGTCATGTCCTGCCAGTATATTATAACAAAAAATTCAATAAAATTAGAATTTTCAATAATTTACAACGTGTAAAGTGGTTTTTTTTTTCACATTTTAACATGCGAGCGTTTGCGGTTATATTTTCGATGAGTTGCGCTTGTTAAAAAAAATTGAAATGGGGACTTGTTAAATTCTTTTGGGTGAAAATTACACGATTTTCAACAAACGCACCCCATACAAAAATCGTTAGTGCAGCATCATTGTTCACATTATAATTGAAATGGGAACAATATTGCTGCATTAACAAAATAAACCAAAAAAAATATATATTTTTTATTTTTCACTATTTATATTTTTAACTTTTAACATGGTCATGTTTGTTATCGCTGGAAAGGCCATGCTCTGGCCGATCCAACAGGACCAAACATTAACCCCTAGCTGCCACGGATCGGGAGATAGGGGGTTCATTGGAACCCCCTATCTCCACCATAGGTGGCAGCTAGGGGTTAACTCCAGAACTGCCGTCATCGCGCTATGCACAATGACGCCAGTCGTCAGGGGGAGATCCCTGAAGCTTGGCCGACATCCAAGATGTCGGCCAGCTCCGGGAGAGAATCACGATCTGGCACTTTTTGGCACCGAATCGCGATCCAGCCCCCAAGGGGTTAAAGCTAGCCACTGTTTGGAAGGGCAGGCTGTGCCCTTCCAAACTGTGCCTGCCTTTGACCGCTGCCCCTTACGGAAGGGGAGGGAAGAGTGGTCCAAACCATCTCCCCCCCTTCCTCTCTCGGGGGGGGGGGGGGCGCGCCTGTAAAAGATGTCATTGTGCTAGCGCAATGACATCCATTATCCCCGCCGGGGTCCCGGGCTGACATCCGAGATGTCTGCCCGCACTGGGGGGGGGCACAGCAATCGGCCGGAATCGCTGAGCGCGTCCATAGCACAGGAGAACCACTTGGCTGGACGCGCTGAGTGCGTCCTTAGCAGCCAAGAGGTTAACCTTAACCACTTCAATGCGGTGGACGCACTCAGCGCGTCCAACCGCATTGCTACTTGGCTGCGGAGGACGCGCTGAGCGCATCCTCCCTTTGCAGCCCGCGATCAGCCGGTATTCCGGCTGATCGCTCGGCCCCCCGGTGTGGGCTGACATCATCGATGTCAGCCCAACCTCCGGGACCCCGGCGGGGACGATAGGCGTCATCGTGCATGCGCAATGACGTCTATTTCAGGCACCTCCCCGCCATTGCAGGGAAGGTGCCTGAATGGGAGGGGGGGGTCCTTCGGACCTCTCCCCCTCCCCATCCGTACATGCCAGCGGTTAAAGGCAGGCACCGCCTGGAAGGGCACAGCCTGCCCTTCCAAGCGGCGGCTGTCTTTAACCCCTAGGGGGCTGGATCGCGATATGGCGCCAACATGCGACGTATCGCGGTCCCCTCCCGGAGCTGGCCGACATCTTGGATGTCGGCCAAGCTTCCGGGATATCCCCCTAATGACTGGCGTCATCGCGCAGAGCGCGATGGCGCCAGTTTTCAAATTAACCCCTTGCTGCCACCTATAGTGGAGATAGGGGGTTCCAATGAACCCCCTATCTCCCGATCCGTGACAGCTAGGGGTTAATGTTTACTATCATTGGAACGGCCAGAGCGTGGCCGTTCCAATGATACCAAACATGACCATGTAAACTGTAAAAAAAAAAAAGAAAAAAAAATTTTGATATGAAATCAGGGCAAGTGGGGGAGGGGCACTCAACGCAGCCTGACCACTTTAGCTTATTAGAGAGAGTGTCCCTTCTCAATAATTTCATGAGAAAACAGAGTGGGACGAAGGTCCTGAGGTGGGAGTGAGTATGGGCAAGAGACTTGACCCGAGTGTGAGAGGGAGTGGGTTTGGCCAAAAGACCGGACCTAAGTGTGGGAGGGAGTTTGTGGGAAGGGACCAAAGGGAGAGAATGGCAGGTCCAGACCAAAGAGGGAGTGACAGGCAGGTTGAGGTGGTGGCACAGGACGAAGCCGAGTCTGAGGTTATAACATTTAACTCAGTCGGACTCTAAACATTGTGTGCTGTACACAAATCGATTAATCGACAGCCGATTAATTGATAATGAGAGTAGTTGTCAACCACTCTCATTATCGTTTAGTTGTTTCAGGCCTAGAAACAGGTCATGGTGGAGCACGGTAGAAAATAGCCTGTGGGTGATACATTGTGCAAGCAAAATAGTCTGAGAGGTGCAAAGACACAATCGTACTTCAACCATCAACCACAGCCTTTTCAGCTTGAAAAAGGTGTTCAGCCGAAATGATGCTGTGGTTGAAATCTCACCAATAACGTTCCGAAAAAGGATGTTGAGTGCCCGGTCCAGTTCTTCTTTAGTACTATGAATATCTCGGAGGTGGTCACTCCAAGTATTGTGATGGCACCTGCCTGGCCTTGCCTAATGGGAGTCCATGTACCTGGAAGAGGAAACTAGAAGGGTTATTCACCGTTAAGCACCGTTGTGGCAACACAGTTCACCGGCGTTGCGGCACCACAGTTCACCGGCGTTGCAAACAACGGTACAAATCACTGCTGAAGCAACTATGTGGGACTTCGACAATCCAGGAAGAAAATCCAATGACGGCAGACGAACAATGAACGACTGTACCAGTTATCCTTCCATAAAATGAGTAACCTGCGTCTAGTCTTTCAGCTTTGGTGATTTTAAAGTGTCGATCTCCATTGAACACCGATAGAAATAAAGCTGAAACCAACGGTAAACGAACGACCCTGGGCAAATTTAATTGAAAGACCGGTGGGACTACGTTGAAATCTACACTACTTAATTTCAGAAAACAATATGGAGGAAAAACCGGTGGAAATCCCATAGGAACCTATGCAGAGAGCCAAAGTAGACAACTTTAGAAAGAAACAAAGGTGCAAAGAATGCCGAAGCATATGGCCAAACATGGTGGCAGCTTCCTCAATGGATAATTCACCGTAGTTTCACCGCACATTATCCACTTTAGTTACCTTAAGTACAAACATGCTTCTTCAACGAAAAAGGTGGACAGTTAACCCTTCTTTAAGTGTGGGGTGATACTGTGGACACCAGATGCTACAAAGGGGACAGCAACCCAAAACATTACCTGGTAACTGCCCCAGCATGCAGAATTGATATGCAATCTCACCTGAATCAGACCTGGGCACACAACAAGTAATTAGGCCAAAACTAAACACCTCTTCAAACCACAGAACGCCAAAATGATGGAGCTAAGCATTCTCGGTACGTACATAAACATGTGACTAGACGGGGTTCCCACGCCGGATTGAAATCATACGTCCTTTCGCATTCTTCGGCCCGTACAGGAGCGTATCCCAGCATCCTCACAGCGATGCTAAATGTCTCGGAAGTTTTCTTCTTCTTCCCTTTTCCACACTCTCACTTCATACCCGGCACATTAAGCGTCAGCGCAGCGAGACAGGTAATTAATTACTATGCCAACGAAAGAGCGGTGAGGATGGGCCACCTGTAATTAGGACGTGACATCACCGGGCACTGTACACCTGGAAACTTGGCGTATCGTATTCCGGTGACAATGCGGAGAGTGGCTACACGATACGCGATGGAAAGTCGCACGGTCGCCAAGGAACGCGCTTCCCCGTGGATCACCGGGTAAGTGAATATTGAGGAAATTGGATTTTGGGGTTTGTTCCATTATCATAAGTATAGCAGTACGTAGTGATAGCTTTTTATTAATAGTCCAATGTTAAAGATACGCTTTGGAGAGGATGACCCTTCTCTCCAGCGCCGGAGGTTTTTCCAGAACGCTTTCAGACCTGAAGAAGGGAGGTATTTACTCTGCAAAGCTTGTCTTTTAGATGTAACATTAGTCCAATAAAAAAAGGTATCGCTACGCACGGCTATACCCTGGTGATATATATATATATATATATTACACACACACCAGCCAAGTATCACTTATCCGAAATGCTCGTGCTCAGAGGTGGTTTGAATTTGGTATTTTTGGGAATATTTGTGTATAATAATGAGATATCTTGGGGACTCAACCCGAAAAAAGGAAATTCTATTTTGCTTCATACACACAGTCTGAACAGCATTTTATATAATAGTTCTAAACATTTTGGGCCCATCACATGAGGTCAGGGGGGATTTTTCACTTTTTATGTCTTATTGGTGGTCAAAAAGTTTTTGGATTTCAGAGCATATAGAATAAACAATACTCAAAGTGTATATATATATATTATATCCATCCAAACTACCACGTGGGAGCACTAATGGACTTCATTAAAAAAAAATAATAATAAAAATCAAATTTATTGAATATGCATCAATTTAAAAAACCTTCGGCTCCTCAGAGCCTTTTTCAAGACTTTCGAAATCTATATATATAAAATTTAAAAATATTTAAAATTTTGAAAGAATATGAGTTGTTAGAATCTTTAAAGGGTTAAAATCTGTTAAAACCTTTAAATGTGTGAGCTACTGTTAAAGTTGTTGAATATATGAGTTGGTGTCCCCTCCTCCTGGTTTGTTGTATTTTTGTCTTGAAGCGCTCACCCGGTATGCTTAAATATATATAGATAAATCACGAGTATAGCAGTACGTAGTGATACCTTTTTTATTGGACCAACGTTACATTTAAGAGACAAGCTTTCGAGAGGATTCCTCTCTTCCTCAGGTCTGGAAGCTATACTGATCAGTAACAATAATTGAACATTAGGACATTAAGGGTCACATGGGTGGGGGGATTTAGATGTCATAAAAAGTGAGAGTCAAATGGGATGTTCAAAATGGGAAAATAAACGCATGAGGGAATCTTGGGCCCATAATAAAACAACAGAGATAAGATCATACAATTTGAATGAGAAAAAAAAGGGAAAAAGAAAAAAAACAAAAACACAAAACAATGAAGGCTGAAAGAGACATGAAAGAAAAGCAGAAAAGAAGAAACAACGCATCAGACAGAATTTTGAATGTTATGTGACGCTATGATAATGGGTTAAAAACCCAGAATCCACATGGAGTCCAGCATTTATAGTGTTAAAATATGTGATCATTTTCATTTCATATGTTTTGCGTTCACAGTGGTCTTTAAAATGTCCTTTGAGGATTTTAATTTTGTGGTTTTGGATGGAGTGCCCTGTTAGATTGAAGTGATGTCCCACAGGGGTACAATGTGTATTTTCTTGATGGAGGGTCTGTGCTGGTTCATCCTGAGATTTAGTTTAGTTCTCAACCTTGAGAAAGGCTCCGAGGGAGCCGAAATGTCGGAAGATGTTTACAGGATTATTTTAAGAGCTTTTGTAATAAAGCATCATTTTTTTAATCCATTACTGAAGTCCCTGAGTGCATCCATATATTTTTGTATTATATACATATATAATGAAGTTGATTATTTTTGCACCTGGGCAATTTTTTCTACTGATGGCATTAGCAGGTTTGCAGTGGTATAGATGGTATATGGGGAATGTAGCACAGGAGCTCTGTGGGCAAAGCAGTTCTCTGAATTGCTGGGATGTGTAAACGTCTTCTACAATTATAAACATTACTATTTGCTGTGTGGAGGCTTTTAATTGCACTTTTTTCCCTCCAACATAACTTAAAGGTGTATTGATTTGCCCTCGGGGTAAAGCATCAAACAGCAACAAGGCCTATCTCCTGCTGATGAGGGCATAACAAGCCTGAAACAGCTGTCCTGGAGTGGCTGTGACTCGTTGCATAACCTAACCTTTGCTAAAAATCCATTTAGTATGGCATGGCAGGGGCAAGGAGGGTTCTGTGTTAAACAGACCCTGGATGCAAAAAAAAGTGAGAAATTGGAGACTTCAATTGCATGTCCTACCCAGAGCTCCTTGCTGCATATGGGGAATGTAGCACATGAGCTCTGTGGGCCAGTGGTTCTATGAATTGCTGGGATGTGTAAATTAGGGATAGACTGATATATCGGTTTTGCCGATTATCGGCTGCCGATATTCATAAAATTACTGATATCGGTATCGGCATTTTATTTTCTGATATTGCCGATAAATGGACAAGTTAGTTCACTGCAGCTGCGACATGCAAGATCCTGTAGAACTGTGCAAGTCTGGGGCTTTTCCCACATCAGGCTGTAAGCCCTCACTGCAGAACAACCCCTGCACACTGACCGTATTGCACATGAGCGTGATGACAACAGAAATGGGGCTTCCATCCCATCTGGCAGGGAATTCCCTACACAGGAGATGCAGGGTCTATTTCCTACAGCAGGGGTCAGCAACCTGGTCCCTCCAGATGTTTTGGAACTGCATTTCCCATGAGGCTCCAAGAACCTAATAAGAAGCTGAGCATCATGGCAGATGTTTAATTCCAAAACATGTGGGGCAATATTACAAAGTCACTGCTCACTTAACCAGAGCTGTTGTAAACTTACCAGAGCGATTATAGTCTATGAGGTTGTTTAGCACCAACTTTGTAATATAACTCTTGAAGGGCCAAGGTTGCGGAGCCCCTTACATACAGGGTCATATGAGGGATCTTTAAGAAAGCCAAGGACATGGTCTTATCGCTTGTACAAATAAAAGCTTAAATTAAAAAAAAAAAAGCTTATTAAATTGAATAAATGAAGTGGACGTGGTGCATTGTTTAAATGTTAAACACATTGAGTTCATGGCATAATGTCAGATTTGTGCTGGGTTTTTTCACAACTTTAAATTTACAGAATATCGGCACCAAATATCGACCAGAAAAGCTGCCGATAATATCTTGAAAAAGGCTCAGTTGAGCCGAAACGTCGATATTCATGTGAGTTTTGAATAAAAGATGTTATCTTTTTTTGGAAGACCGTGAGTGCATCCTCTATTGTTATATATATATATACTTTTAAATGGATTGCACCAGGCAATGAACATTATTGATGGAGAGTGCTGTATGCAGTGGATTGTTATATATATATATATACACATACACACACACAGTTTGTATATATATATATATATATATATATATAAATAATGGTACAGTTGTGTTCAAAAATTATTCAACCCCCACTAAAATTGAGTGTTTTGGCCAGTTTGACATTGATTTTGATCATTCAGTCATCTTGCTTACAATTAAATCAAAGAGGCACGTGTAGGTCAGACAAATATAACATAACATTTATAATGAAATAACCACAAATGTCTTTTCTGTGCTCACATCATTATCAGTTTTATTCAACCCACAAGTGACATTCAATCTTAGTACTTAGTACAACATCCTTTTACAGTTATAACAGCTTTTAAACGGGAAGCATAGCTTGACACAAGTGTCTTGCAGCGATCTACGGGTATCTTCGCCCATTCGTCATGGGCAAAAGCCTCCAGTTCAGTCACATTCTTAGGCTTGCGCACTGCAACTGCTTTCTTTAAGTCCCACCAGAGGTTCTCAATCGGATTTAAGTCTGGTGACTGCGATGGCCACTCCAAAATGTTCCAGCCTTTAATCTGCAACCATAGTTACATAGTTACATAGTTATATAGGCTGAAAAAAGACATGCGTCCATCGGGTTCAGCCTCTCCCACATAACCTACTGCTGTTGATCCAAAAGAAGGCAAAAAACCCAGTCTGAATGCTTGCCAATATGCAACATACTGGGAAAAAATTCCTTCTTGACCCCAGAATGGCAGTCAGATTTCTCCTTGGATCAAGAAGCTTTTACCCACATATTAAATATTATAACCCTTAATATTCTGTGTCTGCAGGAAGTCATCCAGTCGTTTTTTAAAAGTCTGTACAGACTCTGACCCAACCACCTCAACAGGCAGAGAATTCCACAGCTTTATTGTTCTCACCGTAAAATAACCCTTCCTATGCTTTAAGCTAAATTTTCTTTCTTCCAGTCTAAATGGATGACCCCTTGTCCTATGTATAGACCTGTTAATGAATAGGTTATCAGACAATGGTTGATAATGGCCCCGTATATATTTATATAAGGTTATCAGATCCCCTCTAAGGCGCCTTTTCTCTAAACTAAACAGGTTTAAGCTTGTTAGTCTTTCCTCATAACTTAACCCTTCCATCCCCCTTATTAATTTAGTTGCCCGTCTCTGCACTTTTTCTAGCGATATAATATCTTTTTTTAAGACAGGTGCCCAAAATTGCACGGCATATTCAAGGTGCGGCCTGACCATTGATTTATACAGAGGCAAAATTATGTTTTCCTCCCGTGAGTGAACTCCCCTTTTAATGCCAATACTTTGCTGGCCTTGGCGGCTGCTGTTTGACATTGCACATTGTTACTTCGTTTGAAGTCTATGATTATTCCCAAATCCTTCTCCTGCTTGGATTTCCCTAACTCCGTACCATTTAGGGTGTGCATAACTTTACATTTATCTAGATTAAATTTCATCTGCCATTTAAGTGCCCAGTCCCCCAATCTATCTAAATCCCTCTGCAGCGAAGTAACATCCTGCTCACATTGTATTTCTTTTCCTAGCTTTGTGTCATCTGCAAACACTGATACATGGCTTTCAATGCCTATCTCAAGGTCATTTATAAATAAATTGAATAGTATTGGTCCTATAACAGACCCCTGAGGGACACCACTTACCACTGGTGTCCATCTTGAAAATGTACCATTTATGACCACTCTCTGTACCCTATCTTTTAGCCAGTTTTCTATCCAAGAACAAGTATTTTCATCTAGACCATTTTTTCTTAATTTAAATAGTAACCTTTTGTGTGGAACTGTGTCGAAAGCTTTGGCAAAATCTAAGTAAATCACATCCACTGCGACCCCCTGATCTATACTTCTACTTACTTCCTCATAGAACGTAATTAGGTTAGTCTGACATGATCTGTGTTTCATGAAACCATGCTGATTTTTGCCAATTACATTATACCTCCCAATAAATTCCTGAATACTATCCCTTAGTAACCCCTCAAATACTTTCCCAGCCACAGATGTTAAGCTCACAGGTCTATAATTCCCAGGCACAAATTTTAAACCTTTCTTAAATATAGGGACCACGTCAGCTTTTCTCCAATCCTCTGAACCATGCTCTAGTGGACTTGGAGGTATGCTTGGGATCATTGTCCTGTTGAAAGGTCCAACGTCTCCCAAGCCTCAGGTTTGTGACGGACTGCATCACATTGTCATCCAATATCTCCTGGTACTGAAGAGAATTCATGGTACCTTGCACACGCTGAAGCTTCCCTGTACCTGAAGAAGCAAAACAGCCCCAAAGCATGATTGACCCCCCGCCATGCTTCACAGTAGGCAAGGTGTTCATTTCTTCATAGGCCTTGTTCTTCCTCCTCCAAACATAGCGTTGATCCATGGGCCCAAACAGTTCTAATTTTGTTTCATCAGTCCACAGAACTTCTGTGGTTTGTCCACATGACTTTTGGCATACTGCAGTCGACTCTTCTTAAAACAAAACTGCTCAAAAACCTTCAAAAAACATTGTGCAAATACAACATGCACAAATAAATAAATCCACCGTGCAAAACTGAATATTTCGCACTGTATGGATATTTTTTTTTGCTGTTTTTACATACAATATATATTTAGAGCTGAATAGATTTAATACCAGATTGCAGGAATTGGTTGGAAGATGTAGCAGTAACCAGTTATTTTAGGATTATTCCAACCGGTTCTATGGGGGGTCAGAACCTAAGATCTGCTAAAGGAGGTGAATGAGGTCCATCGCGGAGGAACCCTGCGGCATACTAATACTACATACCGCTGTGCAGCACCGTGCGCGAGTTAAGTCCAAATGAAATTGTAATGTTTGTTGAGGAAATCCCGGCAGATCTGATGGAATCCGGAGCGATTTCCTAAGTCAGAAGGGAGACGGGGGGACGGGGGGAGCGGAGATTATTAGGGATAATTCAAGAAGCGACAAACTTGCCACAGTATTGTGAATTTCACTATACGGTGCAATTTCGTGGCAGTTTGCCTATTCAGACAGCTGTCAATTCACCAAATACTGCCGAATTGACAGCGAAATGAGGTGCATTTCACTGCAATTCGGCAGCAGTGAAATTGTCCCATAGAGAAGTAATGGTTAATCTATTCAGAGAACGCCGAACTGCATCAAAGTGTCAGTGAAATGCCCTGATTGTCAAGTGATTCAGTTCAACAGGTTTAACAGGCGAATCCCATAGGATTCAATGTAAATAAATAATATCGTTTTAATTTATTTTTTACTAAATTGTTGTTTCTTTTCTTTATTTTCAGCAAACCGTCTCTTATTTATTTGTTGGAACATTTTTATGTATTTCTATTTTTCTGTCAAAATTTTTGATTCCCAATTTTTTTTCAAGGTGATTTTTTTTTAAATTCTGTAACAGACATTTATTTATAGGACCTTTTTATTATTTATACACATTTTAATGCATTTTTATTAGTTTAAAAACCTATTAGAAGAGTAGCAGAGCTTTGTTTTTTGATAATTTTTTGCAGTTCGGTGCACCCTGCGGTGGATAGTGAATTCACTGCAGGGTCGGCGAAATGTAATCACCGAAGCGCACTGAACGAGAAAGCACCGAAATTTCACTGAAACCCCCTTTAAAGTTGTGAAAGAACAACCCAAATCTGACATTATGTGAAGAACTCTGAATAAAATTGTAAACAATGCACCGTGTCCATATCATTTAATAAAAAATATTTTTATTTAAGCTTTTATTTTTACATACAACATGCCGTGTCTAGACTCTGACCTTTGCAATGATACCTCACATGACCCTGTAGGCAATGGTTCGGCAACCTTGTCCCTCTAGATGTTTTTTGGACCTACATCCTCCCATGATGCTCAGCTACTTGTTGGAGCTCAAAATTCTCTGGGGAGCCAAGGTTGCTGACCCCTACTGTAGGTACCAGAGATACAGGGGTC
The DNA here is from genome assembly GCA_009667805.1 of Leptobrachium leishanense. Classification (NCBI taxonomy): domain Eukaryota; kingdom Metazoa; phylum Chordata; class Amphibia; order Anura; family Megophryidae; genus Leptobrachium; species Leptobrachium leishanense. The sequence continues at coordinate 38,750,886 of CM019067.1, read as the reverse complement.
AATAAGACCCTGCATCTCCTGTATAGGGAATTCCCTGCCGGATAGAAGGGAAGCCCCATGTCTGGTGTCATCACGATCATGCACGATATGGTCAGTGGGCAGGGGAAGTCTGACAGCGAGGGCTGACATGTCGGTCTGATGTAGGAGAAGCCCCAGATCAGCGTGGAGTAGGGGGAATTCACGTGTAGCGGCTGCATTAACATCTATCTGCAATATAGGCAAAAAAATGCCAATACTTGTGATGTTTATGTTCCATGCCGCCGTGTCGTTTCTACGAATGCACAATTCAGGATAAGCATAGTGCTGGTTTCATTAGAATACAGTAAGCTGATGAATGACCGTTGGTAACAGAGAGGCAAACTACCAACTGACAACAGACAATGCAAAGGTCACCAGACAATTAGAACTCTAGCATATGATTGGACAGATTCAGGGCTCAAAATTTTAAGTCCCAAGCTACTAGCCAGGCCTTAAGAGTTACTCGCCACTAGTTGCCCCACCTAACACCTTAACCTGCCCTGCCTCTGCATTCCCACTCAGCCTCATGTAATTTCCACTCGCCAAAGGCGAGCAGGCGAGTGGAAATTTTGAGGCCTGGGATAGAATATGTATTTGCAAATATTACAATACTGATGATTGGTAATTTGCCGAAAATCAGCTCCCGATTAATTAGCAAAGCCGATATTGTATCATTAAGGATAGACTGTGTACGAAGGGTAACCAATGCGCCGAGTGGCAGGCGGCACTGCAGCTTGATTGCTTGGCAATATATGATCAGAGGACACATTAAGTCGTTAAAATATTTGGAGAAGTCCTTCACACAGTGTGTCACACACCCTTTCATTGTGCACTTTGAGCGCTGCACACCCTTTTAATGTTTTTAAACACACCATTTTCTGAATAGTTTGTCCCTCTATGTGCCCCGAGTTTCTAGTTTTCAAATTCAAGAAGTCCCATAATTCCCTGGGTTTGTTTCTTGATCCCACGTGTACGAGGATACCAGGAGAAAAGGCTGCATGGGACCCGACACTTTGACCGGAGCCCCCCCCCCCTCTTAGTGTAGGAGTCCTTACGGAGTCGCCAGCGTCTGTCCTGACTTTTTCCTTAGTGCACTTTTGTATATGGTTTGTTTTTCACTTTGGGAGATCTTTCCAGACGTCTGTGTGTTAACAGGCAGGATATTTAAGTTTTGAGTTCAAGCAGCCGGTGACTGGACTTACCGTGGATAAATAATTGCCTTTGCCAAAAGGTACAGAGGCCAAGTGTTCAATATAAATGCAGGTGGCAAAGCTATAGAGCAAGGTCACCACGCTGCGATTACATCGAACGAACCCAAAACACAACATTGTAATGCTAACAGGAAAGCTTGCAGCGCTGCACAAACTAAACAATATATATATCATATATATACAGATACACACACGTGTACATATATATATACACACATAAACACACCGGCCACTTTATTAGGTACACCTGCTCATTTGCTTGTTAAATTGCTAATCAGCCAATCGCATGGCAGCAACTCAATGCATTTCGGCATCTAGACGCGGTGAAGACGACTTGCTGAAGTTCAGACCGCGCATCAGAATGGGGTAAGAAAGGGGATTTTAGTGACTTTGACCGTGACATGGTTGCTGGTGCCAGACGGGCTCCTCTGAGTATTTCAAAACCTGCTGATTTACTGGGATTTTCATGCACAACCAACTCTAGGGTTTACAGAGAATGGCCCGAAAAAGAGAAAATATCCAGTGAGCGGCAGCTGTGTGGACGAAAATTCCTTGTTGATGTCAGAGGAGAATGGGCAGACTGGTTCGAGATGATAGAAAGGCAACAGTGACTCAAATAACCACTCGATACAACCAAAGTCTGCAGATACACCATCTCTGAACACACAACACATCCAACCTTGAAGCAGATGGGCTACAGCAGCAGCAGACCACACCGGGAGCCCCACCTATTAGCTAAGAACAGGAAACTGAGGCTACAATTCACACAGGCACCAAAACTGGACAATAGAAGATGGGAAAAATGTTGCCTGGTCTGAGGAGTCTCGATTTCAGCTGCGACATTCAGATGGGTCCGAATTTTGCATAAACAACATGAAAGCATGGATCCATCCTGTAACAATGGTTCAGGCTGGTGGTGTTGGTGTAATGGTGTGGGGGATAGTTTCTTTGCACACATAGGGTCCCTTAGTACCAATTGAGCATCATTTAAATGCCACGGCCTACCTGAGCATTGTTGCTGACCATGTCCACCCCTTTATAACCATAGTGTACTCACCTTCTGGTGGCTACTTCCAGCAGGATAATGCACCATGTCTGAACTCGAAAACCCAGTATAACAAGCGGCAAAGTCCGTCAACTGATGACCAGGGAGTGGCTAGCACTAAATGAACTTTATTGAACAGGTAACACTCCCAGATCTTAAACCGTAAAAGACATATACACAAACGGCATCATTGGGTAAATTGGACCACTAACCATGCATTAAATGGGCCAAGTAATGGGTTGGATGGTAAGCACTAGAGAGGCATTTGTAACATATAATCATACCACCCACACAGGGGAGAGTAGGGGAAAATCCCTTGCGCTCAAATAAGTGCACCAAAGCAAGAATTACCTACCCGAGCTAGCCCTAATGCTAATTGAGCTCATGCTCATAAATTCTATCCTAAACCCTAACGATGCAAACAACACATGGACAACTTAAAATCAAAAGTTGGACATTAGCTCAACATATGTTTCGCCGGCTACGCGTCGGCTTCATCTGGAGCAAGAAATGGCCTCCACAGTCCCCAGATCTCAATCCAATAGAGCACCTTTGGGATGTGGTGGAACAAGAGATTCGCATCATGGGATGTACAGCCGACAAATCTGCAGCAACTGCGTGACGCCATCACGTCAGTATGGAAAAAAAACCTCTGAGGAATGTTTCCAATACCTTGGTGAATTTATGCCACGAAGAATTGAGGCAGCTCTGAAGAGAAAAGGGGGTCAAACCCGGTACTAGCAAGGTGTACCTAATAAAATGGCCAACTTATGTTAATACCTAGTGTTTAAGTTGTCAATCAAACACAAAAAAGCATGGAAATTTCTGAACTTAAACTGCCCAGGCCCTGGATGGTTTGACATCAATCAGATAACTGCTTACATCACATCACATGACATTAATGACATCATCGTCAAAGTCAGCACCTATGACATATCAATGGCATCAGTGGGGACGTAACCAGTGACATCATCTTACAGATCAGATTTGATTAAGAACTACTAAATGCTCAAAATACTTTAAAGTATCCAGTTTTGCAGCGATTCCCTGGCCGGATCTGACGGCCAAAACTCAGCGACAAACGTCAGTCTAGTCCAAAGAGATCAGCATTTCAAAAATCAAATGTAACAGAAACACATTTTCACGTACATATACACGTAAGCTCTCGAGCAGGGTATTCTCTCCTACGATTTTGTGTGTGTGACGTGTATGTATATCTGTTATTCTGTCTCTCCCTTTGTACAGCGCTACGGAACTTGTTGGCGCTTTATAAATGCTTGTAACGGTAACATATACACACACACACACACACCTGTACACAAAAATACAAACTATATGCAAACGCTTGTACATATAGACACACACTATACATACAAGCCACGTCTATTTCTACTAAATGAAACAAAGACGTCAAACATTGCAGAAAGTGAGAAAACTGTACAGTTTGTCGATGTGTAAACGTGTATTTTTACAGATCAGGTGCTAATTCTCTCACATTATATGATAAAATGACGCTGTGTGGCAGTAAAAGCCGCGACACATTTTAACGAGGTAAAATATTTTTTCTTTGAGCCGGTGTTACACCGGACCAGAAGATCCGAACCGCTTAAATGTCTGTACTACGGAAGATCTGCAGACGTGACCGGCCGACGTGCTCGCAGCTCTCCTCTGTGACCGGCTGACGTGCTCGCAGCTCTCCTCTGTGACCGGCCGACGTGCTCGCAGCTCTCCTCTGTGACCGGCCGACGTGCTCGCAGCTCTCCTCTGTGACCGGCCGACGTGCTCGCAGCTCTCCTCTGTGACCGGCCGACGTGCTCGCAGCTCATCTCTGTGACCGGCCGACGTGCTCGCAGCTCTCCTCTGTGACCGGCCGACGTGCTCGCAGCTCTCCTCTGTGACCGGCCGACGTGCTCGCAGCTCTCCTCTGTGACCGGCCGACGTGCTCGCAGCTCTTCTCTGTGACCGGCCGACGTGCTCGCAGCTCTCCTCTGTGACCGGCCGACGTGCTCGCAGCTCTCCTCTGTGATCGGCCGACGTGCTCGCAGCTCTCCTCTGATCATTACCATAGTCCTGGAAGATCGGGATTTATCGTGCTGGTCTCGATTTTGGTACAACAATTCCACAATCTTCTCTCTGGTTGTCCTGCTTTGGGATAGATCAGGGAAAAGCCCCCCATAAAGCACTGTACGAGAATGTCCTCTAAATCCCTGAGCGACACAAAAATCTAATTATTTTACGGAAGAAAGGGAGACGATAATCTGTGACTTCAACCACTGCAGGTACAATCATAAGAATTTATACAGCGCCAACATATTCTGCAGCGCTGCAGGATGGGTAGGAACAAAACAGAGATGAAATGAAGAAATAAATTTGACATTTGGAGCAGCTCACAGAATAAACTATTTAGGAAGGATGATGTGGGGCCTTTTAAAGCCTTGGTTGGTAAATTTACAGATTCACGTAGCTTCCCGGGGAACGTACGAAGCGGTTTTAGTGTAAAAATGTCTTTCTGGTGGTGGACAATCGCAAGCAATGATTTCATGTTAGCAGAGCGCAGAAATCCTGTATCTACAATCTGGCCTTTACTGAGTGGCATGTTATTAGAAGCTTCGCCTTCAGACCCCCGTACGGAGAGATTGTGCTTCAATCCTGGAATGCATAGAGGAAAAAAAAGGCAAAAATCAGAATAAAAGCTAGGCTTTAGAAAGCGACATGGGAAGCCACTATGTCTGCTATTCAAAACGAGACAAAAAGGGATGTCCAGGCTCTCCGCTCCAGTGTCATAACACTTTAATTGGGAATCAGAAATGTTTTGGTGGTGCAACAGCCTGTCACAAGCCAAAATGATGCTGATACCCCGTGTCATGATAACGGGGTGGGTCGCATGCAGATCCTTTTTTTCCTTCTACACTCCGAGCCAAAATGGAGCGTTATTTTCCATAGCTAGGGTTAAAATTTAGCCTAGGATTAGGTTACTATTTGTGCTTGCTTTAGGGTTAGGTTACTATTTGTGCTTGTTTTAGGATTAGGTTACTATTTGTGCTTGTTTTAGGATTAGGATACTATTTGTGCTTGCTTTAGGGTTAGGTTACTATTTGTGCTTGTTTTAGGATTAGGTTACTATTTGTGCTTGTTTTAGGATTAGGATACTATTTGTGCTTGTTTTAGGATTAGGTTACTATTTGTGCTTGTTTTAGGATTAGGTTACTATTTGTGCTTGTTTTAGGATTAGGATACTATTTGTGCTTGCTTTAGGGTTAGGTTACTATTTGTGCTTGTTTTAGGATTAGGTTACTATTTGTGCCTGTTTTAGGATTAGGTTACTATTTGTGCTTGTTTTAGGATTAGGATACTATTTGTGCTTGTTTTAGGATTAGGATACTATTTGTGCTTGTTTTAGGATTAGGATACTATTTGTGCTTGTTTTAGGATTAGGATACTATTTGTGCTTGTTTAAGGGTTAGGTTACTATGTGTGCTTGTTTTAGGATTAGGATACTATTTGTGCTTGTTTTAGGATTAGGATACTATTTGTGCTTGTTTTAGGATTAGGATACTATTTGTGCTTGTTTTAGGATTAGGATACTATTTGTGCTTGTTTTAGGATTAGGATACTATTTGTGCTTGTTTTAGGATTAGGATACTATTTGTGCTTGTTTTAGGATTAGGATACTATTTGTGCTTGTTTAAGGGTTCGGATACTATTTGTGCTTGTTTTAGGATTAGGATACTATTTGTGCTTGTTTTAGGATTAGGATACTATTTGTGCTTGTTTAAGGGTTAGGTTACTATTTGTGCTTGTTTTAGGGTTAGGATACTATGTGTGCTTGTTTTAGGATTAGGATACTATTTGTGCTTGTTTTAGGATTAGGATACTATTTGTGCTTGTTTTAGGATTAGGATACTATTTGTGCTTGTTTTAGGATTAGGATACTATTTGTGCTTGTTTTAGGATTAGGATACTATTTGTGCTTGTTTTAGGATTAGGATACTATTTGTGCTTGTTTTAGGATTAGGATACTATTTGTGCTTGTTTAAGGGTTCGGATACTATTTGTGCTTGTTTTAGGGTTAGGTTACTATTTGTGCTTGTTTTAGGGTTAGGTTACTATTGGTGCTTGTTTTAGGGTTAGGATACTATTTGTGCTTGTTTTAGGGTTCGGATACTATTTGTGCTTGTTTTAGGGTTCGGATACTATTTGTGCTTGTTTCAGGGTTCGGATACAATTTGTGCTTGTTTTAGGATTAGGTTACTATTTGTGCTTGTTTTAGGATTAGGTTACTATTTGTGCTTGTTTTAGGATTAGGATACTATTTGTGCTGGTTTTAGGGTTAGGTTACTATTTGTGCTTGTTTTAGGGTTCGGATACTATATGTGCTTGTTTTAGGGTTTGGATACTATTTGTGCTTGTTTTAGGATTAATTTACCATTTGTGCTTGTTTTAGGGTTCGGATACTATTTGTGCTTGTTTTAGGATTAATTTACCATTTGTGCTTGTTTTAGGGTTAGGATACTATTTGTGCTTGTTTTAGGGTTAGGATACTATTTGTGCTTGTTTTAGGATTAATTTACCATTTGTGCTTGTTTTAGGGTTCGGATACTATAGGTGCTTGTTTTAGGGTTCGGATACTATTTGTGCTTGTTTTAGGGTTCGGATACTATTTGTGCTTGTTTTAGGATTAGGTTACCATTTGTGCTTGTTTTAGGATTAGGTTACTATTTGTGCTTGTTTTAGGATTAGGTTACTATTTGTGCTTGTTTTAGGATTAGGTTACTATTTGTGCTTGTTTTAGGATTAGGTTACTATTTGTGCCTGTTTTAGGATTAGGTTACTATTTGTGCTTGTTTTAGGATTAGGATACTATTTGTGCTTGTTTTAGGGTTCGGATACTATTTGTGCTTGTTTTAGGGTTCGGATACTATTTGTGCTTGTTTTAGGGTTAGGTTACTATTTGTGCTTGTTTTAGGATTAGGTTACTATTTGTGCTTGTTTTAGGGTTCGGATACTATTTGTGCTTGTTTTAGGGTTCGGATACTATTTGTGCTTGTTTTAGGGTTAGGTTACTATTTGTGCTTGTTTTAGGATTAGGTTACTATTTGTGCTTGTTTTAGGGTTCGGATACTATTTGTGCTTGTTTTAGGATTAGGTTACTATTTGTGCTTGTTTTAGGATTAGGTTACTATTTGTGCTTGTTTTAGGGTTCGGATACTATTTGTGCTTGTTTTAGGATTAGGTTACTATTTGTGCTTGTTTTAGGATTAGGATACTATTTGTGCTTGTTTTAGGATTCTATTTGTGCTTGTTTTAGGATTAGGATACTATTTGTGCTGGTTTTAGGGTTAGGTTACTATTTGTGCTTGTTTTAGGGTTCGGATACTATTTGTGCTTGTTTTAGGATTAATTTACCATTTGTGCTTGTTTTAGGGTTCGGATACTATTTGTGCTTGTTTTAGGATTAATTTACCATTTGTGCTTGTTTTAGGGTTCGGATACTATAGGTGCTTGTTTTAGGGTTCGGATACTATTTGTGCTTGTTTTAGGGTTCGGATACTATTTGTGCTTGTTTTAGGATTAGGTTACCATTTGTGCTTGTTTTAGGATTAGGTTACTATTTGTGCTTGTTTTAGGATTAGGTTACTATTTGTGCTTGTTTTAGGATTAGGTTACTATTTGTGCTTGTTTTAGGATTAGGATACTATTTGTGCTTGTTTTAGGGTTAGGTTACTATTTGTGCTTGTTTTAGGATTAGGTTACTATTTGTGCTTGTTTTAGGATTAGGTTACTATTTGTGCTTGTTTTAGGATTAGGTTACTATTTTTGCTTGTTTTAGGATTAGGTTACTATTTGTGCTTGTTTTAGGGTTCGGATACTATTTGTGCTTGTTTTAGGGTTAGGTTACTATTTGTGCTTGTTTTAGGATTAGGTTACTATTTGTGCTTGTTTTAGGGTTCGGATACTATTTGTGCTTGTTTTAGGATTAGGTTACTATTTGTGCTTGTTTTAGGATTAGGATACTATTTGTGCTTGTTTTAGGATTAGGTTACTATTTGTGCTTGTTTTAGGATTAGGTTACTATTTTTGCTTGTTTTAGGATTAGGTTACTATTTGTGCTTGTTTTAGGTTCGGATACTATTTTTGCTTGTTTTAGGTTAGGTTACTATTTGTGCTTGTTTTAGGATTAGGTTACTATTTGTGCTTGTTTTAGGGTTCGGATACTATTTGTGCTTGTTTTAGGGTTCGGATACTATTTGTGCTTGTTTTAGGGTTAGGTTACTATTTGTGCTTGTTTTAGGATTAGGTTACTATTTGTGCTTGTTTTAGGGTTCGGATACTATTTGTGCTTGTTTTAGGATTAGGTTACTATTTGTGCTTGTTTTAGGATTAGGTTACTATTTGTGCTTGTTTTAGGGTTCAGATACTATTTGTGCTTGTTTTAGGATTAGGTTACTATTTGTACTTGTTTTAGGATTAGGTTACCATTTGTGTTTGTTTTAGGGTTAGGGATAACTAACATTCTTCTCCATTTTTCTGCCCCTTCTGTTTTCTCGCTGCACTCACATCAAAAGAAGAGGAAGAATATGTTGCCTAAAAATAAAGCAAAAATGGTGCAGAATGTTTTTTTGTTTTTTTTGAGAAAGTATTTTACCAGGAAGGATGCATTGAGATTTCTCTCGATAAATTCCCGAGTGGTGCCAATAAACACAGCGGCTCACTCGTTGGGTGTGACGGCTGAGCTGGAATAGGGCCCAAGGTGCTTAACCCCTTCACTACCGTGATTGTGTATGCATGATCATCAGTAGCAGACACAGCTGCCCGAGATAGTGTTAACGCAATCTGGGGCTGTGAGGTTTAATTGCAATGGAAATAAATTTGTTGCAAACGTATTTCATTTGCTTTTGGGTTCCAGAAGGTGCCCCCAAAATTTTAGCTCTATGGGCATGATGCCCAAGGTGTTTAAACGGTTTAAAATCGGGTGGGGAATGCCCTGATATACCAGGCTTTCCCAGCCGATGCATGAAGCCACGAGCTGCAGTTCTACCTGCAGTAACGACTTTTGGCCAGCAGATGGCGACATCTCCCTGCCAAATAGGTTACTACATTAGGAATATTTTTCTGAAGATTTTCTTACTGTATGATTAATTAAAAATGATTTTCCAAAAACAACACTGCTCCCCGAAAGTGGGTTTTTGGAAAATCACATGGTAGTGATGGAGTCAAGGTCTGCAAACGGGTCGCCTATTCCACCATATGTCTCTGGACATAGAATTCTGTTTTCATGGTGATGGTGGTACACGGAATGATGTTATATAGCATGTAATAATTATGTGCTAAAGAAGGATATTGAATTTAATAACCCAGGTAGTTTCTTCAGGATCCAAGCAGCTTTGCTCTGAGCGCTGGTTTGTTGGGCCGACACATCGTATTCCTGCTGTGCCGACATTATCAGCTCAAGGAAGCAATTTCCATCAGTTTATCGGATTAATAAAACTGCCGTCGAGCTCCGGCCTACACGCCGGAAAACCCAGGGTATGCGCAGCCCTTAGGAACCTCATGCCCGGCCGACAGGTTTGCAGCCGCATCCTAGTCCAAGCAGGGCTGACTGCTGTAAGCTGAAAACCAAGAAGGCTTTGATTTTAGACACCGGAAGCTTATAACACAAAGCGCCAACATATTCTGCAGCGCTGTACAATAGGTAGGACAAAATGACAGATAAGTCTGACTCACGGAGAACGTCGAGAAAAGAGGACCTTTAATACTGAACCATATATTTATACAGCACTAGCAATTTCCAGGGCACTTTAAAAAACAGTGTACCTTGTGTCATGGTGACCCTTGCTGATTTTAGTCACAGAGCGTCCCTTTAACCCCTTCACTGCTGAGGCATTTCACGCCTGTGTGCTGAGCTCATTTTTACCGCTTTCGCTCATCAAGTTTAAACGCGATTTGAAGCCACATTTTAATAAATGACCCAGACATATTATATATCGTTCTTTCCGGCAGACTCCGCAGATTCATAATATATAATTTTTATATGTATACGTCATGACCTGCCTGTATATTATAACAAAAAATACAATAAAAAATGAATTTTTAATCATCTGCAGTGTGTAAAGTGTTTTTTTTCACATTTTATCACATGAGCGTTTGCGGTTATGTTTTCTATGGGGTGCGCTTGTACAAAAAAATTGAAATGGGGACTTGTTACTTTTTTGGGGGGAATTACGTGATTTTTAGCAAACGCACCCCATAGAAAAAAATCATTAGTGCAGCATCATTGTTCACATTATAATTGAAATGTGAACAATATTGCTGCATATAAAAACAACACACAAAAAAAAACATGTTTTTTTTATTTATTATTTTTTAAATTTATTTATTATTTTTTTTTATTATTTTATTTTACTTTTTACCTAGTCATTGCTCAGGCCTTTCAAATGACACCCTTCATGACCCCCTAGCTGCCACGGTTCTGGAGATATCGGGTTTCACAAGAACCCCCTATCTCCACCAGGGGATTTCCTTGGGAAATCCCCGGCAGCTAGGGGTTCCCCGGCTATCTGACGTCATCACGCTATGCGTGATGACTCAGACAGCGAGGGGAGTCCCGGGGCGAGCAGCCCATCCAAGATGGCGGCCCCCACCGGAGATAGGCTGCACTTCGGCGCCGCAAGGCGCTGAAGTGCAACCCAGCACTTGAGGGGTTAAAGCAGGCATCGCTTAAAAGGGGAGACTCTCCCCTTTTAAGCGGTGCCTGGCTTTTACCGCTGCTCTTTCCGATCGGGAGGGAGAGGGATCCGAACGGATCCCCCCCCTCCCTTCCAGGCTATCTCCCGGCATTGCCGGGGGTCGCCTGGAAATGACGTCATCGCGCATGGCGCGATGACGTCATTTACGCCGGGAGGCGCTTGACTTCAGCGTCTGAGGACGCTGAAGTCAGAACGCGTGGGACCCCGGACAGAGAGGTGAGTATCTCCGCCGGGGGTCCCGCACAGCTGATGACGTGTAGGACACGTCCTCAGCATGCAACGTGCATCAATGAGGACGTGTCCCACACGTCTTCAGCAGTGAAAGGGTTAATTGATGTGCTCTACTCCATTATTGCAGGTTTGTAGCCAAAAGCCAGACCTGCCAAGCTAATGCCCACTACTGCAAGATTGGGCTTTCTTAACCCCTTTACTACCAAGTGATTTTCCAAAAAAGTCAGGAACCAGCGGATTTTTTGAAAAATCATTTTTAATTAATTATACAGTAAGAAATATTTGGGAATATTCCCAACGTATTCCTTACTGTAAGAACCTATTTGACAGGGAGATGTTGCCATCTGCTGGCCAGATGGAGTTATGGCAGGTAAAACTGCAGCCCGTTTCTCCCTGTTGGCTGGAGAATGCCTGATCTATCAGGGCATTACCCAGCTGATTTGCATATTTTAATCCGTTTTAGCACCTTGGGCATCATGCCCACAGGGCTAATACTTTGGGGGGCACCTTCTGGAGCCCAAAACCACACAAAAGTCATTTGTAATCACAAAGCACAGCCCCAGATCGTTTTGACACGAGCTTGGGCTGCTCTGTCTGCTGCTGATCGTCTATACATGATCACGGTAGTGAAAGGGTTAAAGGGACATTCTAGTAGCTTTTAACCCCTTCACTACCAAGTTTTTTTTTTTAAACGAAATGTAAGCATAACGTAAATCTGTAATATTGGACAGAGATTGATGTCAAGTCACATATCAATGTAAATTTGTTCATCACTTAAGTATTTGTTTATTCTTCACAGAAATATTGCTGGGATAGACGGTTCTAAATCCTAGATGTGTCCCTTATCGATGTCACATGGGGTCTGCATTATCAGCATACAGGCAGAGCTGGCCTTTGTGTCAGATAGAGTGAACGTGGCAACTATAGATAATAAAAATTAAGCTGCAGTAAAGTTTGTTATGCTCTTTGTTACAGTGATGGGCTCCTCCTTGCAGCTTCTTTACAGTAATACAAGGGGGAAAAAAAAAAAAAACCCTTGCTAAAACTTGTGTCACAGGTGATGCCCAAAAAAGGCAGGTTCATCAGGTAAAGGGACAGGCCAGTCATTCGGTTGATGATAAAAGGGACGGGCACTTCTGAGGGGAACGTCTCACTGTATCGTCAAGAAGTGGGGCAGATTGGTGGCTTCGCTGGACAGTCCCTGATGTTCAGAAGAACAGTGTGAGGAATGTGAGGAAACCTGCATATACATAAGCCTGGCTATTCAGGAATGGTTAAGACACACCTTCTATTGGTAGTTGCTGCTGGTTGCATCTTGTTTTTAAAGGGACAATACCACGAACATAAGCTATAACTAGATTACAGGTGAATTACAAATAAAACCACCGGCTTCCCCCCCCCCTCGAGTGAAGTATATTGCACGTAAATAGGAAAAAATTAAGTTAGTATTTTTATCTCCTGTTTCCATTTTGTGGATTTTTCCCATGATGCAAGATTTAACAAAACGTAAGCAATAGTTTTACTTTACTGCTATCTTTTATCACATACAGTATTTAACAGTAAATGGAGTGGAGGAGGGAATGTTTAGATAAGGCTGCAGTGAGGTCTATTGTTCTCTAGGCTAACTGAGATAAGAGCTGGCAGCTGAATGAGATATGACAGCGAGTTTAAAAGACTTCTAATCTACCCCCTGGTGATGTGCTTTCAATACATCCCACACAATACAATGAAGTGAGTCGGTGACTGACCCATTCACTCCATTCTAGGGCCAAAGCCACTGTCATGCCTCACCCTGCAGTCTGCTCGCTATGGGGTCTTACCGGGGGTCAACGCCGCGCTTCGGCCCGTCGAGTCGCGATATTCCAGGGGGTCGGCAGGCAGGAACGTGGCCGCTCGGCGTTCACGGCATCCAACTTCCGGCTTGCGACAGTGACGTGCCCGATGCCGGCTCTACCTCCGGTGGCCCCCGACGTTCCATTGCGGCTCCTTGCGATCAGGCTCACCTGGAGGAGGGTGCGGCTGGGTGGTCTGGCGGCCTTGGTGCCATTGAGGGGAGGCAGACCCGGCGTGGTGCCCCCGGCGCAGCAGCTGGTCCTGACCCCGCCTCTGTTTGGGAAGTTCCCCTGCAGGGATTGGGCAGGAGAACAGTGACAGTGGCCGGGGGGCTGGGCCAGGGTACTGCAGCTCCAAATATGGACATCCAGGGTTCCCTGGCACCTGAGTGACGCCCGTCTCTGGGGGTGAAGCAATGAACTGGGCTGGACATCCCACATAAAAGCTGGGTCCACACGCTCACCCATTGTCCAGTAGTTTTCTGACCTTCCTAAGAGACATTTCATATATATTGCTTGATTCCTTGAGATCCCAGAACCTTCTTCCTGTTTAACCGTTGACGAACCTTTGCCGCCTGCACCGACCCCTGGCTTGAATATCGACCGCGAGTTTGCCTTCTGATTCTTTGTAAAGCGACCAGACCATTCCTGCATATTGGGGTCCAACCTCGGAGAACACCTTGACAGCCACACAGTGAGGAGCAAGTGATGGAAAGATACTGGAGGAGAGGGGGGGGGATTTACAACACAAAATATCACACAATGGATGCACCCAGTGACACATATAGAGGAAAATATCGCACAATGGATGCACCCAGTGACACATATAGAGGAAAATATCACACAATGGATGCACCCAGTGACACCTATAGAGGAAAATATCACACAATGGATGCACCCAGTGACACATATAGAGGAGAATATCACACAATGGATGCACCCAGTGACACATATAGAGGAAAATATTTTCTTAATTAAATATACAAGAGAAAAACAAAGCACATGTAAGATATCAGCAACATCAAATAAACACGATAAGGACGTTTTATTTTTTGGTGGTACTGGCCCTTTAAATAGATGTTCTACATGAAAGTAGCAGGTCCCGGAATAGTCATCTTTTTTGCACAATAAGCCACTGCATATCGAGGCTCAATTCAATCAGTTCCTATGTCTACAGCTGTTCTAATTATCACATTACTTGACAACACTCGCACTTTATGAAATCCGAAAATTAGTTAGCTCACACGTTTATTGTGGCTGACGTGAATATGTTTGGAATAGTTTATAAATTAGGGGAGTCGCGGCTGTGAGCTTTAGAGAGTTTAAGCTTTTGGCAGCAATTAAAGTGCTCCAGAAGGCGCGGGGATAACACAAAACCTTATTAAAAAGGAAAATGTTATGTAAAATGAAACAGAACACAAAGTACACTGTATATACTGTATATATATGATCTATAAAAAAAAAAAAAAATGAGTATACATATATTATTTATATTTAACACACACACACATACATAGTATGTATATATATATATATATATATATATATATATATCATTTAAATTTATATATAACAAACACAGAACAAACGTACTATATCTATAAAAAAATAAATTAGCACAGAGTGTATATATAATTATATATATATATATATACACACAGCCACTCATTAAAGAGCCATATTTCCCAGAACACGATACCAGTTTCTAAGGTAACTGGAATAAAGTCTATTTTCGGATTTCTCAGAGCCCAGAGACACGGCTGTATTTCCACATAAGAAAGGCCTGGATCGATACTAAGGCAAGGGAACACTCCCCGTTCCGCGTTATATCTGTGCATCATCATTCTGGGTCCGGAATGTTTGCGAATAATTTTATTATTATCCCTTATGAAGCAGCTCTTCAAATCCGAATATAACCTGGCTCCTAACCAAAGCAGCCGGATCACTTCCTTCCAGTCTCCGATGCTCAGGAGCCATGTCCTCCCTTCCATTGAAGTCTTCTCATTATTTCACCACCTCAATCCCTCACCCCTTCCATTTGGGACAATTATGTCGACTGAAATATAACCAAAACTAAAAGCCATTTTATTCAAAGGACTACGACTAAAACTAAACTTAAGTTAGTTCTTCCCGAATATTTTCCTCTAGTGGTCATTAGCTAATGGAAATGTCTATTTTTGTCATAGTTTTAGTCGACTTCTCCTTCCAGTGACGAAAACTAGTTATTTAGAGAGCGTGAAAAGCAGGAGAATGAAAAATTCTAGGTCAAAATAGCCAAACCAGAAAAATTCTCCCTTTCATCTCACTTTCCAAATCGGCTATTTTGACCTAGAATTTTTTATTCTCCAGTCATTCTCCTGCTTTTCACACTCTCTGAATAACCCTGTATAAGTCTTTGTCGAAAAATAAATCGTCAAGTAAATAAACCCGATCTTCCAGACTTTTTACCCATTTACTGATCTCCCACGTGGTTCCTCATTTTTTATTCATGTCCTGTCCAGTCAACCACGATCAACAAGGGGTCTATCCATCAGCCAGAAAGCCATCAACTCATCGATTTAGTGAATATACCCATAATGGGTACTTGAGGGCAGGAGGTCGGCAACATTGGCCCACCACAGGTTTTGGAATTACATCACCCATGATGCTCGGCCACTCTCTAGGATGGTTTAGTGCAAAGGGAGATGTCGCTTCGAAATATCTGGAGAGTCAAGTTTGGAAAACTCCTAGGACAATATGGTAATGAATGCAGAAGGTGGTTGTTGAAGGTTCATGTACAGTTGTGTTCAAAATTATTCAACCCCCACTGAAATTGAGTGTTTTGGCCAGTTTGACATTGATTTTGATCATTCAGTCAACTTGCTTACAATTAAATCAAAGAGGCACGTGTAGGTCAGACAAATATAACATAACATTTATAATGAAATAACCACAAATGTCTTTTCTGTGCTCACATCATTATCAGTTTTATTCAACCCCCAAGTGACATTCAATCTTAGTACTTAGTACAACATCCTTTTACAGTTATAACAGCTTTTAAACGTGAAGCATAGCTTGACACAAGTGTCTTGCAGCGATCTACGGGTATCTTCGCCCATTCGTCATGGGCAAAAGCCTCCAGTTCAGTCACATTCTTAGGCTTGCGCATTGCAACTGCTTTCTTTAAGTCCCACCAGAGGTTCTCAATCGGCTTTAAGTCAGGTGACTGCGATGGCCACTCCAAAATGTTCCAGCCTTTAATCTGCAACCATGCTCTAGTGGACTTGGAGGTTTGCTTGGGATCATTGTCCTGTTGAAAGGTCCAACGTCTCCCAAGCCTCAGGTTTGTGACGGACTGCATCACATTGTCATCCAATATCTCCTGGTACTGAAGAGAATTCATGGTACCTTGCACACGCTGAAGCTTCCCTGTACCTGCAGAAGCAAAACAGCCCCAAAGCATGATTGACCCCCCGCCATGCTTCACAGTAGGCAAGGTGTTCTTTTCTTCATAGGCCTTCTTCTTCCTCCTCCAAACATAGTGTTGATCCATGGGCCCAAACAGTTCTAATTTTGTTTCATCAGTCCACAGAACACTATCCCAAAACTTCTGTGGTTTGTCCACATGACTTTTGGCATACTGCAGTCGACTCTTCTTATTCTTTGGAGACAGCAAGGGGGTGCGCCTGGGAGTTCTGGCATGGAGGCCTTCATTACGCAGTGTGCGCCGTATTGTCTGAGCTGAAACTTCAGTACCCACATCTGACAAATCTTTTCTCAATTCCTCAGCAGTCACACGGGGACTTTTCTCCACTCTACGCTTCAGGTAGCGCACAGCAGTCGAAGTCAGCATCTTCTTTCTGCCACGACCAGGTAGCGTTTCAACAGTGCCCTTTGCCTTGAATTTACGAATGATGCTTCCTATGGTCTCTTTGGTATGTTTAACATCTTTGCAATCTTCTTATAGCCATTGCCCTTCCTGTGAAGAGTAATCACCTCTTCTCTTGTCTTCCTGGACCATTCTCTTGACTTCACCATGTTTGTAACCACACCAGTAAATGTCTAGAAGGAGCTGAGTATCACAGTCATTTTAAAGCTGCCTAATTGGTGCTTATTATGCTTTATTGCTGCTCCGTGACATCCACAGGTGTTTTCAATACCTGATTGAAAACACTTGAATGAACCTCTGTTCTTCAGAGTGGTAGTCTTTAAGGGGTTGAATAATTGTGTCAATGAAGAATTCACAAAAGAAACATTTACTACTGTATTACAAAACCAATTGATGTCATTTTAGTTGCATATGGTTCTTTAAAAAGTCCTTGTAGGATTTCATTCTGAATACAATTACAAATGTACACTAAATTCCCTAAAACCCTTTACAGCATTGGGGGTTGAATAATTTTGAACACAACTGTATGTGGTGACAATAATTTCCCTTAATACCCGCTCACTGTAAGGTCTTACTGTCCAAACACACCCGCCACACACCATACCGCAACCAGCCACCACCTACTGCGCCGTTCTGCTCGACGCAACCTCTCCGGACGTCACTCCGCATGACATGACTAGCTGTTTTGATGAGGAACGCTCCACCTGCACGGCCCTATCAGTAGGTCATCCCGGCATGTCATAGGGTTGCCGTGCCAGACGCGTTTGAAGTCCAGACATCTAAGGACTGGTAATCGGGTCTGGCTAGGTACCAACAACCCTCAAAATTTCTAAGACCAGCCACGTCAAGGACTGGTATTGGGCCTGGCCCTGGATAAAAGGGTACTTTGCATTGCGTGTTGGGGTCAACAGACGGCTGCCGCACTCACCCGGACATGCCAGCTTAGACTGCGTGTGTCCTTCATTTCCGATAATACACTTTAATATTCTGTTATTTCAATGACTTTAAAATGGAAAAAAGGGTTTCAACCTAGGGTGGGAGATAAGGGGACAACACAGGTAGGACAAGGCTTAATGTTTGGAGATACCACGAGGAACAGAAAAGGGAAGATCTCTTAACTAAAGCTACATACGACGTACACATCCATAGCAACGTGACTTACCAACCAACATTCCTGCGAAACAAAGGGAAATAATAAGAAGACAATTAGGAAACTATGTTTACAGAGAAGACTCTAGTTTAGAAAAGTCAGAAAATGATCTGTGAATTATTCCGGTTAGGCAGATCATCGGCCACTCCGAAAAGAGCCGGCGTTTGTAAAAAGGCAAATTAAATGGCAAAATTAGTAGTTACAACCGCCGCAGAACAAGAAATTCTAAAATACTCAGATGTGCGAAAACAAAAAAAAGGATAAAATACTGATATAAAAATATAAAATAAAAAAAGAAGTAAAAGAGCGTGAGAAACGTAGTAGCTCTATTTTCCAGGCAGGCGTTACCATCTGTAAACATATAACAATGCAGGATTCCGTATGGCGCAAAATGTACGCGTATTTCATAGTGTTTTATAGGTCATATATAACCCAAAAGTCTCAAACAAAAAAGTGAAATGTGCAAATAAAATGTGTCAAAAAACATACAGGAGTCAATGACATGGAGATTTTTCATGCATAGGTGGACATCACACGCTGAAATAAAAGTCTGTTGTACTTTATAGAGAGAAAAGTGTCACATCCCACTCAGGCAGTACCTGGCGCCCGGCAGCATCCTGCTCGCTGGCCGGGCGCCGAGTTTAGAGCCGGACCACGGCGGTCACGTGGGACGCTAGAGGAAGGGGTGCGGTTTGATGATAGTGCCCGTCGGGTTTAAAGCCCAGTGTCTCTGTCTAGTGCCCTGACATGGTTTTCACATCCCTCAGAGCTCTCCTTGTATAAAATCAATTTCCCTCTTGTGTATGACCTCGGCTATTACCGATTACCCTCTTGTGTATGACCTCGGCTATTACCGATTACCCTCTTGTGTATGACCTCGGCTATTACCGATTACCCTCTTGTGTATGACCTCGGCTATTACCGATTACCCTCTTGTGTATGACCTCGGCTATTACCGATTACCCTCTTGTGTATGACCTCGGCTATTACCGATTACCCTCTTGTGTATGACCTCGGCTATTACCGACTACCTCTCCTGTTGCTAAGAACCTCGCTGTCCTAAGTATAATCTTGCCATCAGCTGCCTGTTAACCCTTTGGGGTTACCTATCTTTCTGCTCTCTAGATATCTAGCTATCTATAAGATAGCTGTGTCAACCAAATAAGGATCGGAAGGGTAGATACTGTATTGCATATAGGGACCAGTACCATAGACCCTAGAGGGAATCGTGACAAAATAAAAAAGAGAGTCCACTTTTCAAAGAGGTCTTGATGTGATCTCAAAGAGAACAGAAAGAGCACAAAAACACAATGATCTTCCAATAAAAATGAGTGATATTATTAGGTGGGTATAAGGCCACTCACAATTTACAGAGCCACACTGGAGAACCTGGCACTGGGTATACTCGTGTCTGGCCAACTAAGGGTGGCATCCTCCTTTGTTGGTCCTGGTAATGGTCGCTCACAGGATCGTAACTCAAGAAAAAAGCAGAGGGAAGACGGCGCTCCCATAGCATAATGTGTCTTCTACCAACAAGGTAGAGGAAGGGAGTATATTTAAACGGAAACAAAGTAGCAAAACAAGAGGACATAGTCTTAGATTAGAGGGGCAAAGGTTTAAAAGTAACATCAGTTTGTATTGTTTTACTGAGAGGGTGGTGGATACATGGAACATTCTTCCAGTTGAAGTGGTAGAGGCCAAAACAGTAATTGAATTTAAGCAAACATGGGATAGGCATAAGGCTATCCTAAACAAAAGATAAATCCAGGGAAAGTATCCGTAGAATTGGGCCGACGAGATGGGCTGAAAGGTTCTTATCTGCCAACATGGGGCCATATTACAATGTTGGTGCTAACTTAACCAGAGCAGTTGTAAACTTAAAACCTCCATAGGCTATAATGGCTCTGGGAAGTTTACAACAGCTCTGGTTAAGTTAGCACCAACTATGTAATATGGCCCATAGTCTATGTTTCTAGAAAAGATGTATGCTCACCGATGTTGGAGCCTGGGATCATTTAGGCTGGGTGCACACTCAGAGTGGAAGGAACGCCCGTGAGAATGGACTTTCCTTCCACTCGACGCACGCCTGCCCCCCCTCAGCGCTGCAGCCCCGTCGACGCACATCCTAGCGCATAGATTGGGAGGATCTCTAGGTGGATGCATGCAACGCGGCGCACAAGCATGTGACCAGCCCTGTTGCAGCATCACATGGCCACGATGGGCGCACTAAGTGCGCTCGTGTGCATCCGGCCTTAGGCTCATGTATATGGCATATGCACATTCTGGGTAAGAGTGTCTGACTCTTTTTATAATGGTCTTGGGGGGGGGGGTCGGGATGTAGCTGCCACGGACGTTACCATCGGCTAGCTAAAAACAGCTACTGCAGATGGGGCTCTGTGCTGTACCAGCTGGGTATCCATGTTTCAGACACGGAGATCCGGTTGTTCAAACTGGCTTAGCACCTCAGCTGTCATGTCGAGGTGCTGAAACTTTTGGGGCGCATTCCGGAGCCCATTTGCAAGTGAGTTCTGTCTGTTATAAACAAATCTCCTTTACATTGCTCCAGAATTAGACCAAATCGAGTAGAACTGATGTCAGGGTACCGGTAGCTGCTATGAAGATCGAGTATACTCGATAACGGTAGCGAAGGTGTTAATTGACAGGACACTCCTGATCCATACGCTTAGCTTTTATTATGGCGTGTGGAGGCGCCAATAAAATGATGGCGCAGCGTTATCAAGAACGCCAATTGCCTCTGTCTGATGCGATTTACTGAACCTGAGCGAAAATGACATTTGGAATGAAAGCACAGCACGTGAGACCAGAGGGGGGGGGGCGCGCGCGCACACGATCAGAAGTTCATTTTGCACTTTTAAATCATAATCCTATTAAAGCTTTAAGTTTTACATGCTGATATTTAAAGGCTGAAATCTGAGCTGCGGCCTGCGAGAATATGACAGGGACCGGGTAATAACCGAGACATCGTGGCAAACGGAAACGCCGCCGGAGAAAAATGTCAAGCGCGCCGTTTGTTGTGGCATATAAAATTATTTTGACCCAATACGCCCTAAAGAGGAGGTAGAATCATTACACGGAATCGGTGACAGAAATATATGAATGTGTTTAAGTTTTGCAGAAATGAGGAGAAGATTTCAAATGAAGATATAAAAAGGACGATTTTATTACTGCGGATCCAAAGAAGTCCAATAAAACATGCAGGTCATACAGCACGTGCACACACAGGCCCCTATTACATTCTTCGCGCAATTTCGTTCGCGCAGTGCAAATATTTTTGCGCGCATCGTCAAGCGTTATCGTGCGAAAATTAACGGTGGTATTACGATCCGAACGCATTTTCTCATCCGTCAAAAAATAACGTTCGTAAAAACGACGTGCAAAACGAAGTGTAATACGCGCGAAGTAACGTTGCGCACGTAAATCAGTGTGCAGACTGTTTTTTTTCGCGGGATTCAGCCAATCAGAATTAAGAACCTTAATTGACATCAATTTACCTTAATTGTCTCCCGTTCAGTTTTTGCGCCTGTCAAAGTAAATCTGAGTATATATGCTGCAGCAATAATAAAAACACGCACAACTTCTCCATTTTATTGTTTGGGTATGTGTAGAATGTGTAACTATACTGTGCTGTATTGTTTTTTTCGTGCTGGTGTTTTTCGTTTCGGCCAGAACGTTCGGATTTGCAGTTACCACCAGCTTTTCAAAGACGTTAAAATTATGCGCACAAACGTCGTTCATAAAAAGATGCGCATCGATTGTAATAGCATCCGCGTACCAGCGCACGAATGTTAAGTATAGGTCGCGCACAGTTCATCACGCTCACGCAGGTCTATCCACGTTAAACGATAACACGCATCGTTTGCGTGAATGTTGTAATACGACGTTCAGCGCAAAGGGTTTTGCCCCTCGCGCAAATGCACATTTGCACACGCAAAACGCACTGCGCGAAGAATGTAATAGGGGCCACATTGTTTAATACACATATAAAAATGGCAAGTGTCTGATTAATCTGGCCGTACAATCAAATTTCACAGGGAATCTGCATTATCAGCATACAGGCACAAATGGCTTGTGTTGTCAGATCCAGTAAATGTTACAGTTACGAGTTTTTATAAAGCTGTAACAAGTTCCATAGCGCTGTACAATTGGTAAGACACAATAACAAATATACATACGGAATAGTAGGAGAGAGGACCCTGCTCAAGAGCTTACAATCTAAGAGGAGAGGGGTGGCACATTAGATGAGGGTAAATGGAGTACAAGAAGTAGTGGGGTGCATGTGGGTTGAATGGGAGACTGGAGCAAGAATGTATAGCAGGGGTATGGTGTGAGCTGATATTACTTTGGAGAAACCTGTGTTTTCAGAGACTTCTTGAAGGACTGGAGAGAGACGGGGAGAGTCTAATGTTGCGGGTGATGGAATTCCATAGAAAGGGGGCAGCTTGGGAGAAGTCTTGAAGGCAGGAGTTAGTGGTGCGGGTACCAGGAGAAGATAGCATCAGATCATTGGCCGAGCGAAGTGGTCGGGATGGGATGTACCTGTTAATAAGGGAGGAGCAGGGGCGCGGTTATGGAGAGCATTGTACGTGAACATTATTTTGAATTGGATTTTAGAAGAAACAGGAGCCAGTTTAGAGACTATGGGGCAAGGAGTGAGGATTGCGGGATGTGAGGTGTGAGAGGGAAGGGATGTTAGGTAGACCTGTCTGGCAGAGGCATTCAATATAGACTGAAGAGGGGTAAGGTGCGAGAGATGACGGATGCGAGGTGTGAGAGATGCCGGATGCGAGAGATGCCGGATGCGAGGTGTGAGAGATGCCGGATGCGAGGTGTGAGAGATGCCGGATGCGAGGTGTGAGAGATGCCGGATGCGAGGTGTGAGAGATGCCGGATGCGAGGTGTGAGAGATGCCGGATGCGAGGTGTAAGAGATGCCGGATGCGAGGTGTGATGTGCAGGATGAAAGGCATGGGAGATGGGAGGAATGATGTGCAGGATGCGAGGTGTGAGAGATGCTGGATGCGAGGTGTGATGTGCAGGATGTGAGGTGGATAAGCTTGGCAGAAGCGTTTATTACAGACTGCAGAGGGAGCATCTGGGATCTCCTAAGGCCAGTGAGAAGGAGGTTACAGTAGTCAAGGTGGGAGATAATAAGAGCTTGGATAAGCATTTTAGCAAAGTCCTGATTAACAAAAGGGGTGGATGCACGCAATGTTTTTTTTCGGTGGAAATGATTAGCTGTTCTTATTGGTGTTAATTGCTTAATAGGGAGGACAGTCAAAGAGCTGCAGACAGATAATAAAATGGTGACATCTCCTGCTCACACGGGGTCTGCATTACCAGCATACAGGCAGAAATGGCCTCTGTGTCAGTAACTGTGCTGCAGACAGATAATAAAATGGTGAGATCTTCTGCTTATGGGGATTTGTAGTGATCAGAATGAGATTATTAGCAATGCAATATCTGTATGTGCTGCATAATGCCTGTGTATGGCAATTACAGCAACACCTTGTATCTGTATGTGCTGCATAATGCCTGTGTATGGCAATTACAGCAACACCTTGTATCTGTATGTGCTGCATAATGCCTGTGTATGGCAATTACAGCAACACCTTGTATCTGTATGTGCTGCATAATGCCTGTGTATGGCAATTACAGCAACACCTTGTATCTGTATGTGCTGCATAATAGAAACATAGAAAAATGTCGGCAGATAAGAATCTTTCGGCCCATCTAGTCTGCCCAATTACATGGATACTTTACCTGGATTTATCTTTTATTTAGGATAGCCTTATGCCTATCCCATGCTTGCTTAAATTCAATCACAGTTTTGGCCTCTACCACTTCAACTGGATAATGCCTGTGTATGGCAATTACAGCGACACCTTGTATCTGTATGTGCTGCATAATGCCTGTGTATGGCAATTACAGCAACACCTTGTATCTGTATGTGCTGCATAATGCCTGTGTATGGCAATTACAGCAACACCTTGTATCTGTATGTGCTGCATAATGTCTGTGTATGGCAACACCTTGTATCTGTACTGTACAGAGATTTTCACTTATTACAACCCCCTGAAACGTATCCCTGTACAGCAGTGACTGACTCCTGATTTCTTCCTGTGGGGGGGGGGGAGGTTCAAGAGGACTGATTTAGCCCTCCAAGCAGAAGAATTATCCCCGCCCACAAAGCTCAGATCTGGACTTGCTGATCAAGCTTCCTTGAAAAAGGGTCAGGCATCAACAATCGTTAAAGTCTGGCATTGAGAGCCATTAGGCAAATTTAGCATCCAGTCTCCCTCCTGCGCCATGACAGCTGCAGTTTGAGCGGATGCGTCAGCTTTCCGCCTCTGGAGCGGCGTCAAGGAAGCCTGATGCTGGATTTAAGGCAAGTTCTATACTCACTAAAAAGTTAAAACAGGAAATCGGGGGAGGGGGGGGTGGAGGGTTAATGGTTAACCCTTCTGGTCCCCCATCTTCTCGTTTAACCCCAGAGTGTCCCTTTGGGATGACATACGCATAGCATACGGTGCTGATCGATGACGGTCGGAAATGGTCCATAAAAGATATTGTGAGATATTATTCGGAGTCATCAACCTTCTCCAGGAAATCCCACTCGTCGAGGCAGACGACACGCACGTCTGCAGAGCAAGGGCAAACAAGTCGCGTTCAGCCGCTGTATTTACTGTCCTCCCTATTAAGTTATTAACACCAATAAGAACAGCTAATCATGGAAAACTCCAATTTTTGTGCCAGCTCCTTAATTAGGATTACAATTATGTGCAATTAGCATATTAAAATATCCGGCGCTGCAGAAAGACAGGCTGCGTGCCGGGAAACCCGAAATAATGAGCGCAACAATAACACGACAGCGTCGCTTTTATTTTTCCCCAAGAAAAGTGAAATATTGTGTCATTAATGAGTAACTGAATAAAGCAACGAAACATAAAACATACAAAACACGGACACAGAAAAGAGGGGCCAAGACAACGAATACAAATTGTCATGGAGCTGATGTAACGCTCCATGCTTCAAACCCCAAGAGACTTTATATTCATTTATATCGTGTGTTTTTAAATATTTTTACAGCGTTTGGTTTTAGTTTAATTTAGTGTAAAATGGCATAGCTTTAGTTTTAAAAATACTATATTCCTGTAGGTAAATGTGTTTTTGTGTATACAGTAAACAAGCTTTACTGCTGTGTAATTTATGCGCCAGGGCTTTCCCTCTTATGTAGCTGCATGTTTAATTCAAGGGATCTGTGATAGTGTTTGTGTTTAATCTGATGTGTTAGAACAATGGATTATACAAATGTTGTGTGAGCTGAAGGCTAAAGAATGTAAAGAATGTTTATTGTAAATAACTGACATAATGTAATTAGTATATTGGTAAAACGAGGTGCGTCATTTATGCAAATTATGACTGTTGGACTTCAGCATAAATGGTGGCGTTTTGTTCATTAAAAGTCAGAGAACTCTCAGAGCTCAGAGAGAGAGAATCCTGTTTTAAAGCATACAGCCGCGCCTGGTGTTTTTATTTCAGCGACGCTACACTATACACTATCACCCTCAGAAGGCAGAGAGCAGCCTTCTGGAGATTCCTAACGGCTCCAGGGCAGAGGAACAGAAGCAGGTGGGTCAAGCTGCTCGAGGCGCTGAGGACAGCGCTCCCAGTAGCCGGGCTGACCGCAACGAAGGGGTGTCTGGAGAGTCAGGACAGGTGGAAGAGAACGGTTCCATCACACAAATATCTAAGCAAAGGGTGGGAAACACTGCACTCCAGATGCTTGGGAACTACATTTCCCATGAGGTTCAGTGACTCTAATGAGAGGCTGAGCATCATGGGAGATGTACTTCCAAAACATCCGGAGGGCCAAGGCTGCCGACCCCTGGTCTAGATATGGAGGTGATGATGGAGAGGAGACATTTTTCACTCTATTTGTCCTCAAGGGAGGGGGTCTTATAAAAGAAGGAAAACCTGCACAACAGAATGGACCCGCCCATGAGGAACGTAACCAAAATAACCAGAGTGAACTTCAGCTTTACTGTATAATCTCAACATAAAAAGTAAAGCAGGGCCTCGACGAACGTATATCATGAGAAAACAAACTTATTTTAACAATTTTTAAAACTTAAATTTTTATTAAATTGAACATTCCCGGTAATGCCCCGTCACGTGATGGGAATCCCAATCAATCGATGTTATATCTTAAAGGAACAATATTAGAGGTCCCTTTTTTGACCTTAAATAACTGGGAAGGCGCTGCTGACAGTCTCTTTTTGGGTGATTTTACTCGCCTAAACCACATAAATTACAAACACCCCATCTATGCGTCAGGGCTAGGGTTGCACCGATACCGATACTAGTATCCGTATCGGGGCCGATACTGGGTACTGCAGGAGTACTTGGTACTCATGCAGTACCCCCCGATATTTTTACCGATACCGGAAGCCGGCATTGAGCCGGCTTGCCGGCATCCGAGGGGCTGCGGCGGCTGTCCGAATGCTCTATCGGCATTCGGACAGCCGCCCCTGGAGCTGCTTACACAATACTTACCTTCCTGGGCGCCGCCGAGAAGGTCTCCGTGCGTGCGCTCGTTGGAAGGACCCCAGCCGCGACCACGTGGGACCATGTGATCACGGCTGGGGTCCTTCCAACGAGCGCGCGCGCGGAAACTTTCCCGGCGGCACCTAGGAAGGTAAGTATGAATACAGTGAGCAGCTGCAGGGCCTGTCCAAATGCAGATAGAGCATTCGGACAGGCCCTGCAGCTGCTCTCCGCGACGATACTTACCTTCCTGGGCGACGCTGGGAAAGTTTCCCCGCACGCGCTCGTTGGAAGGACCCCAGCCGTGATCACATGGTCCCACGTGGTCGCGGCTGGGGTCCTTCCAACGAGCGCACGCACGGAGACCTTCTCGGCAGCGCCCAGGAAGGTAAGTATCGTCGCGGGGGGGGGAATCCATGAGCTGGGGGGCAATATCCATGTGTGAGCTGTGGGGGCATATGTGTGAGCTGTGGGGGCATATGTGTGAGCTGGGGGGGCAAATCCATGTGTGAGCTGGGGGGGCAAATCCATGTGTGAGCTGGGGCAAATCCATGTGTGAGCTGGGGCAAATCCATGTGTGAGCTGGGGCAAATCCATGTGAGAGCTGGGGCAAATCCATGTGAGAGCTGGGGCAAATCCATGTGAGAGCTGGGGCATATCCATGTGAGAGCTGGGGCATATCCATGTGTGAGCTGGGGCAAATCCATGAGCTGGGGCATATCCATGTGTGAGCTGGGGCATATCCATGTGTGAGCTGGGGCATATCCATGTGTGAGCTGGGGGCATATCCATGTGTGAGCTGGGGGCATATCCATGTGTGAGCTGGGGGCATATCCATGTGTGAGCTGGGGGCATATCCTGAGCTGGGGGCATATCCATGTGTGAGCTGGGGGCATATCCATGAGCTGGGGGATATATACATGTGAGCTGGGGGCATTTTTATATGGTCTGTTCTTATTGGAAAGCGTCACATGACATTAAAGAAAAGTATCGGTACTCAGTATCGGTGAGTACTTTTAAAAAGTATCGGTACTCGGTCTTAAAAAAGTGGTATCGGTGCATCCCTAGTCAGGGCAAAAATAAAATGGCACGCTGGCTACAGTCACTTCTCTCAAATATCTAGGTATGTGGTTGGACCCTAATCTATCCTTTGGCCCCCACATCGAAAAACTCTCATCTAAACTCTACCCCAAACTAGGTGCCCTGTACAAAAACAAATCCTGCCTGAGTCCCGCGGTAAGAAAGCAGATTGTACAACAAATGCTTATGCCGGCTATTGATTACGGAGATGTAGTGTATGCAGCCGCCCCGTAAAACACACCTTCATAAACTGACTACATTGTATAACTCATTCTGCTGCTTTGTGCTACAATGTAACTACATGACCACCACTGTGACATGTTAAGAGAGCTATACTGGCTGTCACTGGAATCTAGACGCACCCTTCGCCTTTCCAACCTGGTGTTTAAGAGCTTTACTGGGAAGCTACCACCCTACCTGAATATACTGCTTCCCCCAGCAGTTCCCTCATCCTAAAACCTCGGATCCAGGACCAGCGCCTTACTTGCAATACCACAATACAAAAAGAAAGTGGCTCGATCCTCATTTTCCTACAGAGCATGGCAAATATGGAATAACCTCCCAGACGCCATCAAATCTTCCCCCCAGTCTAAAGTCACTTAAGAGCTCCCTATTAACATACCTCAATACGGAATGCACCTGTAAACATGTAACATGGTGACTATATACAGAATGCACCTGTAAACATGTAACATAGTGACTACATACAGAATGCGCCTGTAAACATGTAACATAGTGACTATATACAGAATGCACCTGTAAACATGTAACATGGTGACTATATACAGAATGCACCTGTAAACATGTAACACAGTGACTATATACAAAATGCGCCTGTAAACATGTAACATAGTGACTATATACAGAATGCACCTGTAAACATGTAACATCGTGACTATATACGGAATGCACCTGTAAACATGTAACACAGTGACTATATACAGAATGCGCCTGTAAACATGTAACATAGTGAATATATACAGAATGCGCCCGTAAACATGTAACATCGTGACTATATACGGAATGCACCTGTAAACATGTAACACAGTGACTATATACAGAATGCGCCCGTAAACATGTAACATAGTGACTATATACAGAATGCACCTGTAAACATGTAACACGGTGACTATATACAGAATGCGCCTGTAAACATGTAACATAGTAACTATATTTCCTACATATTTATTTTCTCGGTTAATCTCTAGATTTGTGTTTTGTTTTTATTATCTTGCATTTTTATTACTTTGTATTTCTGTAACTGTAACATTTCAATGTTTTTGAACCCAGGACATACTGAAAACCAGAGAAATCTCAATGTATCCTTCCCGGTAAAATACTTTATAAATAATCCTTTTGTCCCACACCATGCAGCTCCTCCTTTTCGGTTTAAGGATTCCCGAACTCGGATGACCCCAAGGTTTTCGAACGCAATTTGTGCTCCTACTCAACTTGCGTAGCATAGGAGCCACAGTTGAGCTCTTTACATACACAAGTCCCGTAGCGCCTGCTCAGAGCGATGGATCGGAGCTGCACGCGCATGCACAGATATGATCCGTCAGCTGCTTCTCGGAGAACGCTCGCTGCAGCGATTGGTCTCAGAGGATGACGTCGGCCGCTCTCTGTGTGTGTGAAATCACTAGTGATCGATTTGGTGACTGGCAGCCGGGAAATTCAAAAATCCCGGCTGCCAGTGAAGCAGCAATTATGTTCTGCTTAACTATTAAAACGTGCCATAACCTCCAAAAAGACCATTTTACTGAAGGCAAGCATTTAGGGAGATCAAGGAACAATGGGAATGAACCACTTAAAATAATCTGATTATTCTAAAACACTCTGAGAGACGCTATTTAAAGGGACCCTCTAAGCACTGGGTCCTCTCCCCTCTGCGTGGTGCCTCGGAGAGGGGGGATTTGCCTCGCTCAAAAAGCTTACAATCAGTGCTCAACATTTTGATTTTCCTATAGTAGTACATAGACATGTGCACAGCACAAAATTTCGTTTTGAACTAATGGATTAGTCCTAAAATGCAATTTATTTAGTTGCTAAAGAAATTCGTTTTCAGTTCTTTAGTATGAAAACTAATTTCTTTCATCCGAAAACCAGTGGATACAATTACTATTGTAGTGGCGCCTATGGAGGTTTTCAGTTTACAACAGCTCTGGTTAAGTTAGCACCAACATTGTAATACTGCCCCGTGTCAGGCAAAGCTGTTACAGTAACTGACTGCTGCTCATCACAGCGCTCAGAGTTTCAGTAAAACTAGTAAATAATATTTTTATATATAAGAGATTAGAAGAATATTATTTCCTTGTTTTACTGAAACTCTGAGCACTGTTACAGTCAGTTACTGTAACAGCTGAGCCTGATACATTGTACTGAGAGATAATGTAACAAGCAGCAGATCTCAGTGCTCACAGCCACTGGATTTAAAGGGCTAAAAAAAAAAGGCTCCTCTCTGTATAATGTTTAGAACATCTTCCTGCATTAATTAATGTCCCTCTCTGTATAGAACATCCTCCTCAATTTATACCTTTCTCTGTATAATGTATATAACATCCTCCTGCATTAATACCCCTATCTGTATAATGTATAGAACATCCTCCTGCATTAATTAATGCCCCTCTCTGTATAGAACTTCCTACTGCATTGGCACGTGGAGGGTGCAGAACTTCGGATGTTGCGATGTTGCGCTCTTTATTGCTGGTCTCCTTCACTCATCAATGTAATATCACAAAAAGGACTGAAACTAAAATGTAGTGCATTTTATTTTAGTTTCTTTCGTTTTTTGTACTGAGCAGTTTCGTTTCTCTTGAGTCATATGAAAACTAAATTATCCCAAAATTCGGACTAAATCGTTTTAGTACTAAAACGAATGCACATGTCTAGTAGTACATTCTCGGCTAGCCATTGGCTTTCAGTGTCCTCACATCCCATTGGCTTTCAGTGTCCTCGCATCCCATTGGCTTTCAGAGTCCTCACATCCCATTGGCTTTCAGAGTCCTCACATCCCATTGGCTTTCAGTGTCCTCACATCCCACTGGCTTTCAGAGTCCTCACATCCCATTGGCTTTCAGTGTCCTCACATCCCATTGGCTTTCAGTGTCCTCACATCCCATTGGCTTTCAGTGTCCTCACATCCCATTGGCTGGATGCTCGTTCAGGGGTATATACAGAAAGGTCATGAGACTTGGAGTTGTGGAACAGGCCTCACGGGTACTTGAGCGCTCCGGGTCACGCAGCGGGTCGAGGTGACCCTCCCATCCATCCCAGTTTCTTCATAGCACGCCTGGTTCTCTTCTACACCATGGTCGACCCTCTTTTTAAGGGCCAACGATCAATCGGTTTCGACGCGCTTGGTTCAGGGGGTATCGCTACGTGTAAGTGCCCGAACACAAATCTAGATATATAGGAATGCCTTGGTCCAGCACCTCAGCGATAGATTTATCTTTGGATCTGCATTGGAAATGTAAGAGACGTTTAAGGCGCTCGTTATATATGTATTAGAATGAGCCACGGAGATCGAGTTGACATGATCTGCCCCCCTCGACACGCAAAATCATTTCACCCATTTGCATTTTATTTACAGATTTGCAAATTGATGTTTTTTCTGATGATGTCGTCTCGCCCTGTAGCCAAACCAGAAAATCACATCAGCCACTCAGGCTAAACAACCCCCCCCCCCAAAAAAAACAACGGCCCCCTAAATATAGAGATTTTATAAAGACTCTGAAATACGGAGTGCAGCGCTATTAACAGGGATGTCAGAGCGGGGCGAGTGGCAATCTGCGAGAGATTTTGAAATAGGGCTGGATTGAAAAAAAAATCATTTTTACGATAAATAATTATCAGTGAGCACCAGAATGGGACTGACATTTGGGGTAAGAGCAGGACCCCACATTTAATGAATACAGATCAGCACATGGCTCTGTGTGGCTGAATTGCTTGTACTTCTTTGAATTGCTATAATGCCTCTTTTACCAGGGTAGGTATATTAAACCTCCCTAGCGGTTTTCCAGACTGTGGTTCGGGGTTAACTTTCAGTGCTGAAAGCGGTAACTCCGAGCCACACTCGGGCTGGATACATACCTGTGCCTGCGCTCCCTCACTGACCTCCGCGATCGCATTCTCCTCCGGCGATCGCGGCGTTTTGCTTCATGGTTTCCTTCTCACGAGAAGGGAACCAGGAAGTGTGACGTCGCGATCGTCCAGAGGTGACAGCGGGGGACAGCGCGAGGGAGCGCAGGGACAGGTATGTATCCAGCCCGAGTGTGGCTCGGAGTTACCGCTTTCAGCAGTGAAAGTTAACCCCGAGACACACTCGATATACCACTAGGGGGCAAAATAAATTGTAACGATTCTGTCAGAATCGTAACACCAGGGAGATTAACCAATGGCGCGGCAAGGCGTGCTATGCCATACTCGCGGTGGGTAGGTCTAAATGCCGTGTGCCAGCATACCGTGCCCAGCTCACTCCCTATGCTCAGCTGTGAGAGCGTTAGCTCTGGGAGTCCTAACGCGGGCGCACCATATTACAATCCCAATGCGCCCAGTAGCGCATGTAAGATTGCGCTCGCTGCCGCAAGCTTACTGTACTTTGCACTCTCTATGCTTAACATGGGGAGCACAAAGAGTAATTAGCTTTAGGATTACAAAGTCCTAACACTAATTACTGAAAAGTTACCCACAGCTCAGAGCTGGTGCTTACGGATACGGCTTCTCCAGAATCATTTAGCACCAGCTGAACCCCCCCCCCCCCATTAAATTTTTTTTAAAAAAAAAATCACATAATCACTGCTCGTCCTGCGGCTCGTTCCGCGTATTCTGACCGCTGGGAGCAGAGTGAGACTGGGTTAAAAAAAAGTCCCGTCTCCCTCCACGGTCACTCCGCACACCTGCAGGATCTTGCGAGGGGCAGGATCACGTGACCCGGCAGCAGAAGACTCCAGGAGGGGACGCTCGCGGCGGCGCATTAGCGCTGCATTATGGGGCAGGCTCCTGAATCGGCGCCTGTCCTGTAATATGGAGATAAACCGAGGAAGCTTTAGGGGAACCTGCAGGCGCACATTATTCACCGTAGCGTCCACGTTTTAGCGGGCTGTATGACATGGTAGCCGCAGCGTGTGAGGGGTGAATACATGTAAAGGGCACTTGCAACCGCTTTCTTTAGAGGCCATTAAGCCCCACGTGGATAACGAGGAAGGGTTTGGTATAATAACACGTAGAAGTGGGCTGGGTGGACATAAGAGGGGGGGGGTAATGCTTGACACAGGGTTGTAGCGCAGTAAGTACTTCAGTTGCAGAGCAGCCGTGTCATCTGGTGCTGCGTCCGCGGCAGGAGATTTGGTTTGCAATGCCATGTAATGAATATTAAAATGGTCCTGTGGGGAGCTCATCAGCCTTCCTGGGTTTGGGTCAGAATTCCACAGCTTCGCACATTCCCAGTCAGCCAATGACTTTCAAGAAGCTCACATTGGGAGCCACTGGATTGGTGGATTCTCAAGAAATCAGCCTCCCCCTCCCACCCCCTTGGAGCTCTGCCAGAAACACAACAACTCACATAAAATCTAATTTTCCTTTTCATTTAAATAGAGGCGTCGGTGGGAAAAGCAGAATCAGCAGCAATGGGTGTCTTGAAATAAACCTCAGAATATTTTTTTTAAAAAAAAATCAAATCAATGGAAAATATAAAACAAATAAAAAGCTGATTTTATTTAAAAATGTAATAAATAAAAATCATCATAATGAGGGCCTTACATTTTTTTATATATAAAAACACGCCATCATAATGAAATTAAAGACTAGAGATAAAATATATCAAATAATAAATGCACGGCGTGATATAAAATAAAACTAGAAAGAAAACGATAAATCGGATACCACTTAATCCTGGCGCTGATCCAGGGAGCGAGCGCTTACCTGCAGGCATGCTGGAATAATGTGTCTGGAAACAGAAGAAAAGGAAACACAAAGCCTGAGGAAGGAAGAAAAAAAAGGCACAATTATATTATAGAACGTTTAAATACATTAAAATATATATATATTGAACACCGGCATATAACATTCTATTCAGTCTTTCGATGATATGCTCGCTGAAAGGCAGACCAGATTTTGCACATTTTGCCACAGATTTACTCGATTCATATTTTCATTAGAAAATTAAAATAAACAACTACCGTAACCTAAAGAAGCAAAAAAATCACCTTCAAAAGGGCTCGTTTAAAAAGAAGATTTCATATTTATTTATGGTTTTGTAAATATAACAACAATAATTGGGGGGCAGACATGCGCTTAAAGAGACACTACCACTAAGGCTGGGGTCAGACGAACGCAGTGCGGACGCGAATGCAGCCGCACTTTATCACGGCCGTAGAAGCAGCAAATGATGGCCAATAACGGCCAATATACGAAGTCCGGACGCACAACGAAAGAGACAAACAAACGCATTTTTTCGAGAACATGATACCGCTAGTACTGACGTACAGAGTGCGCTGCGTCCTCTAGCGGCGTGTGTGTGTGATTAGGAGACGTCAGACGCTGCTAATGTCCGGCTAACATAACGTCCAGACGCAAAAAGTGTTTTATTGATGATGCGTAAAAAATCACGGACGAAAATGCGCATCATATGACCGGTATCGCGTATTCCGTGAAAAAATACGTCCATTCGTTCGAACGCATTTTTCAGGACGATGCGAAAAATGCGTTAGTCTGACCCTAGCCTAACATAAACTGTAACTAGATTACATGTGCATTACAAACTAAACCACATTATAATATGCCGCATGCTGCTGGATTTTTTTTCTTTCAGGGTTATTCAGAGAAAGGTGAAAACCAGGAGGACCGGAAGGAGAAGAGAACAATCTAGACCAAATAGCCGATTTGGAAAGTGAGATATATGGGAGAATTTTTTCACCTAGATTTTCACTTCTCCAGTCATTCTCCTGAGTTTCACCTTTCTCTGAATAGACCTGATAGTCTGAAGTAACTGTATGTATCTCCTGATTCCAATTTGTGGACTTTTCCCACGAGGCAACATTTACCAAAATCTTATGGTGAGTTTTACATTGTCGCTGTGCTTTATCCAACACAGTATTTAACAGTCAATGAGGTGGAGGAGGGAATGTTTAGATACGTCTGCAGGTGGTGTATTGTGTCCTCTAGGATACTGAAGATAAGAGCTGGCAGCTGAATGAGATAAAACAGGGAGCGTAAAAGACTTCTACCTCCTGGTGATGTCCTTTGAATACATCCCACACAATACAATGATGTGAGTTGGTGACTGTGACGTGCATCACTTTGGACTCAAAGTACATGGGTCTAGAAATGTATTTGGGAGGTGCGGGCCTGATGTTTTCTATTGTTTTCCTGCTCTTTCCTTTGTTAAAGTCACCCTGTGTCTACAATTCTAGATGTAGGGTGTTTGTTTTTTCTGTGCACCTTCTCTCGGTATAGTGTGACCTCTGTATTAGTACCTGTTCTCTCTATTGGGTACATTCTCTCTATAAGAAATTCCCTTTGTTTACCCTACTTTCTCCCTCCCCCCCTTATCCTCCTAGGAAATCCCATTGTCCATTGTTTGAAGGTGCTGTGCAGCTATTTAATCTGTGATGGTATCTGTTTGATTGTATGCAAATACCTGGTCCTTGATTGTACCTGTGTGACTATGTGAATAAACAACCAGTTCTATTCTGAGCAAGCATGAAGTCACGGCTCATTATTTGGGGTAGTAGGTACCTTCTGCTTGCTGTGCCAACGAAAGGCTCCAGGTCTACAGTTTTGGCTTATTTCTGGGGGTGCTAGTCAGGCTCTCTATGTGCACCTGTCCTTAAGCTGCGGCTAAGGTACTGGAGAAAGGCGTGAGAGGCACGAGGAGAACCTGGGTATCCAGTGAGGAAGCGACGTTTAACAGATGTGACCCTGTCCAGGCACAGAGATCTGTTACAGTGACTGACCCATTCACTCCATTCTAAGGCCAAAGCCGCACAGTGAGGAGCAAGTGATGGAAAGATACTGTGTGGGGGGGCAGTTTACAACACAAAATATCACACAATAGATGCACCCAGTGACGCATATAGAGGAAAATATCACACAATGGATGCACCCAGTGATGCATATAGAGGAAAATATCACACAATGGATGCACCCAGTGACGCATATAGAGGAAAATATCACACAATGGATGCACTCAGTGACACATATAGAGGGAAATATCACACAATGGATGCACCCAGTGACACAAATAGAGGAAAATATTTTCTTAACTAAACATACAGGAGAAAAATAAAACACATGTAAGATATCAGCAACATCAAATAAACACAACAAGGACATTTAATTTTTTGGTGGTACTGGCCCTTTAACTTAAAGATGGTAGACATTTACAACTGTAGATACAAAAAACACTAGAGGAAGCATGCATGTGCAAACACACACACACTGAACAAAAATGAAAATAACTAAGCACTCAGTCCTGGGAAGTAGCCAGGTCCGTTACCCGGGTGCTACCCAAAGGGAGGAAAATATACGAAGAAGCAGAGAGAGGGAGAACTCCGGGATTTGTATTAAAAGAATATATAGAAATTTATTATTAGGTATGCATTACAAAAAAAATAAATAACGTTTCGGCTCCTGAGAGCCTTCATCAAGGAATAAAACTATGTACACACAAACATAAATAATAAAATAACACATATTAACCCTCCAATCGTGTAACTTATCGTAGGCCTTGTCGAGGGAGATAAATGGGAGAATTTTTCTGGTTTAGCTATTTTGACCTAGAATCAATTTTCACTTCTCCAGCTATTCTCCTGAGTTTCACCTTTATTGAATAGACCTGAATGTTCATGAATATCCAAAAACTGCTTTTCGTGGGAGTCCCTGGGTCTGGCCCACTGCTCCTGAGCACTCACCATCATCATTAATACCCCTCTATAGGTTGCATGCCAATGGACAGCGGGATTTTAAAATGTGGTGTGGAGAGGCATTTTAGGGCAAAGCCCCAGGCGGAAAATAAAAGTATATGTTTCTAAAAATCAGGCATCAAGTGACTCATAATATGTATTTTTTTTAGATTGTGAATCCATAGGCATCCGAAAACGTTTTGCTTTTCTCTGTACAGTATCCACTAAATAATGATCGACCTGACAAAGTAAGTCCCCTGCTGCCCCCCCCCCACCCAGACGCCTTCTCTTTTTCATCCGCTCTCAGTTACAGTTCCAAGTACTTATTCAGCGCCAACAGATTCCGTTGCGCTTTACAATGGGGAAGCACAAACAGGTGACAAAATAAATAATAAACCTAAAAGGTACAGATGGATTCAATGTAAAATAATGTGTTTGATTTCTTTTTATTCAACGGTTTATTCCTTTTATTTGCAGCAAAAAGCCTATTTTATTGAATTTGAGCTTTTTGTATTTTTTTTAATAAGGCAAAATTTTTGATTGCCAATTTTTTTTTTTATTTTATAGCTATAATTTTTTTTCCTTCAACGCCGAACTGAAAAACAATCCCCAATGCTGAACGCGGTTGAAAACCTGGAGGAGACTCTGGCTGCTGACCCTAGTTCTGAAAGTGCTAAAGCCCTTTCAGCACCAGAGACAGCACCGGAGTTCCCTGCATGTGTTCAGCAGCGAGATTTTTCTTCTTTTCAGTTTGGAAGCGTTTGGCGGTCTTCATGTTGGTCGATCTGGTTCATCTATATTGGTTTCCAGTGGACGACCAAGATCGATCAAAAAAAGTTGTTCGTAGTCAGACAGCAAGTCGGTTGTCCAACAATGGACATAGTGGACGGACAGTCTAAGAGTTATTCAATAAGTGACGAACTTGCCACCGAATCCGCTGAACAGTGAATTTCACCATATGGTGCATTTTTTATGTCAGTACTTGATACCGGCTCAGCTGCAGAGCTGAAACATTTTATCAAGTAGTGGATAAAGGTTTGGCTGCAAAGCGGAAACATTGTATCAAGTAGCGGGTAAAGGCTCAGCTGCAGAGCTGAAACATTGTATCGAGTAACAGATAAAGGCTCAGCTGCAGAGCTGAAACATTGTATCGAGTAACAGATAAAGGCTCAGCTACAGAGCTGAAACATTGTATCAAGTAGCAGATAAAGGCTCAAATGCAGAGCTGAAACATTGTATCAAGTAGCGGATAAAGGCTCAGCTGCAGAGCTGAAACATTGTATCAAGTAGCGGATAAAGGCTCAGCTGCAGAGCTGAAACATTGTATCAAGTAGCGGATAAAGGCTCAGCTGCAGAGCTGAAACATTGTATCATGTAGCGGATAAAGGCTCAGCTGCAGAGCTGAAACATTGTATCATGTAGCGGATAAAGGCTCAGCTGCAGAGCTGAAACATTGTATCATGTAATGGATAAAGGTTCAGTTACAGAGTTGAAACATTGTATCATGTAACGGATAAAGGTTCAGTTACAGAGTTGAAATGTTGCATCTCTTCTACCCCAAATAAGCCAAGCTCGTACTGCAATCCGCCCAGAGTGACCGTATTCATATCTTTTCACGGGCATCAAAAAGACTACTGGTTTAACCAGAAAAGCCCTCTATTACATTCGCTTAACGTGCTCTTACTCGCGGACATAATTTTTATACCCCCATGTTCCCAACCCCTGACAGCTGTACATCGACTGCTCACTGACAGCTTCAGGATGGAGGCGAGATCTGTCACCAGACACTGGCGGGAGGGGAACGCTCTAGCCACCGCGACCATTTAAAAGAACTTGTTGGCTACAGCGTCTCTTTAAAACGGGTCAGGAACCTTGGACCACCTCTCCATTTGCTTTGGAACTCCATCTCCCATGATGCTCTGCCACTCATTATACTGGTGTCGACTGAAGAGAAATGCAGATCCCAATCATCTGGAGGGCCAAGATTGTCAGGCCTCGCCACCATATCTGTTGGTCTCTTCTCTAGAGAGTTATGCCAATGGCATGCTGCAGGCAGCCCTCCTTTCTTCAGCCCTCTGATTGGATGCCATCATGGCGATTAAGAATTCATTGCCTCAATGTAACCACACAACCGCCCTCTGCATCATTAACCAAGAGGTTGCGTGAAGACAGGGTGCGCGGATACGACCACGTGAGAGCAATTCATTCATGAGATGGGTAAATAAGCGAGAGTGCGTAAATACGTGACCGGTGATGCACAATATGGTGAGCACAGGACTCGCAGCTGTGTGAAGTTGGCACCCCATGTTCGTAAAACGTGTATAAAAATATACCATTCGTTTGTGCTACGTTTGTGCTGGTTTGTGCTGCAAAAATGAACGTTTGTGCTGGTTCGCTTCTAAAGTTATTGCACATTCAATTTTAGATTATGTGAACTCAAGCCCCGCCCACTTTGCACCCCATGTTACTGTATTTAAAAAACAAATATACCATTCGTTTGTGCTACGTTTGTGCTGGTTTGTGCTGCAAAAATGAACGTTTGTGCTGGTTCGCTTCTAAAGTTATTGCACATTCAATTTTAGATTATGTGAACTCAAGCCCCGCCCACTTTGCACCCCATGTTACTGTATTTAAAAAACAAATATACCATTCGTTTGTGCTACGTTTGTGCTGGTTTGTGCTGCAAAAATGAACGTCTGTGCTGGTTCGCTTCTAAAGTTATTGCACATTCAATTTTAGATTATGTGAACTCAAGCCCCGCCCACTTTGCACCCCATGTTACTGTATTTAAAAAACAAATATACCATTCGTTTGTGCTACGTTTGTGCTGCAAAAATGAACGTCTGTGCTGGTTCACTTCTAAAGTTATTGCACATTCAATTTTAGATTATGTGAACTCAAGCCCCGCCCACTTTGCACCCCATGTTACTGTATTTAAAAAGGGCTATCACCTCACCCCATAGTCGTATCACCTCACCCCATAGTGCTATCAGCTCACCCCATAGTGCTATCAGCTCACCCCATAGGCTCACCCCATAGTGCTATCAGCTCACCCCATAGTGCTATCAGCTCACCCCATAGGCTCACCCCATAGTGCTATCAGCTCACCCCATAGTGCTATCAGCTCACCCCATAGGCTCACCCCATAGTGCTATCAGCTCACCCCATAGTGCTATCAGCTCACCCCATAGGCTCACCCCATAGTGCTATCAGCTCACCCCATAGTCCCCTCTGCACCTTTCATGCTCCATCTTCCCATATTCAGCTATTTACCCTCAACTTAGTGTCACCCCTCTCCTCTTAGATTGTAAGCTCTCGAGCAGGATCCTCTTGCCAATGTTCTGTATGTCCAACCTGTATGTATGTTTGTCGTTATCACCCATTGTACAGCGCTGCGGAACCTGTTGGTGCTTTATAAATACGAGTAACTGTAATATCCCCTAAACCAAACCCTCACAAAACTTTGTTTATGTAGCACAAATCATCACAAATGAATGGTCTAATTATTTTTTCAATTTAATAACAATGGGTGCAAAGTGGGCGGGGTTTCATCAAATATAATGCGCAATTCTTCTGAAACGGAAGCGGCACAAACGTTCATTTTTGCAGCACAAACGTAGCACAAACGTAGCACAAACGAATGGTATATTTGTTTTTTAAATACAGTAACATGGGGTGCAAAGTGGGCGGGGCTTGAGTTCACATAATCTAAAATTGAATGTGCAATAACTTTAGAAGCGAACCAGCACAAACGTTCATTTTTGCAGCACAAACCAGCACAAACGTAGCACAAACGAATGGTATATTTTTATACACGTTTTACGAACATGGGGTGCCAACTTCACACAGCTGGACTCGCGGCTTTGCCCGAGGTGTAGGTAGGTATGTCATCCATTGGAGGATAATATGAACCTCTTGCGGCCCAAAAAGGAAGTCACTGCAAGCTGCCAGTCTTATAAGGGGTTAACGAAGAGAAAGTTCTGAACATACAGCTTGAGAAGGCAGTGGTGGCGTGCGCTCCGGCGCAGGAGTCTATACATAGAAAGGAGCGGATAATCCGGCTTAGGGAATAATCACTGTCCATCGTGAGCCTGGAGATCCCTGGCAGGACGGTGACTGCACGGCGGGCAAAAGTCATATCACTGTATATTGCTTTTACTCTATACGAGGCGTCAGAATACGCCGGCGGTCCATCCGCAGGTCAAGGGCCGGCAAATATCTGCAGCTATTTACCAGCCAGAACGGCAAATGTAGCGGCTGAACCAGTCTTTTCGGTTCAAAGCCGGGGACATTGTGCACCGCGAGGCTGTAAAACACTATAGGGGTTATACACTGAGCGACGTTGTGCCAAAGTTCACCACAGATGCTACCAAGGTGAATTTTAGTTGTACCATGAAACCAAATCCAACACGGGCAGACGAAATTGGTGCAAGCAATGGTAAACATTCGTACCACCATAAAGGCTGTGACGCGCCGCATGCGCTGCCCAGTGTTGCAGTGACTAAGCAATGATGCGCAGATGAGCCCGGCGAATGTGCCATACACTTCCGGCTGCTGTACACCGCCTCACATTTGGAAGCGTAGCCGACCGGTCTGAGCTGGAAAAATTGAACTTCCACCAATCAAAGCGTGCATATAAATCAACGCGTCGTTCATATGAGCGAGCCGATTGGTGGAAATTCAATTAACTTCACCTACCCGTGCTAAGCCTCACCTCCCACGCCATCCGCCGCTTCCCCGTGCCTTGTGTCGCAGAACTCAGCACCCGACGGAATCGCATGCGGTGAGTCCCAGGCTTTATTTTTCTGTAAAAAGAGTAAACCGCGGCTATTCTCCATTCAGCGTTGTTCTGCCGTTCATTGTAACACCGGCGAATGCACTTCGGTGATATTAAAGTGTCGATCTCCACTGTACTCCGATAGAAACGACAGGGAGGATAACATTCGACAACGTCGAGTGAAAAGGATGGATGAAATGTATAGTGGACTACAGTGAGGAGTACAGAGAATTCCGGTGCAAATTGTCAAATCACCGCAGTTTCACCATACTTAAAACAATGGAGACAATAATATTTAAAGGCACACTACCACTTAAATAAGCTAACCATGAAAAGAAAAAAACACCACCACAAACAGTGATGGCAGACAATCACCCCACCCCAAAGTAACAATCAACTCTGGGCATGGACACTCCTAGGACTAAACCTGATATATAATGAGACGACGAATGAGAGATAAACTCTCCGATGGAGAAATAGGAGTGCTGGTTTAAAACATAACTTTTATTAATTATAATTAGTAAACACACACATTGAACCGATTAATATAAAAACATAAACACAAACGCGATGTAAAGCTGAGAGATGGATAATTAATAAATCGCCAAATGGCAACCCTAGGATATGGGTAACAGCTGCATAGATGTGCCCAGAAAGTGGTATCCCATTTACAATTTGTCTGACTCCCGATGAAGCCGGTCTAGTACCGGCGAAACACGTGTCGAGTCCTGTGTTTTAAATTGTCATGTGATGTAATTCGGTAGGGAGATGATAGAATCGATTTAGCCCTGTAGGGATAAATGAATGTTCAATGTTTGCCCTTTGGCTTTAAGACTATTTGGCATTTTTGCAGCTATGTGTTCGGTTGGTCGGCATATTCATTGAAGCGCAGTGGTGTTCGCTGTGAATTGGCTGCTGTTGTGTTACTGCTTTTTATTCGTGTTTATTGTCGCAATACAAGACAGCCAGGCTAAATGAACGTTTTGAATATTCTTCCAAAATTCTGGCATCTTATAACCTTGATAATCTAAACTTGCAGACTTTAATGCTCCAATTTGCAATTGTCAATTTACACTCTGTGCGCCTTATAATTTCTGCATCTCCTTATTCTGAACGCATAAATCTGCAGTTTTTAGTGCTATAACCTGCAATTGCTGATTCACCTTGTGTGCATTTCTAAACTTTAGGCACATTCCAATGTTGGATATAATTTATCTGAAATCCTCAGGTTCCAAACTTAAATTGCCAATTCACTTTCTGGGCACATCTATGTAGCTGTTACCCATATCCTAGGGTTGCCATTTGGCGATTTATTAATTATCCATCTCTCAGCTTTACATCGCGTTTGTGTTTATGTTTTTATATTAATCGGTTCAATGTGTGTGTTTACTAATTATAATTAATAAAAGTTATGTTTTAAACCAGCACTCCTATTTCTCCATCGGAGAGTTTATCTCTCATTCGTCGTCCCACTTAAATAAACTGCAACCAGATTACACCTTATAGAACACATTAAACACATTATAAAACACATGCTGCTGTTTTGTTTTCTTTGTTTGAAGTAATTGAATTAGGGCTGCAACTTACGATTATTTTCATAATAAATCAGTTGGCCGATTAAATCGATTCATCAAATAAAAAAATATTGTTTACTTCGGCTGGGGTCAGACGAGCGCACTGATTGCGCACAATAACAGATGCGCTTTGTAACGGATGAGATTGTGGTTACATTGTATCAGTTAGTTATGACTGAAGTTGACAAAAAGAAAAAAAAAAGAAAAAAAAGCTGTATGCAGGGGTTTATCTACGTCCGTGTAGCTTTTTCATGTCGATGCCATTTTGGCGTCCGTTGCAACATGCGTTGCGCGCGTGAAAAAGTGCGCGCGTACTTCGTTCTTTATTGACTCCTTTGAAAAGCTAAAACGGACAGCAAACAGTGCGGTCAGACGGACGTGAAAAGTGCGCTCGTCTGACCCC
This sequence comes from Leptobrachium leishanense, assembly GCA_009667805.1. Taxonomy (NCBI): domain Eukaryota; kingdom Metazoa; phylum Chordata; class Amphibia; order Anura; family Megophryidae; genus Leptobrachium; species Leptobrachium leishanense. The sequence continues at coordinate 38,707,486 of CM019067.1, read as the reverse complement.
AGCCTTCATAAAGAGCATTATGTAAAAAAAAAATAAACCCCTGCTTTTTCCACTTATTTTCGTAGCCACTTTGTGTAGCGTGCATAACTTTTGTACGTACATACACAAATTGCACACTTTACACAAGGTACACGAGCACCTGATCACAGCAATGGATTGATGCTACGTGTGGAGCTTATGCCCATGTCTGCTTTCTACCGAAACGGACGCTGCTACGAGCGCACAGATAGACATGATGATGTCAGCACGAAAGCCGGGTGAGATGGGGGGGGGGGCACTCCACACAGCCTGACCACTTTAATAAGGTAAAGTGGTCAGGGTGCGTAGGGAGTCCCTTTACAATAAATTTCATGAACAAACTAACTGGGAGGAGGTGGAAGGGAGTGAGTTGAACATGGAACCTGACCAGATTGTGAGTGGGTTTGGGCAAAAAAAAAAAATCAAACCTGAGTGTGGGAGGAAGTTTGTGGGAAGGAACCAGACAAAAGGGAGGGAATGAGAGCTCCAGACCAAAGAGGGGGAAGACAGGGAGGTTGGGGTGGTGGCACAGGACTTCGGCTTCAAGTAAGGATAAAACCAAAGGGGTACAGTACCCATACCCAGTGGCAGAATCCCACAGTTGTAAACTGAATAAAAACAAACTTGTTATGTCTGACATGATCCTAGAACTAAGGCTAGGGTCAGACGAACGCATTTTTCACGTCGTCCGTGAAAAAGTTCGGTCGAACGAACGTACGTATTTTCCCCCGGATACGCGATAGCGGTCATACGATGCGCCTTTTCGTCCGTGATTTTGTACGGATAATCAATAAAACACTTCTTGAGTCTGGACGTTATGTTAGCCGGACATGAGCAGCGTCTGACGTCTCCTAATCACGCACAGCACAGCTATGCGGCCAGCAGCGCACTCTGTAACGTCAGTAGTAGCGGTTTGACGTTCTCGAAAATGCGTTCGTTGGCACTTGCTTGCGCGGACGAACTTTCGTGCGGCCGTTCGTCGTATGTTATGGACGTCATTTGCTGCAGTACGGCCGTGATTTCGTGCGGCTAAACGCACGTTAAAACTGCGCTAGTCTGACCCTAGCCTAAATCATACCGTGTGAAGCAGACGACATGTCTTCTGCAATCAGCTCCGCAGAAGTGTCTGAGGTTACAACATTTAGCTCAGTCTGACTCAAAAAATCGTGTGCTGTACATAAAATCGATTAATCGACGATGAGAATAGTTGACAACTATTTTCATAAATCTAATAGTTGTTTCAGCCCTAGATTGAATGAAAAAAGGAAAAATAAAGCTAGATTTTGATCTCCTGTTGACATTTTATGTATTTTTCCCATGATGCTGCGTTACCAAAATCTGAGCAAAAAAGTTTTACTTCACATAAATACTGTAGAAGATAAAGCATATACCATTTAATGAGGTGGAGGAGGGAGTGTTTAGATAAGGCGTCAGGGGGTGTATTGTGAGAGCTGAATGAGATAAGAGCTGGCAGCTGAATGAGATAAGACAGGGAGCTTTAAAGTCTTTTAATCTACCCCCTGGTTATGTCCTTTGAATACATCCCACACAATACAATGATGTGAGTCAGTGACTGACCCATTCACTCCATTCTATGGACAAAGCCACACAGTGAGGAGCAAATGATGGAAGGTTACTGGGGGGAGGGGAGGTTACAACACAAAAGGGGGTTATTCAAAGAGAACCGAATTGGCTCCGAAATTGTGAACTTCCCCATACGGTGCAATTCTGGGGCCATTCGGCTATTCAAAAAGCAGGCAGTTTGCCTAATACTGGCGAATGGCCAGCGAAATACAATGCTGTTCGGCGGCAGTGAAATCCCCCCATAGAGAAGCAATGGTTAATCAATTCAGAGACCCCAAACAGCAGAGAAATGTCAGTGAAATGCCCTGCTGTTCGGTGGTTTCGTTCAGCAGGTTTATTCAGGTGAACCCCATAGGCTTCAATGTTAAAAATATTCCCATTTTTACTCAATATCTATTAAACCGTTTCGTATTTTAATCTGCAGCAAAAAGTCTATTTTTAAGGAATTTTTTTGGCATTTTTTGGCATAAAAAAAAATCAGTTTTTTCTGCAACAGACCTTTTTATTATTATTCATACAACCTTATATGTCATTTTCAGGCATTTTTTCGTCCTGTAGTTTTTTTTGTAAAAAACTTTTAAAAAGTTGAATTTTTTTTTTTAACACACCCTGTTTGTCTGCTTTTTCCGGCGGCTGGTCGGAGCTCTGTTCAGCGAATCGTTAGCTTTTTTTCAGATGCGTTCAGCATTTTTTCTGTTTGAATCGTCGTTTTTTGCTGCGGTTTCTCGGATGCGGTCAGCGGCTTTTCCTTGCACTTCAGGGACCCTGCGGTGAAAGCTGAATTCACCGCAGGGTCGGGGAATTTGATTCCCCGAAGTGCGGGGGAATGAGAGAGCATCTTTGAATAACCCTGAAAATATCACACAATGGATGCACCCAGTGACACATATAGAAGAAAATATCACACAATGGATGCACCCAGTGACACATATAGAAGAAAATATCACACAATGGATGCACCCAGAGACACATATAGAGGAAAATATCACACAATGGATGCACCCAGTGACACATATAGAAGAAAATATCACACAATGGATGCACCCAGTGACACATATAGAGGAAAATATCACACAACGGATGCGCCTAGTGACACATATAGAGGAAAATATCACACAATGGATGCACCCAGTGACACATATAGAGGAAAATATCACACAATGGATGCACCCAGTGACACATATAGAGGAAAATATCACACAATGGATGCACCCAGTGACACATATAGAGGAAAATATCACACAATGGATGCACCCAGTGACACGTATAGAGGAAAATATCACACAATGGATGCACCCAGTGACACGTATAGAGGAAAATATCACACAATGGATGCACCCAGTGACACGTATAGAGGAAAATATCACACAATGGATGCACCCAGTGACACGTATAGAGGAAAATATCACACAATGGATGCACCCAGTGACACATATAGAGGAAAATATCACACAATGGATGCACCCAGTGACATATAGAGGAGGGAAATATTTTCTTAACTAAACAAGGAGAAAAACAAATCACATGTAAGATATCAACAACATCTAATAAACACAATAAGGACATTGCATTTTTTGGTGGTAGCGGTCCTTTCCGCAGCCAGGGCTGTCTCGTTCCTCTGAGTTTCTAAGCATCTCGGTCACAATCCTTCATGCATCCGGGGATGCTGCTGCACTAAATCCTGCAAACCCATTCCATAATTCTAATTACCATATACTGAAGATATTCTGTATCATTAACAATACAAAGGGAGAAAGGTCCATCACCGAGACTTGAAGAGAGGAGATTTTACATAGAGCATAGGAAAATACTCTTGACAGTGAAAGCAATAAAGATGAAGTAATTCTCAGCCTGTACTTGTTCTGGCTGAGTGTGATAAGAGATATAGTAGCAGTTAGCAGAGTTTCCTTTGGCTAGCTGAGTGTGATAAGAGCTGTTCTAGTGGTGAGCTGAGCGGTTGCTGGCTGGCTGAGTGTGATAAGATTTATAGTAGCAGTGAGCCAAGTTTCCTGTCCCTGGCTGAGTGTGATAAGAGCCGTTCTAGTGGGGAGTTGATCGGCTGCTGGCTGAGAGTGATAAGAGATATAGTAACAGTGAGCAGAGTAATGCCTTCCTTTGAGATGTGGCTGCTGGCTGGCTGGCTGAGTGTAATAAGAGCCCTAGTAATAGTGAGCGGAGTGTGATAAAATATGTAGCAGAAGTGAGCAGAGTGCTTGGCTGAGCGTGATATGAGTCCTAGTAGCCGTGAGCGGAGTTCCAGGGGCCAGTTGAATGTGATTACATCAGTTTTAGCAGCAAACTGAGTGGATGGCTGGATGAGTGTGATTAGAGCTACAGTGGCTGGCTGGGTGTGATTAGAGCTACAGTGGCTGGCTGTGTGTGATTAGAGCTACAGTGGCTGGCTGTGTGTGATTAGAGCTACAGTGGCTGGCTGTGTGTGATTAGAGCTACAGTGGCTGGCTGTGTGTGATTAGAGCTACAGTGGCTGGCTGGGTGTGATTAGAGCTACAGTGGCTGGCTGTGTGTGATTAGAGCTACAGTGGCTGGCTGTGTGTGATTAGAGCTACAGTGGCTGGCTGTGTGTGATTAGAGCTACAGTGGCTGGCTGTGTGTGATTAGAGCTACAGTGGCTGGCTGGGTGTGATTAGAGCTACAGTGGCTGGCTGGGTGTGATTAGAGCTACAGTGGCTGGCTGTGTGTGATTAGAGCTACAGTGGCTGGCTGGGTGTGATTAGAGCTACAGTGGCTGGCTGGGTGTGATTAGAGCTACAGTGGCTGGCTGGTGTGATTAGAGCTACAGTGGCTGGCTGGGTGTGATTAGAGCTACAGTGGCTGGCTGGGTGTGATTAGAGCTACAGTGGCTGGCTGGGTGTGATTAGAGCTACAGTGGCTGGCTGTGTGTGATTAGAGCTACAGTGGCTGGCTGTGTGTGATTAGCGCTACAGTGGCTGGCTGGGTGTGATTAGAGCTACAGTGGCTGGCTGTGTGTGATTAGAGCTACAGTGGCTGGCTGGGTGTGATTAGAGCTACAGTGGCTGGCTGAGTGTGATTAGAGCTACAGTGGCTGGCTGTGTGTGATTAGAGCTATAGTGGCTGGCTGTGTGTGATTAGAGCTACAGTGGCTGGCTGTGTGTGATTAGAGCTACAGTGGCTGGCTGTGTGTGATTAGAGCTATAGTGGCTGGCTGGGTGTGATTAGAGCTACAGTGGCTGGCTGTGTGTGATTAGAGCTACAGTGGCTGGCTGTGTGTGATTAGAGCTATAGTGGCTGGCTGGGTGTGATTAGAGCTACAGTGGCTGGCTGGGTGTGATTAGAGCTATAGTGGCTGGCTGAGTGTGATTAGAGTTGTAGTGCCAGTGAGCCAAGAGACTGAATGTGACGAGTAGCAGTGAGCGGATTGGCTTCTGGCTGAGTGTGATACGAGCTAAAGTAACAGCAAACCAAGTGGCTGGATGTGTGTGATACGAGCTATACTAGCAGGGAGCTGAGAGGCTGCTGGCTGAGTGTGATGAGAGCTATAGAATCAGTGTGCTCATTGGCTGGCTGAGTGTGCTAAAGGCTGTAGTAGCAGTGATCTGATTGGCTGCTGGCTGAGGATGATGAGAGCTACAGTTCCCCCTCCCTTTCTCCCAGCTTAGCAGTGACTTCCTGCTTGGCTGGATGAGTGTCATAAGAGCTTGTCTGACTGGTGGCGCCCCCTAGGCTGGGGATAGGCGGGACCCCCACCCCGGTTTTCATAGGAGGGGCCCCTGACCCTCGGGTTACCTGGCATGGAGGACACCACACCGGCTCCTGGACCCACAGCTTCTGCTGCCAAGTCTCTCTTTCTCTGACAACGCTCACTTCGCGCGAGATTTGGCCCCGGCAGCAGCGGCAGGAGACAGTCTCGCGAGAGCAGGGGGTCAGGGCAGCAGCTGGCAGGAAGCGGCTTCAGGTCGTCAGGAGTGCGGTGTGAGCTGTCTGCAAGCTGCAATGCGGGCCCTGGGCTGGGGGAGGGAAGGTGTGAGTGGCAGCCAGGGGCGGGGGGGGCGCACCTGTACTGCCGGGGAAACGGGCACTGACAGGCCTCACTGTGCTGCAGCCACATAAACCACCAGCGGGAACCTTCCCAGTGCCCGTATGTAGGAGGGACAGCATTTACTGAGGAGGGCCAGAGTCCACTTTCCTAATGTCCCTCATTTTAGGGCTCCTCCATATATTCAGGGTGTGTGCGGGTGTCCTTTTAGGGGTTCCTCCATATATTCAGGGTGTGCGGGTGTCTTTTTAGGGGCTCCTCCATATATTCAGGGTGTGCGGGTGTCTTTTTAGGGGCTCCTCCATATATTCAGGGTGTGTGGGTGTCTTTTTAGGGGCTCCTCCATATATTCAGGGTGTGCGGGTGTCTTTTTAGGGACTCCTCCATATATTCAGGGTGTGTGGGTGTCTTTTTAGGGACTCCTCCATATATTCGGGGTGTGCGGGTGTCTTTTTAGGGGCTCCTCCATATATTCAGGGTGTGCGGGTGTCTTTTTAGGGCTCCTCCATATATTCAGGGTGTGCGGGTGTCTTTTTAGGGGCTCCTCCATATATTCAGGGTGTGCGGGTGTCTTTTTAGGGGCTCCTCCATATATTCAGGGTGTGCGGGTGTCTTTTTAGAGGCTCCTCCATATATTCAGGGTGTGCGGGTGTCTTTTTAGAGGCTCCTCCATATATTCAGGGTGCGTGGGTGTCTTTTCAGGGTCTCCTCCATATATTCAGGGTGTGCAGGTGTCTTTTTCGGGGTTCCTCCATATATTCAGGGTGTGCGGGTGTCTTTTTAGGGGTTCCTCCATATATTCAGGGTGTGCGGGTGTCTTTTCAGGGTCTCCTCTATATATTCAGGGTGTGCGGGTGTCTTTTTAGGGACTCCTCCATATATTCAGGGTGTGCGGGTGTCTTTTTCGGGCTTCCTCCATATATTCAGGGTGTGCGGGTGTCTTTTTAGGGGGTTCCTCCATATATTCAGGGTGTGCGGGTGTCTTTTTAGGGGCTCCTCCATATATTCAGGGTGTGCGGTGTCTTTTTAGGGGCTCCTCCATATATTCAGGGTGTGTGGGTGTCTTTTTAGGGGCTCCTCCATATATTCAGGGTGTGTGGGTGTCTTTTTAGGGGGTTCCTCCATATATTCAGGGTGTGCGGGTGTCTTTTTTGGGGTTCCTCCATATATTCAGGGTGTGTGGGTGTCTTTTTAGGGGTTCCTCCATATATTCAGGGTGTGCGGGTGTCTTTTTCGGGGTTCCTCCATATATTCAGGGTGTGCGGGTGTCTTTTTAGGGTCTCCTCCATATATTCATGGTGTGTGGGAGTCTTTTTAGGGGCTCTTCCATATATTCAGGGTGTGCGGGTGTATTGTAGGAGCTCCTCTATATATTCAGGGTGTGCGGGTGTCTTTTTAGGGGCTCCTCCATATATTCAGGGTGTGTGGGTGTCTTTTTAGGGGTTCCTCCATATATTCAGGGTGTGCGGGTGTCTTTTTAGGGGCTCCTCCATATATTCAGGGTGTGCGGTCGTCTTTTTAGAGGCTCCTCCATATATTCAGGGCGTGCGGGTGTCTTTTTAGGGTCTCCTCCATATATTCAGGGTGTGCGGGTGTCTTTTTCGGGCTTCCTCCATATATTCAGGGTGTGCGGGTGTCTTTTTAGGGGGTTCCTCCATATATTCAGGGTGTGCGGGTGTCTTTTTAGGGGCTCCTCCATATATTCAGGTGTGCGGGTGTCTTTTTAGGGGCTCCTCCATATATTCAGGGTGTGTGGGTGTTCTTTTTAGGGGCTCCTCCATATATTCAGGGTGTGTGGGTGTCTTTTTAGGGGGTTCCTCCATATATTCAGGGTGTGCGGGTGTCTTTTTTGGGGTTCCTCCATATATTCAGAGTGTGTGGGTGTCTTTTTAGGGGTTCCTCCATATATTCAGGGTGTGCGGGTGTCTTTCGGGGTTCCTCCATATATTCAGGGTGTGCGGGTGTCTTTTTAGGGTCTCCTCCATATATTCATGGTGTGTGGGAGTCTTTTTAGGGGCTCTTCCATATATTCAGGGTGTGCGGGTGTATTGTAGGAGCTCCTCTATATATTCAGGGTGTGCGGGTGTCTTTTTAGGGGCTCCTCCATATATTCAGGGTGTGTGGGTGTCTTTTTAGGGGTTCCTCCATATATTCAGGGTGTGCGGGTGTCTTTTTAGGGGCTCCTCCATATATTCAGGGTGTGCGGTCGTCTTTTTAGGGGCTCCTCCATATATTCAGGGCGTGCGGGTGTCTTTTTAGGGTCTCCTCTATATATTCAGGGTGTGTGGGTGTCTTTTTAGGGGTTCCTCCATATATTCAGGGTGTGCGGGTGTCTTTTTAGGGGCTCCTCCATATATTCAGGGTGTGCGGGTGTCTTTTTAGGGTCTCCTCCATATTTTCATGGTGTGTGGGTGTCTTTTTAGGGGCTCCTCATATATTCGTGGTGTGTGGGTGTCTTTTTAGGGGTTCCTCCATATATTCAGGGTGTGCGGGTGTCTTTTTAGGGGCTCCTCCATATATTCAGGGTGTGTGGGTGTCTTTTCGGGGTTCCTCCATATATTCAGGGTGTGCGGGTGTCTTTTTAGGGGCTCCTCCATATATTCAGGGTGTGCGGGTGTCTTTTTAGGGTCTCCTCCATATATTCATGGTGTGTGGGTGTCTTTTTAGGGTCTCCTCCATATATTCATGGTGTGTGGGTGTCTTTTTAGGGTCTCCTCCATATATTCATGGTGTGTGGGTGTCTTTTTAGGGGCTCTTCCATATATTCAGGGTGTGCGGGTGTATTGTAGGAGCTCCTCTATATATTCAGGGTGTGCGGGTGTCTTTTTAGGGGCTCCTCCATATATTCAGGGTGTGTGGGTGTCTTTTTAGGGGTTCCTCCATATATTCAGGGTGTGCGGGTGTCTTTTTAGGGGCTCCTCCATATATTCAGGGTGTGCGGGTGTCTTTTTAGAGGCTCCTCCATATATTCAGGGTATGCGGGTGTCTTTTTAGGGTCTCCTCTATATATTCAGGGTGTGCGGGTGTCTTTTTAGGGGCTCCTCCATATATTCAGGGTGTGTGTGTCTTTTTTGGGGTTCCTCCATATATTCAGGGTGTGTGGGTGTCTTTTTAGGGGCTCCTCCATATATTCAGGGTGTGGGTGTCTTTTTAGGGGTTCCTCCATATATTCAGGGTGTGTGGGTGTCTTTTTAGGGGTTCCTCCATATATTCAGGGTGTGTGGGTGTCTTTTTAGGGGCTCTTCCATATATTCAGGGTGTGCGGGTGTATTGTAGGAGCACCTCTATATATTCAGGGTGTGCGGGTGTCTTTTTAGGGGCTCCTCCATATATTCAGGGTGTGTGGGTGTCTTTTTAGGGGCTCCTCCATATATTCAGGGTGTGGGTGTCTTTTTAGGGGTTCCTCCATATATTCAGGGTTGTGTGGGTGTCTTTTTAGGTGGTTCCTCCATATATTCAGGGTGTGCGGGTGTCTTTTTTGGGGTTCCTCCATATATTCAGGGTGTGTGGGTGTCTTTTTAGGGGCTCCTCCATATATTCAGGGTGTGGGTGTCTTTTTAGGGGTTCCTCCATATATTCAGGGTTGTGTGGGTGTCTTTTTAGGTGGTTCCTCCATATATTCAGGGTGTGCGGGTGTCTTTTTAGGGGCTCCTCCATATATTCAGGGTGTGTGGGTGTCTTTTTTGGGGTTCCTCCATATATTCAGGGTGTGTGGGTGTCTTTTTAGGGGTTCCTCCATATATTCAGGGTGTGCGGGTGTTTTTTTGGGGGTTTCTCCATATATTCAGGGTGTGTGGGTGTCTTTTTAGGGGCTCCTCCATATATTCAGGGTGTGTGGGTGTCTTTTTAGGGGTTCCTCCATATATTCATGGTGTGTGGGTGACTTTTTTGGGGTTCCTCCATATATTCAGGGTGTGCGGGTGTCTTTTTAGGGTCTCCTCCATATATTCAGGGTGTGCGGGTGTCTTTTTAGGGTCTCCTCCATATATTCAGGGTGTGTGGGTGTCTTTTTAGGGTCTCCTCCATATATTCAAGGTGTGTGGGTGTCTTTTTAGGGGCTCCTCCGTATATTCAGGGTGTGCGAGTTTCTTTTTCGGGGTTCCTCCATATATTCAGGGCGTGCTGGTGTCTTTTTAGGGGCTAGTCCATATATAAGGGCGTGCGGGTGTCTTTTTAGGGGCTCCTCCATATATTCAGGGTGTGCAGGTGTCTTTTTAGGGGCTCCTCCATATATTCAAGGTGTGTGGGTGTCTTTAGGGGCTCCTTATCGCAGGCATAGTGCACCTGGGCAGGACATGATCCTTATTTCTAAGAATAAATAAAATTACATAAATTTTGTTTTAAAAAATAACTTGTTAAAGTATACGTTACGTAGTAGTTACAGAATCCAAAATCCCAACTTAAAAGTATATATTTATACATACTAGATATCCCAAGCTATTTATCTCTAGGCGTTTTAAAACTCTGAGGGATGGTCACACAAAAAATGATTCCTTTTCCCAGATATTCCTGCATCGTGACCTTTTCCCGTGTAACCTAGATATCACATTGTTTATAAATCACCAGCACTGATTCCTCTGTCCAGATAATCCGTTGCTGCAATATTTTCCCCATAGAACCTAGATATTACATTGTATATAAATCCCAGTAACTGATTCCCTTTCCCAGATATTCCTGCACTGCAACCAGTTATATAACTGTGACAGGAACCCCTCTCTTCCGCCTGTCCTGGCTCTCTAGACACCCCTTTACTGATCAGCCCGGCCGCTGAGTTGCTCGGAACTCAGTGCCTCAAGCAGCCTGATCTGTAGCTCCAGACCTGCTTGTTCTGATCCTCTGCCTTGGAGCCTCTTTGAATTTCCAGAAGGCCGCTCTGTGCCTTCTGAGGGTGAGAGTGGGTACCCTGAATGAGACACCAGACAAGCTGTATGTTCAAACAGGACTCTCTGACGTTTGAGAAAAACGCCACAATTTATGCCCAGGTCCAACAGTTATAATTTGCATAAACCAAATGACAAACATTTACCTACTTAAAACTCTAATTACATTGTGTCAGATATTTACAATAAATATTCCTTAGCCTTCCTATCACACATCATTTACATTTCCTATTGTAAAGGAAATCAGATAGTGTTTGACTGAGACTATCTTGACTCTCAAACAGATAAACAAAGAGAAAGGCATTTTGCATAATCACACATTACTCAAACTTGTTTACGTTCTACACACAAGAAAGCTCTGCATCTTAGTTCATATTCACATAAAGTAATAAAAGTACACTTATCGCCTTAAGGACGGGAGTAATTTTACAACTTCGGCGCTCTTTCGGAAGTGAAGTTTGCTGAAGTTTTTGCTCATGTTTAAACGCGGTTTTAAGTCACGTATTATTATACCACCAGACAAATTATATATCATTCTTTCCGGTAGACTTGGCAGATTAATAATATATCATAATTATATATAAATGTCATGTCCTGCCAGAATGCTATAACAAAAAATGTAAAAAAATTTGAATTTTCAATAAAATTTCAATCATCCACAGTGTGTAAAGTATTTTTTTTTTTCACATTTTATTATCCGATCCTTTGCGGTTATATTCTATGGGGTAGACTTGGGAACCCATTTTTTTTTTGGGGGGGGGGGGAGAAATTACGTGATTTTAGCTAAACCCCCCCCCCCCCCAAAAAAATCATTGGTGAAACATCATTGTTCACATTATAATTGAAATGTGAACAATAATGCTGCATCAAAAAAAAAAGCACGTTTTTATTTTTTAATTAATTAATTAATTGTTTTTTTATTTTTACACTTTTATTTAACGTTTTTCATTGTCATGTTTGATATCGTTGGAAAGGCCATACTCAGACCTTTCCATCGATATCAGGCATGACCCCCTAGCTGCCACCGATCAGGAGATAGGGGGGTTCTTTGAACCCCTTTATCTCCTGCATGGGATTTCCTTAGGAAATCCCTTTGCAGCTAGGGACTTCCCCAGTTAACTGACATCGTCGCGATGAGTCAGTTGAGGTGGGGGCTGCCATCCAAGATGGCGGCCCCCACCGGAAATAGGCCGCGATCGGGCACAAATTAGTGCCCGGTCGCGACCTGGCAACTCATGGGTTAACCCCCATACATCGCTGGAAAGGTCAGGCTGTGACCGTTCCAGCGATGCTGGCCACAGTCTTGTAGCACCCGGCGATGGGGAGATAGAGGAATCCAAAGGATCCCTCTCCTCCCCTCCAGGCGCTTCCCCATGCTCCGGCGGGGGGGGCTCCTGAAACTGACGTCATCGCGCCAGCGCGATGACATCAGTGCGCCGGGAGGCTAGAAAAGACGCAGATCAGGCTTCATCGAAGCCAGATCTGCGTGGGAGCCGCCGGGGAGGTAAGTATTACTGCCGGCTGGGCTCCTAACGCCGAGGACGTTCCATGCCGTCCTGCGGCGTTAAAGCCCGCCAAATGCAGGACGGCATGGAACGCCCTGCGGTGTTAAGGGGTTAAACTAAAACCAAGCAATTTACAATACATTTAAAATCACACCACACAATATAAATGAACATAAGGTCTCTCCCAAGACAAATTCCTGTCTTTTGGGGTTTTCGCCATGGGAATAAAAATCTTGGGGTTTGACGCGGGGAGCGCTATGTCAGTTCTATGACAATAACCTATTATTATTATCATCATTTATATTGCGCCAACAGTTTCCGCAGTACTTTACAATAACCAATGGAAACAAGACAGAACCGGAACAGAAACGAAAGGTGTAGAGGGCCCTGTTCAGAGGAGTTAACAATCTAGAGGGATTGGGGTGGAGAAAGACGAGTTTTATTGGTTGTCAGGATCACTAGCACTAGTGTTAGAGAAATGGCGAGGACATGGAAGTGGCATCAATCATGATGTGGGGGTAGGTGAGGAAAGGGATAGGTCGGCATCAGTGTTGTGGTACCCTAATATCAAGAGATGGGATGTAAGGGATTTCTTGAAGGCCTGAAGATTAGGGATGAGCTGTTCGGTTCGAACGGTTCGGAGTTCGACCCGAACTTGGCCTGTTCGACTAGAACGCGAACACCGAACATTTCCGGGTGTTCGCCGCAGGTTCGACCACAATGGACCACAATGCATTTTCCCACTGGCCTGAAGCTCGTAATTGGCTACAGCCTTGCACCTGACCACAGGTCTGGTGCAAGATTGGTTCAACACTATGCCACTCACCGCTCAGAGTCCTGATTAGGGATGAGCCGAACACTCCCCGAGTTCGGTTCGAAGCCAAACCCGAACTTTCCAAATGTTCGGATCAGAACCCGAACTCGAACCCCATACAAGTCAATGGGGCTGAAAATTCGGTTTTTAGAGTGCCCTCCAAGAGGGCATATATGCTAGATATTTGCCATAAAAAGTGTATGGGGGTCTGGGTAGTGCCCTGGGGGACAGGAAACAAGGACAAAAAGTAAAAAAAAAACGTTTTTAAAGGGACAGTGAGTTTTCCATGAAATAAGGGTTAAAAATAAAAACGAAAAATTCCTTCAAATATCGTGCGTAGGAGGTCCCCATAACCTGCCCGTGAAGCGGCGGATTTCTAGGATGTATAGAAATATGTAAAAACCAAAAAATGACATTTCAAATGACGGTAAATGCTTTTCCTTTAATCTATCCATAAACAACTGCTTGGGGCGGCAATCTGTATGAAAAGAGGAGACATTTTCGGACACGCAGAAAAAGTTTACTGATTTTTTGGCGGTGAAAAGCAGGAGAATGACTGGAGTATGGAAAATTCTAGACCAAATAGCCGATTTGGAAAGTGAGAAAAATGGGAGAATTTTTCTGGTTTGGCTATTTTGACCTAGAATTTTCTCTTCAGTCATTCTCCTGAGTTTCACCTTTCTCTGAATAACCCTGTCAGGGTTATTCAGAGAGCGGTGTAGAGCAGGAGAATGACTGGAGAATGGAAAATTCTAGGTCAAAATAGCCAAACCAGAAAAATTCTCCCATTTAGGCTAGGGTCAGACTAGCGAATTTTTAACGTGCGTTTAGGCACACTTAATCACGGCCGCACTAGCAGCAAATGACGGGCAATGACAGCCAATATACGAAGTACGGTCGCACGAAAGTCCGGCTGCGCAACGCAAGTGGAAAATGAACGCATTTTTTCGAGAATGCAGAACCGCTAGTACGGACGTACAGAGTGCGCTGCGTCCACTAGCGGCGTGTGTGCGTGATTTGGAGACGTCAGACCCTGCTCATGTCCGGCCAACATAACGTCCAGACACCCAAAGTCTCCTGGTTTGGATCCGTAAAAAATCACGCACAAAAATGCGCATCGTATGACCGTTTTCGCATATTCCGTGAAAAAATAAGGCAATGCGTTCGGACGCACTTTTTGACGGTCGCTGTGAAAAATGCGTTAGTCTGACCCTAGCCTTATCTCACTTTCCAAATCGGGTATTTGGTCCAGATTGTTCTCTTTTCCTGCCATTCTCCTGGTTTTCACCTTTCTCTGAACAACCCTGAGAGAGAGGTGAAAGCCAGGAGAACTGGCAGGAGAAGAGTACAATCTAGACCAAATAGCCAATTTGGAAAGTGAGTTAAATGGGAGAATTTTTCTAGTTTGGCTATTTTGACCTAGAATTTTCACTTCTCCAGTTATTCTCCTGCTTTTCACCGCTCTCTGAATAACCCTGTGAATGTTTAATCCCAAGGTGAAAAATAACATTGCTTAAGGCTGGGGTCAGACGAGCGCAGTTATCACGTCCGTGTTGCCGCACATTTGTACGTACGTGGCAGCATAGCATTCTGACCAATGGAGCCCCACACACGAAGTACGTCCGCACAGAAGTGCAGATGCATGGCGGACGCAGCAAACGAACGCAGGTTAGACAAGAACGTAATACTGCTAGAACGGACATGCGGAGTGCGCCACGTCCGCAACGTCCGTGTAGCTTTGTATGTGAGTGATGAAACGAGATCAGATGGACTGCATTTATACGTCCAGCATTTTTGACGGACAGAATGTTTTTTCATTTTAATTTATTTTCCCTGCTACATCAGTCAAAAAATACGTCAGTGAAAAAAACGGACTGTTTGGCCACTACCTTGTTGTCAGTTAGGCTAGGGTCAGACGAGCGTAATTTCTACGGACTGTACGTCCGTGCAGTACGGACATCGTCAGTACGGATGACGCAGTAGTGGTCACACAGTCCGTTTTTTTCACTGAAGTTATTTTTGACAGATGTAGGAGGGAAAAATAAGTTACAATGAAAAAACATTCTGTCCGTCAAAAATGCTGGACGTATAAATGCAGTCCGTCTGACCTCGCTCCATCACTCACACACAAAGCTATGCAGACGTTGTGGACGTGGCGCACTCCGCACGTCCGTTCTAGCAGTATTACGTTCTTGCCTAACCTGCGTCCGTTTGCAGCGTCCGTCATGCGTCCGCAGTTCAGTGCGGACGTACTTCGTGTGTCAGGCTCCAATGGACTTTCTTTCATGCTATCACGGACGTACTTTTAGGCGCAATCACGGACGTGAACACTACGCTCGTCTGACAGCAGCCTAAGTACGTCCGTACTGCACGGACGCACAGTCCGTACAAAATGCGCTCATCTGACCCTAGCCTTAGATGTTATTTTGAATTTTTTTCAAACACCAGTTAACCACTTGGCTGCTATGGACGCGCTCAGCGCGTCCAGCCAAGTGGTTCTCCTGTGCTATGGACGCGCTGAGCGCGTCCATGCACAGGAGGCAGCAATCCGCCGGATTCCAGCGGATTGCTGCGCCCCCCGGTGCAGGCTGACATCTTGGATGTCAGCCCAGCACTCCGGGACCCCGGCGGAGCAATTAGATGTCATCGCGGCGGCGCGATGCCATCTAATTCAGGCGCCCCCCCCCGCATGTGCGGAGGAAGCGCCTGAAAGGGAGGGGGGAGGTCCTTCGGACCTCTCTCCCTCCCGATCGCTGGGGGGCAGAGGGTTAATCCAGGCACTGTTTAGAAGGGCACAGCCTGCCCTTCCAAGCGGTGGCTGTGATTAACCCCTGGGGAGCCGGATCATGAATCGGCGCTGAAAAGCGCCGGATCGTGATCCTCTCCTGGAGCTGGCCGACATCTTGGATGTCGGCCAAGCCTCCAGGAACTCCCCGTGAGGACTGGCGTCATCGTGCATAGCACGATGACGCCAGTCCTGGAGTTAACCCCTAGTAACCAATTAACCAATGGTGGAGATAGGGGGTACCAATGAACCCCCTATCTCCCGATCCGTGGCAGCTAGGGGTTAATGTTTGATATCGTTGGATCGGCCAGAGCTTGGCCTTTCCAAGGATACCAAACATGAGCATGAAAAATGTTTTTTTTTAAAAAAAATAAAAATATTTAAAAAAAAAAAAATAAACAAGTTTTTTTGGTTTTTGTTTTGTTAATGCAGCAATATTGTTCCCATTTCAATTATAATGTCAACAATAATGCTGCACTAACGATTTTTGTATGTGGTGCGTTTGTTAAAAAAAGCGAAATTTTCCCCAAAAAAAATGTAACGAGACCCCATTTCTAATTTTTTTAACAAGCGCACCCCATACAAAATATAACCGCAAATGATCGCATGTTAAAATGTGAAAAAAAACACTTTACACATAATAAATTATTGAAAATTCTAATTTTATCGTATTTTTGTTATAATATACAGACATGACATAACGTATACATATAATAATGACATATTAGGAATCTGCCAAGTCTGCCGGAAAGAACGATATATAATATGTCTGGGTCATATATCAAAATATGGCTACAAAACGCGGTTAAACATGATGAGCGAAAGCGGTAAAAATGACCTCAGCACAGCGGTGTGAAAAGCCTCAGCAGCAAAAGGGTTAAATGCAGCATATTAGGATGTTTTAGGGAAATTAATTTTCAAATCTCAATCAGAAGCAGACACCACCCCACCCTCAGTATGGTGTACAATGTATCAAAATGATTACCATAACACCTGGTGTTATGCCCATTTGTGAACAGAGGTCATTTAGAGTTGATAATCTTTCCACGTACACATTAGTTTTTAATTCAATATCTAATAAACCGTTGCTTATAATATTCTGCAGTAAAGAGTCTCTTTATTTCTAGATTTTTTAGTATTTTTTTAAGCATTTTCTATACTTTTTTCAAAATTTCTTGTTTTTTTTCGAACTCGAACCGAACACGCCCAAAAAGTTCGAAATTCACGAACTTTCGAACTGCCAAAGTTCGGGTCGAACTCTGAACCGTCCGAACCCGAACAGCTCATCCCCAGTCCTGATTGGGCAAATTTTGCCCACTCATGGGCTCACAGAGCTAAGTCCCGCAGGACACTATATAACGTTTCCACGCGCCGATTCTGCACGCATTTCAGAGGAGATTTTAAAGGAGATAGTTGTGTGTTGTTACTGCCGGTCTGCCACACTACTGGGGGGTCTCATTCCTACCAAATATCAGGGAATTTAGGTGATGTGTGTCTTGTCACTGTGCCAGCAAGTTTTTTTGGGGTTTACAACTTTCTTTGAAACATTTGTGAATTGAGGTGATCTTCTGTGTCTTGTCACTGTGACTCACTGTGCCAGCAAATCTTTTTGGGGCTCACTAATTTCTTCAAACATTTGTGAATTGAGGTGATCTGTGTCTCGTCCCACATCCAGCACCACACATTATTTTGGGGCTCACTAATTTCTTTAAAACATTTGTGAATTGAGCTGATCTGTGTCTCGTCGCACAACCAGTAGCACGCATTATTTTAGGGCTCACTAATTTATTTCAAACATTTGTGAATTGAGGTGATCTGTGTCTCGTCGCACAACCAGTACCACGCATTATTTTGGGGCTCACTAATTTCTTTAAAACATTTGTGAATTGAGGTGATCTGTGTCTCGTCCCACATCCAGTACCACGCATTATTTTGGGGCTCACTAATTTCTTTAAAACATTTGTGAATTGAGGTGATCTGTGTCTCGTCGCACAACCAGTACCACGCATTATTTTGGGGCTCACTAATTTCTTTAAAACATTTGTGAATTGAGGTGATCTGTGTCTCGTCCCACATCCAGTACCACGCATTATTTTAGGGCTCACTAATTTCTTTAAAACATTTGTGAATTGAGGTGATCTGTGTCTCGTCACTGGCTGCCAGCTATCAGTGTGTCTCACTGAGTTATACCAGAGTTCTTTAAATCTTTATACCAGAATTGAATCAGAGTTCTGTATATATTAATCTATATATCACTCACCATGTCTGAAAGAACAAAAAGGACAGGCAGACGCTCCCAGACACAGATAAGAGGGCAAGCAGCCCCTGTGTCGGGAGGCTGTGCCTCTGGTCGTGGTGGACATGGTGCATCCTCTGCAGGGGCACGCTTGTCCTTTCTAACTGATGCTGGCCGTCTTAAGCAGCAGCAACATACAGAGGACTTGGTGGATTGGCTAACCAGGCCATCCTCATCCTCCGAGTCCTCTGCCAGCCAGGCTTCTAGTGCTTTACAGTCCACCTCAGCTGCCAAAGCATCTAATGCAGCCTCCATGTCCACAGCTACTCCTGCCGTAGCCTCGCTATCACACACGGAGGAGTCAGCTGAATTGTTTGACTACAATGAGAGTGACATGCTGCTTGAGGATGCGTAGCAAGTACAGTGCTCTGATTCAATCTCTGAGGTTGAGGAAGGGAGTATATTCAACCTAGAGGAAGGGGGTGCCAGTGATGACACACAAATAACTCGCACTCATGTTGCAGCTGCAGCATATTTCCAAGTTGGCTCCAGTGACGAGGAGGTGAAGATGACAATGATGATGAGGTCATTGACTCCACCTGGGTGCCAGATCAAACAGAGGAATTAAGTAAGGAAGAGGGGGAGGAGGAGGCACAGCAAACACGAGGCACAACATCCTCTGTGACCAACCGTAGCACTAGCCAGTCCAAGGCATCACATGTCAGAGCTGCTCCGGTGCAGAGCGCTGTTGTCTCAAAGAACACATGCTGTTGTCTGGGAGTTCTTTAAGAAATGTGCAGTAGAGCGCAGCGTTGCTATTTGTAATCTATGTCAGATGAGGCTTAAGCGTGGGAAAGATACCGGACACTTGGGTACCACGTGCTTGAGGCGACATATGAACAAGTGCCACACATCCCGTTGGCGCAAAACTTTGCGTAGGTCCTCCTCCTCCTCATCTGTCTCTACCCCCATTGTATGTCCTGCCATGTCATTGCCTACAACCTCCACCGACAGGGATGATGCTACAGTAATGGATGTACCAGCTCCTTCCTCACAATGTGACATCACTCCAGTAGCTGGAGATTTACGCAGTCAGATTACATTGCCGCAGCTGCTGCAGCGAAAGAAAAAATATAGTCCCAACCATCCCCAAGCACAGCGTCTAAATGCCAGCTTAGCAAAATTACTCGCATTGCAGCTCCTGCCTTTCCAGCTGGTGGACTCTGCTCCCTTCCGTGAATTTGCTGAATGTGCTGTACCACAGTGGCAGGTTCCAAAACGCCATTACTTTTCACGCAATGCCATTCCAGCACTATACCAGCACGTGGAAGACAATGTTATTGAGTCATTGGGAAAGGCAGTCAGCAGCGAGGTGCATGTGACTTTAGACACATGGTCCAGCAAGCATGGACAGGGTCGTTACATTTCCTTCACGGCACACTGGGTAACTCTGATCGCAGCTGGGAGTGATCCAAGACGTGGCTCTGTGCTAGAGCTTGTTCATCCACCACACCTCCAGAAAGCTGCTTGTATAAGGTCTTTCTGCTCCACCACCACCACCTCTTCCTCCTCCTCCTCCTCCTTCTCTGTCTCTGGCGAAGTGGCAGTTAAACCGACACCTGACAGGGTCTACGCAATGGCTCAAGTAAAAAGATGCCATACTGTGCTTGAGCTGGTTTGTTTAGGGGACAGGAGCCACACCGGGTCAGAAATTTTGTCAGCTCTGCAGGGGCAGGTGCAGAGATGGTTAACACCACGCCAACTTGAGCTTGGAATGATCGTCTGCGATAATGGCAGCAACCTTCTCTCCGCCCTACGCATGGGTAAATTGACACATGTACCATGCCTAGCACACGTCCTAAATCTGGTGGTACAGCGTTTCCTAACCAAGTACCCAGGGCTGCCAGAGCTTCTCATCCAGGCCAGAAAAGTCTGCAGCCACTTCAGACGGTCATTCCCAGCAAGCGTTCGCCTGGCAGAAATTCAAAGAGAATTCCACCTTCCCACAAACCGTCTGATCTGTGACATGCCCACCAGGTGGAACTCGACATTGGCAATGCTGCAGCGTCTGCACAAGCAGCAGAGGGCCATCAACGAGTACCTGTGTGAGTATGGCACAAGGATAGGTTCAGGTCAACTTGTTTTTTCCCCCCCCCCGCAGTGGCTGATGATCAAGGATGCATGCACTGTACTGTCACCATTTGAGGAGGCAACGAGGATGGTGAGCAGGGACAGTGCATGCATCAGTGACACAATTCCTTTAGTGTTCCTGCTGGAGCACACTCCGGGGAATTATAGATGTGGCTCTAGAGGCAGAGCAGCGGGAGGAAGAGGAGGCCTTCCCTTGCTCTCAAGGCCCCAGTCTTTCCGCAGACAGCATTCCAGTGGGTCCTACTCAGATCAGACAGGAGGAGGATGAGGAGGAGAGGAGTATTTAAGTAGTGGGGGCATTGAAGGTGGGGATTCCTCAAGGGACGGTTTTGTGTGCCCAGAAACAGAAGGGCTAGTGTGTGGCTGGGAGGAGGAAGTGCACGATACGGTCATCCTCATTGACCAGGAAGACTCGGAAGCTAATGCCACCTCCAACCTACGCTGCATGTGCTCCCTAATGATGCAAAGCCTGCTAAAGGACCCCAGGATTTGTGCTATCAAGGAGAGGGATCATTACTGGTTGGCAACCCTTCTTGATCCACGATACAAGGGGAAAGTTGCAGAGCTCATCCTGCCCGCACAGAGGGAGCACAGGATGAAAAAACTTGAGGACGCTCTAAAGCGAAACATGTGTAACACCTTTCCAGGCAATGGTAGATTATCAAGTGCTGGGAGGTATAATGTAATTGGCAAAAATCAGCATGGTTTCATGAAACACAGATCATGTCAGACTAACCTAATTACGTTCTATGAGGAAGTAAGTAGAAGTATAGATCAGGGGGTCGCAGTGGATGTGATTTACTTAGATTTTGCCAAAGCTTTCGACACAGTTCCACACAAAAGGTTACTATTTAAATTAAGAAAAAATGGTCTAGATGAAAATACTTGTTCTTGGATAGAAAACTGGCTAAAAGATAGGGTACAGAGAGTGGTCATAAATGGTACATTTTCAAGATGGACACCAGTGGTAAGTGGTGTCCCTCAGGGGTCTGTTATAGGACCAATACTATTCAATTTATTTATAAATGACCTTGAGATAGGCATTGAAAGTCATGTATCAGTGTTTGCAGATGACACAATGCTAGGAAAAGAAATACAATGTGAGCAGGATGTTACTTCGCTGCAGAGGGATTTAGATAGATGAAATTTAATCTAGATAAATGTAAAGTTATGCACTTTGGAGTGAAGAACACACAAGCAATTTATACCCTAAATGGTACGGAGTTAGGGAAATCCAAGCAGGAGAAGGATTTGGGAATAATCATAGACTTCAAACTAAGTAACAATGTGCAATGTCAAACAGCAGCCGCCAAGGCCAGCAAAGTACTGGCATGCATTAAAAGGGGAGTTCACTCACGGGATGAAAACATAATTTTGCCTCTGTATAAATCAATGGTCAGGCCGCACCTTGAATATGCCGTGCAATTTTGGGCACCTGTCTTAAAAAAAGATATTATATCGCTAGAAAAAGTGCAGAGACGGGCAACTAAATTAATAAGGGGGATGGAAGGGTTAAGTTATGAGGAAAGACTAACAAGCTTAAACCTGTTTAGTTTAGAGAAAAGGCGCCTTAGAGGGGATCTGATAACCTTATATAAATATATACGGGGCCATTATCAACCATTGTCTGATAACCTATTCATTAACAGGACTATACATAGGACAAGGGGTCATCCATTTAGACTGGAAGAAAGAAAATTTAGCTTAAAGCATAGGAAGGGTTATTTTACGGTTAGAACAATAAAGCTGTGGAATTCTCTGCCTGTTGAGGTGGTTGGGTCAGAGTCTGTACAGACTTTTAAAAAACGTCTGGATGACTTCCTGCAGACACAGAATATTAAGGGTTATAATATTTAATATGTGGGTAAAAGCTTCTTGATCCAAGGAGAAATCTGACGCCATTCTGGGGTCAAGAAGGAATTTTTTCCCAGTATGTTGCATATTGGCAAGCATTCAGACTGGGTTTTTTGCCTTCTTTTGGATCAACAGCAGTAGGTTATGTGGGAGAGGCTGAACCTGATGGACGCATGTCTTTTTTCAGCCTATATAACTATGTAACTATGTAACTATGACACACGTGCTTCTGAGGCTGCGGGTGATCAGAGGAATAGTGGTGAAGTCCAGGGCCGCTTGACTGATGCTTTTTTAATTTTTTTTAGTCCTCAACGCCCAGGGATGTCAAATGTAGGCACCCATTGCCAGCGTCTTCACCATATGGTGCAGGACTACCTAGGGGCAAGGGCAGACCTGGATACGTTTCCAGCAGATGATCCACTGGCTTACTGGGTGTTGAGATTGGATCACTGGCCAGAACTAAGCCAATATGCTATGCAGCTACTAGGTTGCCCTTCCTCTAGCCACTGGTGTATTTTGGCCTAGGCCAACAAGGCCTAGGACGGCACTTTCCAGGGGGCGGCGGCCCGCCGGGTGGCCCCACCCCTAAAAAAAATATTATTTTTTTTACTTTTGCAAACTATTTTACCAGGAAGGAAACATTGAGATGTCACTAATTTTCAAGTATGTCCTGGGTAGGCAAGGCCTAGGCTTTCACTTTCCAGGGGGCAACAAAAAACCTCACCATTAATTGGGTTACTCACAGAGCACCGAAATGACGCCAACATTTTGGTGTTCTGTAGTTCCCTGCACTTCGGGGAATAAAATTTCCCCACCCTGCAGTGAATTCACTATTCACCGCAGGGTCCCCAAAGTGCATGTAGTCGGCCGCTGTATGCTGCCACCGCAAACAAATGGCCTGCTGTTTTCAAAAGAACTACTGAACGAAAATGTCTGGAATTTACATATAAGATCCTATGATTGATAATAAAAAGTTCTGTTACAGAAAAAGAATAACCGCTATTAAAAAAAGGGGGGGGGGATTTTACCCAAAAAATTCAGAAAAATTACTAAATGGTACTAAAAAAAAAATCAATAAATGAATAAAGACTTTTTACTGCAGATTAAAATAATAAGTGGTTTATTAGATATTGCATAAAAACGGGAATATTTTTAACATTGAAACCTATGGGGTTCGCCTTAATAAACCTGCTGATTGAAACCACCTAACATCAGGGCATTTCACTGACATTTCTCTGCTGTTTGGTGTTCTCTAAATAGATTAACCATTGCTTCTCTATGGGGATTTGCACTGCCTTCAAACAGCACCATACTTGCTTTCAGTTCGCCAAACTTGTGTGTGAGCATATCACCAGAGCAGTGGTGTACCAGGTACCAGGTACCAGTGATTATTGGGGTGTCATTAGGGGGTACTGGGAGGTGCCACTGTCACTGTGTGTCAGCTTTGAGCTGTGTTCTCAAACCACGAGCAGCGGAGCATGGCGTTTGCATACGGAATAAAATCAAATAGAATAAAAATCCCCCTCTCCTCCCTCTGTAGCTCCTCCCCTGCCCTACAGCAGCTTTAGGAGAGGGGAGGGGATTTGATTTGTGTCCAGAGAGAGAAGATGACAGTAAACGGCAGGTAAAGGGGGGGTATCAGCACAATATGAAGCCCTGTCTGCTTACTGCTGTTTAAATTGGACCTTTCCTTAACCAGCACTGCAGTGATAGAAATTTGTCATTGAGCTGCCTGGCTCCTGGTGAGGCTGCGTGCGTGCAGGTCACACTTGGTCCGGCCAGTCAGGTGGTACTGAGTCTCAGTACCACCTGACTGGCTGAACCACGTGACACGCACGCACGCAGCTGCCCGCCCTTTCGTTAAGATGAACTGTCTATTCTGGACTGAACACCCACCGGGAAGGGAATCAAAGCCACGGTGCACCCTCTGGCAGTGGCACCCCACTGCTGACAAGATGGCTCCACGCACAGGCACAACTGCGATCCTAACGTGGCCTGGAGGGACCTCCTGCTGAGTCTGTACACAGTCCTTGCTGACTCTGCACACAGCCCTACTGCGGACGGAGGCCGGTAAATGTAGAATAAATAATTGCTGTGTGCTCATATACACTCGGTTTGCTGGGAGTTTTATTGCACTGGATTCTGATACGCTGACACACACCACACATTGCATTGCTGGCAGTTTTATTGCAGTGGATTCTGATGCACTCATACACACCGCACATTGCATTGCTGGGAGTTTTATTGCTGTGGTTTCTGATACGCTGACCCGCACATTGCATTACTGGGAGTTTTATTGCTGTGGATTCTGATACACTCATACACACTGCACATTGCATTGCTGGAATTTTTATTGCTGTGGATTCTGATACGCTGACACACACCAATCATTGCATTGCTGGGAGTTTTATTGCTGTGGATTCTGTGATACACACTGCATAGTACTGTGAGTTTTATTGCCTTGGAGCTCTGGGATACACTCATACACACTGCACATTACTGTGAGTTTTATTGCTGTGCAGTTCTGTGATATGCTCATACACAGTGCACATTTCTGTGGGTTTATTGCTGTGCAGCTCTGTGATACGCTCATATGCAGTGCACGTTTCTGTGGGTTTTATTGTTCAACCAATTAGAGCGGCTGTGATCCAGTATACTTGACATGCATGGCTGTTCTTTGTAAAAATGCTTGAATTTAAACATTTCATAATTTTATTTATCTCAATAGATACATTTGAAATGGTATACAAAATATACAAGTAGGCGCTTGGTATCCACTTTTAATATAAAGAGAGGAAAAGGCGGAGCTCTAAGAGGAAAAGGTGGAGCTCTAAGAGGAAAAGGTGGAGCTTAAAGAGGAAGGGTGGGGATTAACCAGGAAGAGGTGTGCCCTTGACAGGAAGGGGTGCCTCAAATTTAAATTAGGGGTGCACGAGTTTAGTCAGGCCTAGGGCAGCACAAAACCTAAATACACCACTGCATCTAGCGTGCTTTCCGAAAGGACGTTCAGTGCCGCTGGAGGTTTTGTCACAGACAAAAGAGTGCGTCTGTCCACCGACTCTGTAGACCGGCTGACATTTATAAAAATGAATCAGTCCTGGATCAGCAGTTATCAATCCCCTGATGCTGACGTAACGGAATAGATCGGGGATGTCTTCTGCATTCACAAAACCTCCAGCACTGAACTCTTCCACAATGCCACAAAAGGGTTACGATGTGAATGCACTTGCTGCCATGAAAGGCACAATATTTGGCTGCACTGACGCCTGTGCCAGATTTATATCAATTTAATTTTTTGAACCGCAGGGTCCAACCCTGCACTCTTCCACAATACCACAGAGGGGTTACTGTATGATGATAACTGCTGGCCTGGCATTAAAGGCACAATATCTGGGTGCACTGACGGACCATTAACAGATCAAAAACTTTTCAATATAGGACCACATGGTTCACCCCTGCATTCTTCCACAATACCACAGAGGGGTTACTGTATGATAGTACTTGCAGGCCTGGCACCAAAAGCACAATATCTGGGTGCACTGCCACTGACGCCTGTATCAGATTCATATCCTCAGAGGGGTTACGGTGTGACGGCACTGTTGGGGATGCTAAAGGACCAATTTTAAAGCACCTATTGTTACTTTCATCCAAAGCCTGCATATATTTCACAATAATTTAGCCAAAAAAATCAGTAAACTTTTTCTGCGTGTCCGAAAATGTCTCCTCTTTTCATACAGACTGCCGCCCCAAGCAGTTGTTTATGGATAGATTAAAGGAAAAGCATTTACCATCATATGAAACGTAATTTTTTTGTTTGAGTGTTTCTATACATCCTAGAAATCCGCCACTTCACGGGCACGTTATGGGGACCTCCTAGGCACAATATTTTAAAGGAATTTTTGGTTTTTATTTTTAACCCTTATTTCATGAAAAACTCACTGTCCCTTTAAAAACGTTTTCTTTAACTTTTTGTCCTTGTTTCCTGTCCCCCAGGGCACTACCTGGACCCCCATACACCTTTTATGGCAAATATGTAGCATATATGCCCTCTTGGAGGGCACTCTAAAAACCGAATTTTCAGCCCCATTGACTTGCATTGGGTTCAAGTTCGGGTTAGGACCCGAACAAATGGGAAGTTCGTGTTCGGGCTCGAACCGAACTCGGGGGGTGTTCAGCTCATCCCTACTGAAGATTAGGGGAGAGTTTGATAGGGTGAGGTAGGTCATTCCACAGCACTGGAGCTGCCATTGAGAAGTCTCGGAGGTGAGAGCTGGTGGTGCAGATGGAAACTGAGGATATCACATTGTATATAAATCACCAGCACTGATTCCTTTTCCCAAATATTCATGCACTGCATCCTGTTCATCTATTACCAAGATATCACATTGTATCTAAATCTCCGGAACTGATTCCTCTTCCCAGATGTTTCTGCACTGCAACTTTTTTCAATGTAACCTAGATATCACATTGTATTCCGGCCATTGCACCTCTCCAGTAAGTGTCCTTGGGCAAGACACCTAATGGTACATACTTGCTACCACACAATATCGGCTGTGGAGTCCAGTGGTAACGTCTCTGCTCTTCGACAATGGAGAAGCAAGTCAAAATCCCGTTCAGCACATCCCTCCAATACAACTGTGGAGAAGCAAGTCTCAACTTTATGAGAAACAGGTTCAACCTAACCACCAGGTCGCTGCTCTACAATCATGGAAAGTCGACCCGATCCCACTCAGAAGATGCCACCAGCGAGTGTCCTTGGGCAAGACACCTAACCATATGGATGCGCCAACCTCACAAAATACTTGTACATCTCATAGATTGTAAATTCCCTTGGGAACAGGGACCCCCTGAATCAGGCCGCATCATCCATGTGTGGTATTCTAATGTATCAACCCCTTGTACACTGATCTTGTAAAGCACTGCGGAATATGTGGCGCTATATAAATAAAGGATAATAATTGTATATAAATCTCCGGAACTGATTCCTCTTCCCAGATGTTCCTGCACTGCAATATTTCCCCATGTAACCTAGATACCACATTGTATATAAATCACCGACACTGCATCGTATTCACAGATTCTCCAGAAATCACACTGTATACATCATCTACTTTGAATTTCGGTTGCTTTTCATACAATTAGTTGGAATTATACCAAAAAAGTTTGTGCCGAGAAGTGCTAGGGAAGAAACAACACACTGCACTAATATACGTACCTGTACACTCCTATTCCGTCTCCTCCTGAGGACGTCTTAATGTGGTAAAAAAACAACAGTATACCTATGTAGAATGTAAAACACGAACTAAAAAGTCCATAGCATAATACAGTATATCACTGGTGTATATAATCCCACTGTAGAAACGCACTCAAAAAGGTGATAAATTAATGGTGCTTATCACAAATAGAGGTTACCCCTCTTGGCGTGTGTGGGCGCCAGGCACCATTCATGACAGCAGCAAACGCGTCAGTTCATAAGCAGCGACAGTAATGGCGAAAGTGACAGGAACAATGGAGGCAAGCACAGCAAAACAAGATGTGGTGCGATTAAAAAAGAATTTATCCATTAATATGTAAAGCCGTATAATTCAACGTGTTTCGTTTGTCACAGCCAACTTCGTTACAAATTAGTTGATATTGTCGGATGCATCAGGCTCTCACGTACCGTACCACTCTCCCGTGGCCACAGGACAAGCCTTTTTTCAGTTTGGAAACGATCAGGAGAGGGACTAAGGGACATGGGCATTTACTGCAATCAAAGGGCAGTTTTTTGTGGTGCATTTGCTCTTTAACCCCTTGGCTGCAGATGATGTGTGGGGAACGTCATGGGGTTCTGCAGCAAAAGCATTACCTTTCCTATGTGGTCAGGGTCCCACGGTGGTCTGACTCCACATACTTGAAAAGGAGAGAAATCTCAATGTATCCTTCCTGGTAAAATACTTTATAAATAAATAAGTTAGACCATTCCATGGGACCCCTGCCTGTGCACTGACATATTTTTCAGACCCCCCTTGGCAGTGTGCCTGAAGGGAAGTTGCGGCCCTTTGGACCCCTCTATCTCCCCGTCTGCAAGGAGTAGAGCTACAAGTAAGGCATCCCTGGAAAGGTCACAGTCTGACCTTTCCAGCAAAGCTGATCTTAACCCCTATCCTGCCAGTACCACGGTCAGGGTGCCAAATTGTGGTCTTCTCTAAGTGGGGGCTGACATCTTGGATGTCAGCACCGCCTCTGGGGCCTTGTCCATTGACTTATTCGCGGATGGACCCTCATATCTCCCAATCAATAGCGGCTAGAGGGTCATCTTTGGTATTGTTGGTTGGAAAGGCCAGGGCATGGTCTTTCCAATGACACCAAACATGACCTGGTTATGTGTAACAGTAAAATAAGTAATACATTTTTATGTTTATTTTTTATTTATAATGCAGCACCATTGTTCACTTTTCAATTACAAGGTGAACAATGATGCTGCACTAATTCACCTAATTTCTCATGATGACATTTTATTTATTTTTGTTTTAGTTACTGTATTTTTCTGTGAAAATAAGCTACTTTAAGAGGTTCCCATTTCTAAGCTTTTTAACAAGAGTACCCATAGAATATATAACCGCAAAGGCTCGGATGATAAAATGTGAAAAAAATAATTTTACACGCTGTAGATCAGTGGTTCCCAACCGCGGTCCTCAAGTACCCCTGACAGGTCAGGTTTTAAGGATTATCTTGGGGAAATACAGGCTGAATCATATCACCTATGCTGTGCTTTACATGTCCTGCAAACCTGGCCTGTTAGGGGGTCCTGAGGACCGGAGTTGGGAACAACTGCTGTAGATGATTAAAATTGTAATGGAAATTCACATTCTTTTAAATTTTTTGTTATATGTATACATCATGCCCTGGCAGAATGCTATAACAATGATATATTATCAATCTGCTGAAAAAAAAGATTTATAATGTGTCTGGGTCATGTAATAAAACATGGCTTCAAATCGCATTTAAACATGATGAGCACAAACGGTCAACATAAGCTCAGCACAAAGGGGTGACATGGCTCAACAGTGAAGGGGTTAAAACTGGATGATAACATGTTACAAGTGATCAAAATAGAACCTTCTCTCAAACACACAAGATACAAAACTCGTTACAGGGAACGACGTCTCACCACCTCCATTTTTGAAGAAAGTGATTTACGGTGAATAATTAAACTGAATTGCCTTTCCATGATGCTAAAGATAAATCTAATCTGAGAATGAGTTTATTGAACTTTCCAGCCTTGCTGCCCCTTATCAGACATACTTTCTAAATATAACCAGCGCGAATGGTTAATAGGTGTCCAGTACAGCCGAGGAGAACGCGAACGCCTTTAATGTCTGCTAAATGCATCTTCCCAAATTAGATCATTTAAGCTCTACAGGAGGGGAAGCAAATCACTCGAAGGGAAACTGTGCCATCATTATAACTATAGGAGGCAAATGACAGCCATCTGATTCCCTGAAAAATGTGACTGACCAGTCATTTCAACAGAATCAATAAATAATTAGATTTGCTCATTAAATAGCAGCTATTAATTCAGAGTTGCTAACTGTAGGCTGAAGTCAACCAAATCATTAAAAGATATTTTTTATTCTTCAAAGTAAAACAGATTTGTCTATATATTTAATACATTTGTGTCAACATACAATGATGGTCAAGGGAATATCCCACTATTAATACTACTGTAATGGTAATTGTGACAGACTCAGCTGTCTCTGGAGCAGTTGGAGGAACCTGGGGGTTAGCCTCCTTCCTACGGACTATGGGCCAAGGTGCTATCGGCGGTTTGCCAAATGGAATGCCCAGGGAATCCAGGATTTATGTTGACTGTGTCTCGGGAAAAATGTGTCTACACTCAATTACGTGATTATTATCAGTATCGGAACTACTTAACCCCGGATCAATCCGGCTTTCGTCCAAAACATTCAACCACAACTTCCCTTTTAAAAGTCTGCAATGATATCCAAGCTGGGATGGAACAAGGAGACCTAACTGGAGCCATCTTCCTTGATCTTGCCAAGGCCTTTGACACAGTAGACCATGGCATCCTATTACAAAAACTTAAAAACTCTGGCATTGGTGATCGCACGTTAACCTGGTTTCAATCATATGTATCCGACCGATCAAAATATGTGTCAATTTCTGGCAGCTCCTCCCTCCCCCTCCCTGTCACGTGCGGTGTACCCCAAGGCTCAATACTAGGCCCCCTGTTATTCACAATATTCATAAATGATCTGCCCAACGTCTGCAAAGCCTCAACTGTACATATGTACGCAGACGACACCGTAATCTATACCAGCAAACCAAATCTCCCGCAGCTGGAGGCCGTGCTGCAAGAACAATTCACAGAGGTAGAAAAGTGGATCAAAGATAACAAACTTTATCTAAATACTGACAAAACGGTAACAATGCTCTTTGGAACAAAACCTAAACTACAGAAATTGCAAACACCCCATCTATGTGTTGGGACAAGATCAAATGACACGCTGACCACAGTCACTTCTCTCAAATACCTAGGTATGTGGTTAGACCCAAATCTATCCTTTGGCCCCCACATCGAAAAACTCTCGTCCAAACTCTACCCCAAACTAGGTGCCCTGTACAGAAACAAATCCTGCCTGAACCCCACGGTAAGAAAGCAGATTGTACAACAAATGCTTATGCCGGCTATTGAATACGGAGATGTAGTGTATGCAGCCGCCCCGCAAACACACCTTCAGAAACTTTCTACATTGTAGCACAAAGCGGCAGAATGACTTATACAATGTAACTACATGACCCACCATTGTGACATGTTAAAAGAGCTAAACTGGCCATCGCTGGAATCTAGACGCACCCTTCACCTTTCCAAACTAGTGTTTAAGAGCTTTTCTGGGAAGCTACCACCCTACCTGAATAGGCTGCTTCCCTCAGCAGTTCCCTCATCCTATAACCTCCGATCCAGGACCAGCACCTCACTTGCAATACCGCAATACAAAAAGAAAGTGGCTCGATACGCTTTTTCCTACAGAGCACCGCAAATATGGAATAACCTCCCAGACACCATCAAATCTTCCCCCAGTCTAAAGTCCTTTAAGAATTCCCTATTAACATACCTCAATACGGAATGCACCTGTAAACATGTAACTTAATGACTATATATACAGAATGCACCTGTAAACATGTAACGCAGTGACTATATACAGAATGCACCTGTAAACATGTAACATAGTGGCTATATACAGAATGTACCTGTAAACATGTAACAGTGACTATATACAGAATGCACCTGTAAACATGTAACGCAGTGACTATATACAGAATGCACCTGTAAACATGTAACATAGTGACTACAGAATGCACCTGTAAACATGTAACATAGTGGCTATATACAGAATGTACCTGTAAACATGCACACTGGGAACACACCACCAGATTTGCCGTTTTGGAGAGGCTCTGACCAAGTCATCTGGCCGTCATTATTTGGCCCATGTCACAGTCACTCAGATCTTTTTGCTCATTTTTCTGTTTCCATTACATGAACTTCAAGAACTGACTGTTCACTTGCTCCTAATATTGTAAGGTACCAGCGTGACAGGTAAGATTCCGAACCCAGGATGCAGTGACACACGGAGACCAGGTTAGGGAAAACAGGGGTTTATTGTAGGATTCAGATAAATAATAAGTCCAGGTTATGCAGGATGCAGGGCAGAACTTAAAGATGAAAGAGACCAACTGGAATATGGAATTTTGGTGGATACGAGGGGATGCAGGAAACAATACAAGAAGACACAGAGGGCAGACACACGGAGGAGACTTACTGGGGATACGAGACAGGACAGGAAAAGGGCTGGATGGTTTCTTGAATAGCTGAGGAATCAGGAGACAGTTGATCAGCGGGAAACCAGGATGCAGGGATCTAGGATGAAGTCTCTGGATGGCTCGGGAGACTTGATGCAGATGGGAAGCACAGGATAGATTCTGGATCAGTGTGCTTGGCTTGCTGGCTCAGGAACCATAATGCAGAAGCATTGTCTTCTGGGTGCTCCACCCTTAAGTAGGGATTAGTCTCTGTGTAGATTAGAGGCACCTGTTATGCCTGCAGTCTGAGAGCAGGGTGGGACATAGGATACGCCGTCTTGTGGAAGTGCTGCCCTGCATTCAGGACAACGCAGCACCAGGTTTTCCTTTCTTCCTTTTACGGCGGGCTTTACGTGGGGTGCTGGGGGGCTCCAGACAGGGGTCCTGACAAATATATCCCACCCGCTACAATATATCCCACGCTGTGACAATATATTCCACGCTGTGACAATATATCCCGTCCCATGACAATATATCCCACCCCTTTACAGTATATCCCACCTCGTGACAATATATCCCACCCCATAATATATTCCATCCCGTGACAATATATCCCACCCCGTGACAATATACCCCCCGTGACTATCCCCATGACAATATTTCCCACCCTGTGACAATATATCCCACCCCTTTACAGTATAAACCACGCTCCCGAACCGAATCTCCTCAGCCAGAAGACGAATGCCACCCGCACTCCGCTCCGTCCGCGGTGTCCTTACACGAGGTCCTTCTCAAACACACTTGCCACCGGAACAGCTCAGCGGGATACACTCCAGATCGATGTGCACTTTCCCCAATCACTCCAGCAATAGATGCCGCCGATTCTCAGCGCTCCAACTTGCACAGATCCCGGAAGGTGTCTCTCACGCGACTGTCTCTGTTCACCGCTTCTCTCGTTCTCCACCAGCTGCACACGAGGCTCTTCACTTCCTGGCGCCAGCGTGCTTGCTTCCTTCCTTTCTACCCAGGGGGTTCTGGGGGATGTAGTCCTTTAGTCCATTATAGTACATTACGCTCTAGCTCTTTCTAGACGCAATATGGTTTCAGTTCTCAGAGCCAAGTTAAATACAGTGCTAAAATAGCAAGTCATAAAAAAAAGAACGATTGGCCTCTCGGGCTTCCATACAAACCTCTTGCTGAATGAATAAATCTTTTCATGTCATAAAATAGTATACTTTAAAAATTGGTAACATTGCATAAACTGGTCAGACAAGTAACGTTTTATTTTCAAGACTATCAGGGTTATCCAAAGAGATTCGAAAAGTCACCGCACGTTCGGTGACTTTTCGTTCTCTTCAATTCGGTTCCTTTTGCCGATTGCATTTCGGTGACCCTGCGGTGTATTCAGCAAGCACCACAGGGTCCCCAAATTGCAGGGAAAAGCTGCCGAAAACCTGACGAAAACTAACCGAATGCACGCTGAAAACAAGCAAAAACAACTGGATTAACCTTCGAAAAAGCCGAACAGGAGCCGAAAAGGAGCCGAATCACACAGAGCCGAAGCAGCTGTGACGTAGAGGAGGCAGTGAATAAATTAGAAAAACCATTTGTATGAATCTGGGAAAATGAAACGCTGTTTGCAAAGAAACTACTGAGCGAAAATGTCTGAAATTTTCACAGGAGGTCCAGGGAATGATAATAAAGAGGGCTGTTACAAAAAAAATAAGTAAACTGAAAAAAAAAATTAAAAAAAAATCGGACTTTTTTAAAAAAAAAAAAAAATCTGAAAAATGCTTAAAGTATCCTAAAAAATCAATGAATAAAGAGACTTTTTGCTGCAGAATTTTATAATGAACGGTTTATTAGATATTGAATTAAAACGGGAATATTTTTAACATTGAAGCCTATGGGATTCTCCTGAATAAATTTGCCGAATTAAACCACCGAATGGCAGGGCATTAGGGGAACCTTTCACTGCTGGTTTGTGTTCTCTGAATAGACGAAGCAGTGCTTCTCTATGGGGATTTCTTTGCCCTCGAACAGGGACCGAACAGGCACCGTATGTGCAGGCAATTCGCCAGGATTTGGCGAATTGCCTGCTCTCTGGATAGCCGAATGGCCAGGAAAGGTAACCGAACGCTGATTTTCAGCGTTCGGTTACCTTTCTCAAGCAATTCGAATCTCTTTGGATAACCCTGTTGGTTTTGACTTTCATATTTTCTTTGCTGTAATCTTTTCGAGTTGCCAAATTAAATTTCACGTAACAGTTTTACTTTCATTTCCTGAGGGTCTTTTGTATTACAAAATTAGATATAATCAATTTCTATTAACAGCACTCGGTGTCTCCATAAAGCATATTTATCCGGGTAACCGCGTGCGTTACAGAAGCACAAGCTCATTTATTAAAATATCATATTTTTCTGTTCTTGCAGGAACAAAGAAAACGAACAAACATCTTGATCCAGCGTCTCGACAGCCTACAACATAATCTCGCTGGATAATTAAATTCAATATCAGTGCTGATGAGAATTGCTTTTTTTTTGATGTGTGGTAAATCTTTCAAAATTAAATTAGATTAATAAAACTATTCTTTATCCCCAAGCAAAAAAAAAATGGAATGAAAGATGTTTTCATGCTTTAGTCCTCATAGTGCAGTGTTACAGCTTAAAATAAACCAAAATTCCAAATCAGGAGTTTCCGGTCTATTAGCAACTCATGTATCACCTTCATTGCAATATCCAATATTAAGCTCGATTTAATTCCATCGGACATTATTTTGAAAAAATATCGTCTGCTTTCGGACTAACTGCTGATGATCACCATACAGGGTTATTCAGAGAGAGACGATCTGGCCCCGAAATTGCACCGAACAGTGAATTTCCCTGTACGGTGCAATTTCGAGTCTATTCGGCTATTCAGAATGCAGCAGTTTGCCAAATTTTGTCAAATTACCAGCGAAATACAGTGATCTTCAGCAGCAGTCAAATCCCCCATAGAGAAGCAATGGTTAATCTATTCAGAGACACCGAACAGCAGAGAAATGTCAGTGAAATGCCCTGATATTCAGTGGTTTCATTCGGCAGGTTTTTTCAGGAGAATCCCATAGGTTTCAATGTGAAAAATATTCCCATTCTTATTCAATATCAAACCATTTATCCTTTAAATGTGCAGCAAAAAGTCTCTCTGCTGTTTTAGGCATTCTTCAGGATTTTTTCACCCCAATTTCTTTCCCTGATTTTTTTTTATGTAATAGTGTCTTTTTTCTGTAACAGACCTTTTTATTATTATGCATAGTATTTTATATGTTAATTCCAGACATTTTCGTCCAGTAGTTTTTTTGCAAACCGTGGTGGTTTTTTGTCACCCCGTTCGTTGGCATGTCGGCTTTTACCGGCGGTTGGTCGGCGCTCTGTTCAGCGGATCGTCGGCTTTTTTCGGACGCGTTCGGCGAGTTTGCGGCAGCTTATCGGATCTGATTTGATTGGATCTGAAAATTTCTGCCGGTTCCCGGCGGCTTATCGAATCAGATCCGATAATTTCAGCGGTGTTGTAGCGGTTGTTTTTTTTAATCGGCGGTTTTGTTTAAACAACTCTTAACAGCAGCACTACTGGTTTTCTTTCTTAAAATGACTAAACTTCAGCTATTCTCCATTCAGCGTTGTTCTGTCGCTCTTTGTAATATCGGTGAATGTACTACAGCGATTTTTAAAGTGCCAATATCCATGGAAACAATGCTGAAAAAAATGGTAAGAAATTAAGAATAATGCTGGACATCTTCAACCGAAACTACACTGAATAACTGTGGTAGGAGCAATGGTGGAAACACTGGTAGAAACCACATGGAAAACTACATTGTGAATTACACTAGGTAACTTCGGCAGAAAATATGTTGGCAAGAACCATGAACTAAAATGGCAGATTCCTGAACAGAGGTGGCTGTATAATTAGGCAAAATAGACAATTGCCTAAGGCCTCACTCAAACAGGGGCCTCACATGATGGAATTTATATGGAATGTAAGTGTGCACATGACATGCAACACAAATATACTCCAGTATACAAATACTACCATCTTCACAGAGTGCTTGGGGAGCGTTTAAAATGTATTGGGTGAATGTCTCTACTTTTTTTCTGTTAAAAGGAGCCCCAACTAAAGCCTCACTAACTCTAGGGACACTTCTGACAGAGAACACACCATTATTTCATCGTTCTTAATGCAATGGAAGAACGGTGGTTAGTGAAGTGTGTTTGTTATTTCGTTTCTCAGATTATATTGCACAGTCTGAAAGCAGGAACAGAATACAGACAATCTGGTTCCTGGTCGTAACCGGATCGCAGTCCGTCAACAAGCAAAGCTACATTTGTAGTCAACTAGGAAGCAAGTTTCTGGACTAGTAACAGTGCTTTGTTGTCAATTCATGGGCTTAGGTCTGGATTCAATGTACATGTCTGTGGTCAATCAATTGACTCCGATCTGGGCTTCATGTGTAGGTTGTAGTCGATCAATGTTCAGAGGTTAGAAATGGCAGCATAGGTACGTAAAAACTCAATACACAAAAGTCTGGCCTGAAGAAACAGATTTGCTGTCAATCAAAAGTAACAGACCCGGACTGAAGATACATTTTTGTCGTTACCCTAAAGCAATTGGTCTTGGGTGGTGGAGTAGGTTTGTAGGCATTCAATGGTCAGAGGTTTGACCTTGATGTACAGCTTTGTGGTCAATCAACAGGGTGACATCTCGTCCAATGGAACATACTTGTCGTTAATCGATAGACAGAGATCTGAGCTTATAGTTTGTATGCAATTAAAGGTGATGGGGTTAAAAAGGTGACCACAGGTTTCTAGTCATCAACACAAAAAGGCCTGGGCTGAAGTTACAGGCTTGTAGTCAATCAATAATGAGTGTTCTTCGCTGATGTTAAAAGTTTGTTGTTTATTGACAGGAAAGGATCTGGGCTGGTGGCTCAGGTTCATAGTCAATCAATAGGGAACCTTTTGGGCAATCAACAGGTAGAGGTATGGGCTTCATATGGTTTGTAGTTGAACAATAAGTAGGAATGGGCTCCATGTCCTTTATAGTCAATCAATAGGGAGAATTATGAGCTTCATATGGTTTGTGTTCGATTAATAAGCAGAGGTATGGGCTCCATGTGGTTTATAGTAGGTCAATAGGTAGGGATGGGCAGCGTGTGGTTCGTAATTGGTCAATAGGTAAAGGTTTGGGCTCCATGTGGTTTGCAGTCGATCAGTAGGTAGAGGTCTGGGCTGGAAGCATATGTTTATATTCATTCTGTAGGTGAAGTCTGTCAGGCCTGAAGATACATGTTCATCACTACTCGATAGGAAAGGATCTAGGCTGGGGCCACAGGATCGTAGTCAATCAACAGCGAACACTCTGGGCTGAACGTATATGTAGTGAAGCAATAGAGAGAGGTCTGGACTTGCTGCTTTGATTTGTTTTGTCAATGTTCAGATTTATGGACTAAAGGACGGAGTTGGGAGGTTAACTAGCATTGGTTCCAGTTTATTCTTTTCATTTGAAGCAAAAAAGTCTCTTTTATTAATTTATTGTTTTAGAATTTTTTAAGGTATTTTTCTGGATTTTTTTCAGTGAAATTTTTGATTCTGATTTTCTTAAAATGTTTTTTTTATTTTTAATTCTGTAACAGACCTTTTCATTATTATTCATAGGACCTCATTTATTATTTCTCATGCATTTTTTGTTTTAAACGCCTTTCAAAAATTGAGTTTTTTTTATTATTATTTATCACTGTTTGGCGGCTTTTATCGGCAGCGTTCAGCGGCTGTTCGACTTTTTGCGGTGTTCTGTTCGGCGGCATTCTGCGGTTTTATCAGATGGGTACGGCGGTTTATTGGATGCGTTCAGTGATCTAATCAACGGGTCGTCGGGTACGTTTGGCAGATCCCTTCAGCGCACTTCGGGACCCGACGGTGAATGAAGAATTCACCGCAGGGTTGGCAAATTGACCTCGTCGAAGGGTGCTAAACAAGAGAGCACCAAAATTTCGGTTATCTCTGAAACTCTCTTTGAAACTCATCCTTTGCCCTTCTCACCTCCGTTTGAACACGCAATCGTGACGGCGCTTTATTTCAGAAAAATGAAAATAAAACTTTACGGCCCTATTACATTCTTCGCGCAGTGCGTTTTGCGCGCGCAAATGCGCATTTGCGCGAGGGGCAAAACCCTTTGCGCTGAACGTCGTATTACAACGTTCACGCAGACGATGCGCATTTTCGTTTAATGCGGATGGCCCTGCGCGAGCGTGATGAACTGTGTGTGTCCTATACTTAACATTGTGAGCGCAAATTCATTCGTGCGCTGGTACGCGGATGGTATTTCAATCGATGCGCATTTTTTTACGAATGACGTTTATGCGCATAATTTTAACGTCTTTGAAAAGCTGGTGGTAACGGCAAATCGGAACGTTTTTACCAAAACGTAAAACACCAGCACGAAAAAAAAAATACAGCACAGTATAGTTACACATTCTACACATACCCAAACAATAAAATTGTGAATTCGTGCGTGTATTTTTTTATTGCTGCAGCATATATACTCAGATTTACTTTGACAGGCGTAAAAACTTAAGTGAGTCAATTAAGGTAAATTGATGTCAATTAACCCCTTCACTGCGGTGGACGCGCTGAGCGCGTCCTCCCTTTGGGGCCAGCGATCGGCCGGGTTCCGGCCGATCGCTGTGCCCCCCGGTGCGGGCTGACATCCTCGATGTCAGCCCAGCACCCAGAACCGCCGCCGGCCTAATTAGATGTCATTGCGGCGGCGCGATGACATCTAATTCAGGCGCCCCCCCCCGCATGTGCGGAGGAGGCGCCTGAAAGGGAGGGGGTGAGGTCCTTCGGACCTCTCTCCCTCCCGATCACCGGGGTGCAGGGGGTTAATCCAGGCACCGTTTGGAAGGGCACAGCCTGCCGTTCCTAACGGTACCTGGAATTAACCTCGTGGGGGCCGGATCACGAATCGGCGCCGAAAAGCACCGGTTCGTGATCCTTTCCCGGAGCTGGCCAACATCTTGGATGTCGGCCAAGCTTCCGGGAATGCCCCCTGAGGACTGGCGTCATCGATGATGCCAGTCCTGGAGTTAACCCCTAACTGCCACCAATGGTGGAGATAGGGGGTTCATTGGAACCCCCTATCTCCCGATCTGTGGCAGTTAGAGGTTAATGTTTGATATTGTTGGATCGGCCAGAGCATGGCCGTTCCAACAATACCAAACATGACTATGAAAAAAGCTTTTTAAAAAAAATAAAAAATAAAAATAAAAAAATATTTTAAGAAGAAAATATAAAAAAATAAACAAGTTTTTTTTTCTTTTTTTTGGTTCGTTAATGCAGCAATATTGTTCCCATTTCAATTACAATGTGAACAATGATGCTGCACTAACGATTTTTGGATGCGTTGCGTTTGTTAAAAATCGCGTAAATTTCCCCAAACAAAAATGTAACGAGACCCCATCTCTAATTTTTTTAACAAGCGCACCCCATACAAAATATAACCGCAATTGCTCGCATGTTAAAATGTGAAAAAAAAAACACATAACATGTTGTAAATTATTGAAAATTCATATTTTAATGCATTTTTTGTTATAATATACAGACAGGTCATGACGTATACATATAATAATGACATATTATGAATTTGCCGAGTCTGACGGAAAGAACGATATATAATATGTCTGGGTCATATACTAAAATAAGCCTTCAAAACACGTTTAAACATGATGAGCAAAATCGGTAAAAATGACCTCAGCACAGAGGCGGGAAAAGCCTCAGCAGCGAAAAGGTTAAGGTTCTTAATTCTGATTGGCTTAATCCGGCGAAAAAAACAGTCCGCACACTGATTTACGTGCGCTATGTTACTGCGCGCGTATTACACTTCGTTTTGCGCGTCGTTTTTACAAACGTTATTTTTTGACGGATGAGAAAACGTGCTCGTTCGGAATTCCACTGTTAATTTTCGCGCGATAACGCTGGACGATGCGCGCAAAAAAATTTGCGCGAACAAAATTGTGCGAAGAATGTAATGGGGCCTAGGTTTTTGGAGGCTTTTTTAGCCTTTTTTATTGGATAAAAGCAGGGTGAGGGTAGCAGGGGGTTAATCACTTTTGAGAGTGAAAAAAAGGGATGTTTGGTCTAAAAAAATAATATGTATCTAAGGCTAGGGTCAAACGAACGCATTATTCGCAGCGACCGTCAAGAAGTGCGTCCAAACGCATTGCCGTTTTTTTTTCACAGAATGCGCAAAAACGGTCATACGATGCGCATTTTCGTGCATGATTTTTTACAGATCTTCAATAAAAAAAATTTGCGTCTGGACGTTATGTTGGCCGGACATGAGCAGGGTCTGACGTCTCCTAATCACGCACACACGCCGCTAGCGGACGCGGCGCACTCTGTACGTCAGTAGTAGGGATGAGCTGTTCGAGTTCGGACGGTTTGGGGTTCGACCCAAACTTAGCCTGTTCGAGCAGATCGCGAACACCGAACATTTCCGGGTGTTCGCCGCATGTTCGACCACAATGGACCACAATGCATTTTCCCACTGGCCTGAAGCTCGTAATTGGCTACAGCCTTGCACCTGACCACAGGTCTGGTGCAAGACTGGTTCAACACTATGCCAATCACCGCTCAGAGTCCTGATTGGGCAAATTTTGCCCAATCATGGGCTCACAGAGCTAAGTCCCGCAGCACACTATATAACGTTTCCACGCAGCGCTTCTGCACGCATTTCAGAGGAGATTTCAGAGGAGATAGTTGTGTCTTGTTACTGCCGGTCTGCCACGCTACTGGGGGGTCTGGGGGGTCTCATTTCTACCAAATATCAGGGAATTTAGGTGATGCGTGTCTTGTCACTGTGCCAGCAAGTTTTTTGGGGGTTTACAACTTTCTTTAAAACATTTGTGAATTAAGGTGATCTTCTGGGTCTTGTCACTGTGCCAGCAAGTCTTTTTGGGTCTCATTTCTACCAAATATCAGGGAATTTATGTGATGTGTGTCTTGTCACTGTGCCAGCAAGTTTTTTTGGGGGTTACAACTTTCTTTAAAACATTTGTGAATTAAGGTGATCTTCTGGGTCTTCTCACTGTGCCAGCAAATCTTTTTGGGGTTCACTAATTTCTTTAAAACATTTGTGAATTAAGGTGATCTGTGTCTCGTCACACAGCCAGCAAGTTTTTTTGGGGCGCACTATTTTCTTTAAAACATTTGTGAATTAAGGTGATCTGTGTCTCGTCACACAAACGGTACCACGCATTATTTTGGGGCTCACTAATTTCTTTAAAACATTTGTGAATTAAGGTGATCTGTGTCTTGTCACACAAACAGTACAACACATTATTTTGGGGCTCACTAATTTCTTTAAAACATTTGTGAATTAAGGTGATCTGTGTCTCGTCACACAGCCAGCAAGTCTTTTTGGGGCTCACTAATTTCTTTAAAACATTTGTGAATTAAGGTGATTTGTGTCTCGTCTCACAAACAGTACCACACATTATTTTGGGGCTCACTAATTTCTTTAAAACATTTGTGAATTAAGGTGATCTGTGTCTCGTCACACAAACAGTACCACACATTATTTTGGGGCTCACTAATTTCTTTAAAACATTTGTGAATTAAGGTGATCTGTGTCTCGTAACACAGCCAGCAGGTTTTTTTGGGGCTCACTAATTTCTTTAAAACATTTGTGACTTAAGGTGATCTGTGTCTTGTCAAACAAACAGTACCACGCATTATTTTGGGGCTCACTAATTTCTTTAAAACATTTGTGAATTAAGGTGATATGTGTCTCGTCACACAGCCAGCAAGTTTTTTTGGGGTTCACTAATTTCTTTAAAACATTTGTGAATTAAGGTGATCTGTGTCTTGTCACACAAACAGTACCACACATTATTTTGGGGCTCACTAATTTCTTTAAAACATTTGTGAATTAAGGTGATCTGTGTCTCGTCACACAAACAGTACCACGCATTATTTTGGGGCTCACTAATTTCTTTAAAACATTTGTGAATTAAGGTGATCTGTGTCTCGTAACACAGCCAGCAGGTTTTTTTGGAGCTCACTAATTTCTTTAAAACATTTGTGACTTAAGGTGATATGTGTCTCGTCACACAGCCAGCAAGTTTTTTTGGGGTTCACTAATTTCTTTAAAACATTTGTGAATTAACCCCTTAGTGACCGGGCGGTTTTACACGAATCCGTCCGTTCGTGACCGCTGCTGTTTTTACGTTTCTGCGCTCTTAGTGTTTACGTCAAATTTTCCTCTTACTCGTTTATGTAACCCACACATATTTTACACTGTTTTTCTCGTCACTAAATGGACTTTATAAAGATACCATTTTTTTCATCATTTCATATAGTTTACTATAAAAAATATTGTGAAATATGACACAAAAATTGAAAAAACACCACTTTTTCGAACTTTGACCCCCAAAATTTCTTATGTATCAACAACTGTCAAAAAAAAATTAATTCGTTAGTAAGTTTCTAAATTTAGTACTGAGTTTAGCAATACCCAATGTTTACATATTCCTCGCTTTTTTCCTTATTTTATGCAACAATAAGTGCAAGTAGCACTTTGCCATTTCAAAGAGTTTATTTTCAAAACTAGTGATAGTGACATTGTAACACTGATATCTGTCACTAATTCCTGAATAACCCTCCACATATACATATTTTTTTAAAGTACACAAATCAAGGTATTAAACTTGGGGTATTTTGACTCTTTCCATGCAAACCATTTTACCACAAATCTATGCCAAAGTTTGAGAAAAAAAAAAATTTGGTGATTTTTTTTTTTTTGAACGCAATTTAAGAATACATGTACTGTGAACTTTAAGGTTTACTGCCAAAAAGCACCCCAAAATATGTTCAGCAACATCTTCTGAGTAAATTGATACCACCCAAGTATAGGTATGTCGGGTCATTTGGGGGCTAAAAGGCCTTATTGGGGGTGCGCATTTCAGTTTTCCAACTTGGAATTTTCACATTTCGTCATCACTCACCCATGTCCTATTTGGGACATTTTTGAAGCCGGCCAAAGTAATTTACCCCCATCAAACCATATATTTTTAGAAAGGGCACACCCTAGGGTGCTTCAAAGAGTTGTATTTTAACACTTTCATGCACTAGCTCTATGTCAAACTTTCAGGTAGTCACTTTTTGTGTTATTTTTTCACACACATTGTACTTTAGGCATGAATTGTCAAATCCAGTTATGGGTTACTGCCAAAAAACACCCCAAAATATGTTCAGCAACATCTTCTGAGTAAATTGATACCACCCATGTATAGGTATGTCGGGTCATTTGGGGCTAATAGGCCTTATTGGGGGTGCGCATTTCAGTTTTCCAACTTGGAATTTTCACATTTCGTCATCATGCACCCATGTCCTATTTGGGACATTTTTGAAGCCGGCCAAAGTAATTTACCCCCATCAAACCATATTTTTAGAAAGGGCACACCCTGGGGTGCTTCAAAGAGTGTATTTTAACACTTTCCATGCACTAGCTCTATGTCAAACTTTCAGGTAGTCACTTTTTGTGTTATTTTTTCACACACATTGTACTTTAGGCATGAATTGTCAAATCCAGTTATGGGTTACTGCCAAAAAACACCCCAAAATATGTTCAGCAACATCTTCTGAGTAAATTGATACCACCCATGTATAGGTATGTCGGGTTATTTGGGGGCTAATAGGCCTTATTTGGGGGGTGCGCATTTCAGTTTTCCAACTGGAATTTTCACATTTCGTCATCATGCACCCATGTCCTATTTGGGACATTTTTGAAGCCGGCCAAAGTAATTTACCCCCATCAAACCATATATTTTTAGAAAGGGCACACCCTAGGGTGCTTCAAAGAGTTGTATTTTAACACTTTCCATGCACTAGCTCTATGTCAAACTTTCAGGTAGTCACTTTTTGGGTTATTTTTTCACACACATTGTACTTTAGGCATGAATTGTCAAATCCAGTTATGGGTTACTGCCAAAAAACACCCCAAAATATGTTCAGCAACATCTTCTGAGTAAATTGATACCACCCATGTATAGGTATGTCGGGTCATTTGGGGGCTAATAGGCCTTATTTGGGGGGTGCGCATTTCAGTTTTCCAACTTGGAATTTTCACATTTCGTCATCATGCACCCATGTCCTATTTGGGACATTTTTGAAGCCGGCCAAAGTAATTTACCCCCATTCAAACATATATTTTTAGAAAGGGC
Organism: Leptobrachium leishanense; assembly: GCA_009667805.1. Taxonomy (NCBI): domain Eukaryota; kingdom Metazoa; phylum Chordata; class Amphibia; order Anura; family Megophryidae; genus Leptobrachium; species Leptobrachium leishanense. The sequence continues at coordinate 38,663,584 of CM019067.1, read as the reverse complement.
ACACCCTGGGGTGCTTCAAAGAGTTGTTTTAACACTTTCCATGCACTAGCTCTATGTCAAACTTTCAGGTAGTCACTTTTTGTGTTATTTTTTTCCACACACATTGTACTTTAGGCATGAATTGTCAAATCCAGTTATGGGTTACTGCAAAAAACACCCCAAAATATGTTCAGCAACATCTTCTGAGTAAATTGATACCACCCATGTATAGGTATGTCGGTCATTGGGGGCTAATAGGCCTTATTTGGGGGGTGCGCATTTCAGTTTTCCAACTTGGAATTTTCACATTTCGTCATCATGCACCCATGTCCTATTTGGGACATTTTTGAAGCCGGCCAAAGTAATTTACCCCCATCAAACCATATATTTTTAGAAAGGGCACACCCTAGGGTGCTTCAAAGAGTTGTATTTTAACACTTTCCATGCACTAGCTCTATGTCAAACTTTCAGGTAGTCACTTTTTGTGTTATTTTTTCACACACATTGTACTTTAGGCATGAATTGTCAAATCCAGTTATGGGTTACTGCCAAAAAACACCCCAAAATATGTTCAGCAACATCTTCTGAGTAAATTGATACCACCCATGTATAGGTATGTCGGGTCATTTGGGGGCTAATAGGCCTTATTTGGGGGGTGCGCATTTCAGTTTTCCAACTTGGAATTTTCACATTTCGTCATCATGCACCCATGTCCTATTTGGGACATTTTTGAAGCCGGCCAAAGTAATTTACCCCCATCAAACCATATATTTTTAGAAAGGGCCACCCTAGGGTGCTTCAAAGAGTTGTATTTTAACACTTTCCATGCACTAGCTCTATGTCAAACTTTCAGGTAGTCACTTTTTGGGTTATTTTTTCACACACATTGTACTTTAGGCATGAATTGTCAAATCCAGTTATGGGTTACTGCCAAAAAAACCCCAAAATATGTTCAGCAACATCTTCTGAGTAAATTGATACCACCCATATATAGATTTGTTCTGTTGTTTTTGGGGTGCTACGCCAATCTTTGACATGTGCTTGTCAATTTTCTAATTTGACATACAGTATCTTCTTTGCTGATCTTCTTTTTAGGGGCCTTTTTACATACCCCAGTTTTATGAACGTGCATATATTTGGTAAGCTAACACCCCAAAGTATTGTAAATGGAGTGTTTTTATGCTATGGATGCATCCGTTTGCTCCAAACAAATTGGATACAGTTTGGTGGTCATTTTTCATTTTCACACCCACATCAGTTTTGGACTGTGATTTAGGAGACACTGTTGTTTGTTACTGCATGAAAACTCTCCAGGTTGTTTTCTGCAAGGTCTCCTGAGTACACCCATGCCCCCCATGCATAGGTTTGCCAGGATTTTGGGAAGGTTCAAATACAATTTTTATGACTTTGTCATTGGAGTTGAAATTGAGATTATTTCTTCAGCTAGGCCTATCTTTGGTTTTGGGTCTACCGCATACCCCAGTTTGAATTATTGCCAGAAAATTGTTTATATTTGTTATGTTGACACCCTAAGGTATTGCATATGGAGTGCTTTGATGCCATGGATGCAACGGTTTTAGCCCAAAACATTTGAGAAGGTGTGTGGCGGTAATTTTTCAATTTTCAGATTTTTACGCCCACAGTAGTTTTGGACTGTGATTTAGGAGACACTGTTGTTTGTTACTGCATGAAAACTCTCCAGGTTGTTTTCTGCAAGGTCTCCTGAGTACACCCATGCCCCCCATGCATAGGTTTGCCAGGATTTTGGGAAGGTTCAAATACAATTTTTATGACTTTGTCATTAGAGTTGAAATTGAGATTATTTCTTCAGCTAGGCCTATCTTTGGTTTTGGGTCTACCGCATACCCCAGTTTGAATTATTGCCAGAAAATTGTTTATATTTGTTATGTTGACACCCTAAGGTATTGCATATGGAGTGCTTTGATGCCATGGATGCAACGGTTTTAGCCCAAAACATTTGAGAAGGTGTGCGGCGGTAATTTTTCAATTTTCAGATTTTTACGCCCACAGTAGTTTTGGACTGTGATTTAGGAGACACTGTTGTTTGTTACTGCATGAAAACTCTCCAGGTTGTTTTCTGCAAGATCTCCTGAGTACACCCATGCCCCCCATGCATAGGTGTGCAAAGATTTTGGCAAAATACAGCACCAATTGTAGAACATAAAAATGTACGAATAAAATGTAAAAGTCTGGTGCCTGTCAAACTGGGGATGCTCTCTAGGGGGGCACAGGCTGTTGTCACTGAAGTGCATGAAACGCAAAATGTTTTCATACCTTCTACGTGACATTGATTGGGGGTAAATGGGGGTAGAGGAGATGGGGCTACTGCTCCAGTAGGAGCGAATTGAGGGCTTCTTTATGATGCCCTCAGCATAGTAAGTGCCCAGAATTTCAGAAATTCTGGCACATCTAGCGGGGTCCATTGCTGCCTTGCCAAGTAGGAGTCTGGCTTCGCAGCACAATGCTGATGGGCATACAGATTTGATTGGGCCACGATGTGGCCCAACAAATCATCCCCCATAAGCACCTGCAAAAACTGTGTGGCGGTAAATCCTGCAACATCAATATTGATGCCAGGATTTGCCGTGAAAGGAGGGATATCTGGCCTCTGGCGATGAGGCACTACCCACTCCTCAGCTGGAGCTGTGCGTCTCCTGCTGGCAGGTGGTGACCCAGGATCTGCATCAGAAACATCACTAGATACATCAGCCAGCGTAGATAATGTATCTAGCGACGTCTCTGAGCAGTTAGCGGGGTCGAAATGAGGGTCTGAGTCTGACGCAGATGCCTCAGATTCTGACGCCAGGATGGCATATGCCTCCTCGGCGCTGTACACCCTCTCAGACATTATATATAATAGATTATAAAATTTTATAATTATTATATATATATAAGCGGATTGTTGGTTCTTAGAAGAACCGTTGGGTTTCACAAGAAAATACAAATAAACACCTAAATCTCTCTAAATCCCTCTAAACCTGCCTCAATTCTTCTAAATCTCCCTAAAATCTCTCTAAATCTGCCTCAATTTTTCTAATCTCACTAAAATCTCTAACCTGTCAAATCTGATCTCTCTCTCTCGCTCACCAAAACACAAGTGAGGAGAGGGAGGGAGAATCACAGAGGTCAGAGCCAATATTTACAAAAATTGACCTGACCTGACAAATTAGAAATTTTATTTTGATTTTTTCTAACTTCTGATTGGATGTTGCTAGCCTGCCTCTCTGATGAGGCAGGCTAGGAACATCCCACTCAGCCCCAAGATGACCCTGCCCTTAGAACCCTAGCCCTAACCCTAACCCTAACCCTAACCCTACCCCTAACCCTAACCCTAACCCTAACCCTACCCCTAACCCTAACCCTAACCCTAACCCTAACCCTAACCCTACCCCTAACCCTAACCCTAACCCTACCCCTAACCCTAACCCTACCCCTACCCCTAACCCTAACCCTAACCCTAACCCTACCCCTAACCCTAACCCTAACCCTACCCCTAACCCTAACCCTACCCCTACCCCTACCCCTAACCCTACCCTAACCCTACCCCTAACCCTAACCCTAACCCTACCCCTAACCCTAACCCTAACCCTACCCCTAACCCTAACCCTACCCCTACCCCTACCCCTAACCCTACCCCTACCCCTACCCCTAACCCTAACCCTACCCCTAACCCTAACCCTAACCCTAACCCTACCCCTAACCGTCAGCTTATTTATTTATTTTTATTTTATTTTACTTTTTTTTTCACTTTTTTTTTACTTTTTTTTACACTTTTTTTTTTACACTTTTTTTTTACTCTGCTGGGTGCCTTGATCCCTCGAGGCACCCAGCAGAGCACCTGATCACTGATATGATCGTTTTTGTACTGAGTGCCACGATACCTCGTGGCACTCAGTACTTCCTGCCGCTACCGGAAGTGATCGCTCGGGGGAGCGATCACGGACGGACCGGCGGCAGGTAAGCATATTGCAAGGATGCCTTGATGTCGAGGCATCCTTGTAATATACTCAGAGCAGCTGGAAGCGATACCGATCGCTTTCAGCGCTCTCTAGAAGTGCCGGGCACCTCTCCGGTGAAACCGGATGTTGATCGCTCCCGGGGAGCGATCACATGGTGCCCCGGCACTTCTTAACCGCCATTGCACGGCTGCCTGGACTCCCAGGCAGCCTACAATGGCGTTTGAGCTGCTGGAAGCGATCCGATCGCTTCCAGCGCTCAAAAAACGGCAGGACGTACCATGTACGTCAGCGGGTCTAAGAGAGACCCGCTGCAATGACGTACATGGTACGTCCTCGGTCCTTAAGGGGTTAAGGTGATCTGTGTCTTGTCACACAAACAGTACCACGCATTATTTTGGGGCTCACTAATTTCTTTAAAACATTTGTGAATTAAGGTGATATGTGTCTCGTCACACAGCCAGCAAGTTTTTTTGGGGTTCACTAATTTCTTTAAAACATTTGTGAATTAAGGTGATCTGTGTCTTGTCACACAAACAGTACCACGCATTATTTTGGGGCTCACTAATTTCTTTAAAACATTTGTGAATTAAGGTGATCTGTGTCTCGTCACACAAACAGTACCACACATTATTTTGGGGCTCACTAATTTCTTTAAAACATTTGTGAATTAAGGTGATCTGTGTCTCATCACACAAACAGTACCACGCATTATTTTGGGGCTCAATAATTTCTACAAAACATTTGTGAATTTAGGTGATCTGTCTCTTGTCACTGGCTGCCAGCTATCAGTGTGTCTCACTGAGTTATACCAGAGTTCTTTAAATCTTTATACCAGAGTTGATTCAGAGTTCTGTATATATTAATCTATATATCACTCACCATGTCTGAAAGAACAAAAAGGATAGGCAGACGCTCCCAGACACAGATAAGTGTTGGTCGTGGTGGACGTGGTGCATCCTCTGCAGGGGCACGCTTGTCCTTTATAACTGGTGCAGGCCGTCTTCTTAACCTGCAGCAACATAGAGAGGATTTGGTGGATTGGCTAGCCAGGCCATCCTCATCCTCCGAGTCCTCTGCCAGCCAGGCTTCTAGTGCTTTACAGAGAGTGACATGCTGCTTGAGGATGTGCAGCAAGTACAGTGCTCTGATTCAATCTCTGAGGTTGAGCAAGGGAGTATAATCAACCTAGAGGAAGGGGGTGCCAGTGATGACACATAAATAACTGGCACTCATGTTGCCCCAGCAGCTGTAGCATACTGCAAAAAAATGGGCACTAGGCCCGGTGTGGGCGCACTTAACTTAATCACTAGATAACTGGTAATCTTGAATAGGGATTTTCAACGATATCCTGAATGTTCGTGGTTGAAGGATCATATTGAGCCTATTGATAAGAAATAAGAAGCTCCATAGTGCAACATCGTTTAAACAGATCGATTATGAAAGATATGAAAGACCAATTGTGTGTGTCAAGAACTCACAAGTGTAGAGCCCTAGGCTCAGATGTTAACGCCTTTTGACCACTCTGGGGGGTCACACCCCTTCTGTAGAATTCTTTACACTTGATTAACAATGGATTTGTCCGTGAGAGACTTCTTAAAACTTAGAGGAAAAGAAGAGAGACTTCCATTGCGCAGACATCAAGGTTCTTATGGCATGCCAGTATATAACAAATGAATACTCACAGTATTTTGAGCCTTTTGGAAAAGTGGCTCAGTATAAAAGCTTGCATGGAATCAGGTAACCAAATGGTGGGTCCCAAGCTGGAGAGTAGTGAGAATAATGGCAGGATAATAAAAAGAGGAGTAGACTAGATAAAAGTAAAACTATTTAATCTAAAATTCCATAAATGAATATATGGAATTTTAGATTAAATAGTTTTACTTTTATCTAGTCTACTCCTCTTTTTATTACCTGATTCCATGCAAGCTTTTATACTGAGCCACTTTTCCAAGAGGCTCAAAATACTGTGAGTATTCATTTGATATATCTCTACCCACACTGTATGTCCTGCCATGTCATTGCCTACCACCTCCACCGACAGGGATGATGCTACAGTAATGGATGTACCAGCAGGTCCTTCCTCACAATGTGACATCATCACAGTAGCTGAAGATTTATGCAGTCAGATTACGTTGCTGCAGCTGCTGCAGCGAAAGAAAAAATATAGTCCCAACCATCCCCAAGCACAGCGTCTAAATGCCAGCTTAGCAAAATTACTCGCATTGCAGCTGCTGCCTTTTCAGCTGGTGGACTCTGTTCCCTTCCGTGAATTTGCTGAATGTGCTGTACCACAGTGGCAGGTTCCAAAACGCCATTACTTTTCACGCAAGGCCATTCCAGCACTATACCAGCACGTGGAAGACAATGTTATCCAGTCATTGGGAAAGGCAGTCAGCAGCAAGGTGCATGTGACTTTAGACACGTGGTCCAGCAAGCATGGACAGGGTCGTTACATTTCCTTCATGGTACACTGGGTAACTCTGATTGCAGCTGGGAGGGATCCAAGACGGGGCTCTGTGCTGGAGCTTGTTCATCCACCACACCTCCAGAAAGCTGCTTGTATGAGGTCTGTCTGCTCCACCACCACCACCTCTTCCTCCTCCTCCTCCTTCTCTGTCTCTGGCGAAGTGGCAGTTAAACTGACGCCTGACAGGGTCTACGCAATGGCTCAAGCAAAAAGATGCCATACTGTGCTTGAGCTGGTTTGTTTAGGGGACAGGAGCCACACCAGGTCAGAAATTTTGTCAGCTCTGCAGGGGCAGGTGCAGAGATGGTTAACACCACGCCAGCTTGAGCTGGGAATGATCGTCTGCGATAATGGCAGCAACCTTCTCTCTGCCCTACGCAAGGGTAAATTGACGCATGTACCATGCCTAGCACACGTCCTAAATCTGGTGGTACAGCGTTTCCTAACCAAGTACCCAGGGCTGCCAGAGCTTCTCATCCAGGCCAGAAAAGTCTGCAGCCACTTCAGATGGTCATTCCCAGCAAGTGTTCGCCTGGCAGAAATTCAAAGAGAATTCCACCTTCCCACAAACCGTCTGATCTGTGACATGCCCACCAGGTGGAACTCGACATTAGCAATGCTGCAGCGTCTGCACAAGCAGCAGAGGGCCATCAACGAGTACCTGTGTGAGTATGGCACAAGGACAGGTTCAGGTCAACTTGTTTTTTTTTCCCCCCGCAGTGGCTGATGATCAAGGATGCATGCACTGTACTGTCACCATTTGAGGAGGCAACGAGGATGGTGGACAGTGCATGCATCAGTGACACAATTCCTTTAGTGTTCCTGCTGGAGCACACTCTGTGGGGAATTATAGATGTGGCTCTAGAGGCAGAGCGGTGGGAGGAAGAGGAGGCCTTCCCTAGCTCTCAAGGCCCCAGTCTTTCCGCAGACAGCATTCCAGCGGGTCCTACTCAGATCAGACAGGAGGAGGATGAGGAGGAGGAGGAATATTTAAGTAGTGGGGGCATTGAAGGTGGGGATTCCTCAAGGGAGGGTTTTGTGTGCCCAGAAACAGAAGGGCTTGTGCGTGGCTGGGAGGAGGAAGTGCACGATACGGTCATCCTCATTGACCAGGAAGACTCGGCAGCAAATGCCACCTCCAACCTACGCTGCATGGGCTCCCTAATGATGCAAAGCCTGCTAAAGGACCCCAGGATTCGTGCTATCAAGGAGAGGGATCATTACTGGTTGGCAACCCCTCTTGATCCACGATACAAGGGGAAAGTTGCAGAGCTCATCCTGCCCGCACAGAGGGAGCACAGGATGAAAAAACTCGAGGACGCTCTAAAGCAACACTTGTGTAACACCTTTCCAGGCACTGTTAGATTACCAAGTGCTGACACACATGCTTCTGAGGCTGCGGGTGATCAGAGGAATAGCGGTGAAGGCCAGGGCCGCTTGACTGATGCTTTTTTAAATTTTTTTAGTCCACGACGCCCAAGGACGTGAAATGTAGGCACCCATTGCCAGCGTCTTCACCATATGGTGCAGGACAACCTAGGGGCAAGGGTAGACCTGGATACGTTTCCAGCAGATGATCCACTGGCTTACTGGGTGTTGAGATTGGATCACTGGCCAGAATTTAGCCAATATGCTATGCAGCTACTAGGTTGCCCTTCATCTAGCGTGCTTTCCGAAAGGACGTTCAGTGCCGCTGGAGGTTTTGTCACAGACAAAAGAGTGTGTCTGTCCACCGACTCTGTAGACCGGCTGACATTTATAAAAGTGAATCAGTCCTGGATCAGCAGCTATCAATCCCCTGATGCTGAAGTAAAGGTATAGATAGGGGATGTCCTCTGCTGCATTCACAAAACCTCCAGCACTGAACTCTTCCACACTACCACAAAAGGGTTACGGTGTGAAGGCACTTGCTGCCATGAAAGGCACAATATTTGGCTGCACTGATGCCTGTGCCAGATTTATATCATTTTATTTTTTTGAACCGCAGGGTCCAACCCTGCACTCTTCCACAATACCACAGAGGGGTTACTGTATGATGATACCTGCTGGCCTGGCATTAAAGGCACAATATCTGGGAGCACTGACGCCCATTACCAGATAAAAAAAAAAACCTTTTCAATATAGGACCACATGGTCCACCCCTGCACTCTTCCACAATACCACAGAGGGGTTAGGCTAGGATCAGATGAGCGCATTTTCTACGGACTGTGCGTCCGTGCAGTACGGACGTACTTACTGACTGACGACAAGGTAGTGGCCACACAGTCGGTTTTTTTCACTGACGTATTTTTTGACTGATGTAGCATGGAAAATAAATTACAATGAAAGAACATTCTGTCCGTCAAAAATGCTGGACGTATAAATGCAGTCCGTCTGATCTTGTTGCATCACTCACACACAAAGCTATGCAGACGTTGTGGACGTTGCGCACTCTGCACGTCCGTTCTAGCAGTATTACGTTCTTGCCTAACCTGCATCCGTTTGCTGCGTCCGTCAGCCCCGCACTTCTGTGCGGATGTACTTCGTGTGTGGGGCTCCATTTAACACAATTGTATGCTATCACGGACGTACCTATGTGCGGGCAACACGGACGTTAACACTGCGTTCGTCTGACCCCAGCCTTACTGTATGATGATACTTGCTGACCTGGCAGTCTTGCACCAAAGGCACAATATCTGGGTGCACTGACGCCCATTATTACCAGATCAAAAACTTTTCAATATAGGACCGCAAGGTTCACCCCTGCACTCTTCCACAATACTACAGAGGGGTTACTGGATGGTACTTGCTGGCCTGGCAGTCTTGCACCAAAGGCACAATATCTGGGTGTACTGATGCCCATTATTACCAGATAAATAACGTTTCAATATAGGACCGCAAGGTTCACCCCTGCACTCTTCCACAATAACACAGAGGGGTTACTGTATGATGATACTTGCTGGCCTGGCATTAAAGGCACAATATCTGGGTGCACTGACGCCCATTACCAGATCAAAAACTTTTCAATATAGGACCACATGGTCCACCCCTGCACTCTTCCACAATACCACAGAGGGGTTACTGTATGATGATACTTGATGGCCTGGCATTAAAGGCAGAATATCTGGGTGCACTGATGCCCATTATTACCAGATCAAAAACTTTTCAATATAGGACCGCAAGGTTCACCCCTGCATTCTTCCACAATACTACAGAGGGGTTACTGTATGATGATACTTGCTGGCCTGGCAGTCGTGCACCAAAGGCAGAATATCTGGGTGCACTGACGTCCATTACCAGATCAAAAACTTTTCAATATAGGACCACATGGTCCACCCCTGCACTCTTCCACAATACCACAGAGGGGTTACTGTATGATGATACTTGCTGGCCTGGCAGTCTTGCACCAAAGGCACAATATCTGGGTGCACTGACGCCCATTATTACCAGATCAAAAACATATCAATATAGGACCACATGGTCCACCCCTGCACTCTTCCACAATAACACAGAGGGGTTACTGTATGATGATACCTGCTGGCCTGGCATTAAAGGCACAATATCTGGGTGCACTGACGCCCATTACCAGATCAAAAACTTTTCAATATAGGATCACATGGTCCACCCCTGCACTCTTCCACCATACCACAGAGGGGTTACTGTATGATGATACTTGCTGGCCTGGCAGTCTTGCACCAAAGGCAGAATATCTGGGTGCACTGACGCCTTAACCAGATTCATATCTCTTTAATATAGGACCGCATGGTCCACCCCTGCACTCTTCCACAATACCACAGAGGGGTTACTGTATGATAGTACTTGCATGCCTGGCACTAAAGGCACAATATTTGGGTGCAATGCCACTGACGCCTGTATCAGATTCATATCCTCAGAGGGGTTACGGTGTGACGGCACTGTTGCCAACGCTAAAAGCCCAATTTTAAAGCACCTGTCATCCAAAGCCTGCATAAGTTTCACAATAATTTAGCCAAAAAAATCACTAAACTTTTTCTGCGCGTCCTAAAATGTCTTTTCATACAGGCTGCCGCCCCAAGCAGTTGTTTATGGATAGATTAAAGGAAAATGCATTTACCGTCATATGAAACGTTATTTTTTTTTGTTTTAAGTGTTTCTAACATCCTAGAAATCCGCCACTTCAACGGGCAGGTTATGGGACCTCCTAGGCACGATATTGAAGGAATTTTTGGGTTTATTTTTAACCCTTATTTCATGGAAACTCACTGTCCCTTTAAAAACTTTTTTTTTTACTTTTTGTCCTTGTTTCCTGTCCCCCAGGGCACTACCTGGACCCCCATACACCTTTTATGGCAAACTAGTTGTTAAAAGCTGCTCCAGAGGGCAGTCTATTGTGGATATACTGCCCCTGCTCATGGTATACTGCCCCAGCACGTGGATACTGCCCCAGCACGTGGATACTGCCCCAGAACGTGGATACTCCAAGCAGGTGGATACTGCCCCAGCACGTGGATATTGCCCCAGCACGTGGATATTGCCCCAGCACGTGGATATTGCCGCAGCACGTGGATACTGCCCCAGCACGTGGATACTGCCCCAGCACGTGGATATTGCCCCAGCACGTGGATATTGCCCCAGCACGTGGATTTGCCGCAGCACGTGGATACTGCCCCAGCACGTGGATATGCCCCAGCACGTGGATATTGCCCAGCACGTGGATATTGCCCCAGAACGTGGATACTGCCCCAGCACGTGGATACTGCCCCAGCACGTGGATACTGCCCCAGCACGTGGATACTGCCCCAGAACGTGGATACTGCCCCAGCAGGTGGATACTGCCCCAGCACGTGGATACTGCCCAGCACGTGGATATTGCCCCTGCTCATGTATACTGCCCCAGCTCGTGGATACTGCCCTGCTCATGTATACTGCCCCAGCTTGTGGATACTGCCCCAGCACGTGGATATTGCCCCAGCACGTGGATACTGCCCCAGCACGTGGATACTGCCCAGAACGTGGATACTGCCCCAGCAGGTGGATACTGCCCCAGCACGTGGATATTGCCCCAGCACGTGGATATTGCCCCAGCACGTGGATATTGCCGCAGCACGTGGATACTGCCCCAGCACGTGGATACTGCCCCAGCACGTGGATATTGCCCCAGCACGTGGATATTGCCCCAGCACGTGGATATTGCCGCAGCACGTGGATACTGCCCCAGCACGTGGATATTGCCCCAGCACGTGGATATTGCCCCAGCACGTGGATATTGCCCCAGAACGTGGATACTGCCCAGCACGTGGATACTGCCCAGCACGTGGATACTGCCCCAGCACGTGGATACTGCCCCAGAACGTGGATACTGCCCCAGCAGGTGGATACTGCCCCAGCACGTGGATACTGCCCCAGCACGTGGATATTGCCCCAGCACGTGGATATTGCCGCAGCACGTGGATACTGCCCCAGCACGTGGATACTGCCCCAGCACGTGGATATTGCCCCAGCACGTGGATATTGCCGCAGCACGTGGATACTGCCCCAGCACGTGGATACTGCCCCAGCATGTGGATATTGCCCCAGCACGTGGATACTGCCCCAGCACGTGGATACTGCCCCAGCTCGTGGATACTGCCCCTGCACGTGGATATTGCCCCAGCACGTGGATACTGCCCAGCACGTGGATATTGCCCCAGCACGTGGATACTGCCCCAGCACGTGTTATACTGCCCCAGCTCGTGGATACTGCCCCTGCACGTGGATATTGCCCCAGCACATGGATACTGCCCCAGCTCGTGGATACTGCCCCTGCACGTGGATATTGCCCCAGCTCGTGGATACTGCCCCAGCACGTGGATACTGCCCCCCGCTCGTGGATATGGCCCCCCCCGCTCGTGGATATGGCCCCCCCCCGCTCGTGGATATGGCCCCCCCGCTCGTGGATATGGCCCCCCCGCTCGTGGATATGGCCCCCCCGCTCGTGGATATACTCACCTACATCGGCCCTCCAGCGATGGCGGTCCCGCGTCCCGCTTCCAGCGTCCTCTCTCGCTCCGTTGGTCGCCGGGATGACGTCACGAAAGCCTTTGACCCCCGGGGTCAAAGGCTTTTCGTGACGTCATCCGGCGAACAACGGAGCGAGAGAGGACGCTGGAAGCGGGACCGCCATCGCTGGAGGAGCTAAGGGCCGATGTAGGTGAGTATCTGTAGGCAACATCCCCCTACATTGGCCCGGAGCCTCAGCGGTGGCTGTCGTAGGCTGCTCGGCCGGCCTCCAGGCTTAGGCGAGCCCCCGGCTCGGCTGGGCCTGTAGGCCCAAGCCAAGCCGGGGGCTCGCCTGAGCCTGGAGGCCGGCCGAGCAGCCTGCGACAGCCGGAGGACAGTCACCGCTGGAGCTCAGGGCTAATGTAGGTGAGTATGTGCTCTCCACACCCACCCTGCTTACTCGGCCGGTATATCCAAGCTTAGGCGAGCCCCGGCTTGGCTTGGGCCTAGAGGCCCTGCCGAGCCGGGGACTCGCCTGAGCATGGAGGCCGGTCGAGTTGCATGCTCGGCCGTCCTCCAGGCTCAGGGAGTCCCTGGCTCGGCTGGGCCTCTAGGCCCAAGCCAAGCCGGGGGCTCGCCTGAGCCTGGATGCCGACCAAGCTTAGGCGAGCCCCCGGCTTGGCGTGGGCCTAGAGGCCCAGCCGAGCCGGGACTCGCCTGAGCCTGGAGGACGCCCGAGCATGCAACTCGACCGGCCTCCATGCTCAGGCGAGTCCCCGGCTCGGCAGGGCCTCTAGGCCCAAGCCAAGCCGGGGGCTCGCCTAAGCTTGGATACCGGCCGAGCAAGCGGGTGTGTGTGTGTGTGTTGTAGAGCACATACTCACCTACATCGGCCTCGAGTCCCTCCACCGGTTCCACACATACTCACCGACATCGGCCCTTAGCTCCTCCAGCGATGGCGGTCCCGCTTGCAGCATCCTCTCTCCGTTGTTCGCCGATGACGTCACGAAAGCCTTTGACCCCCCGGGGGGTCAAAGGCTTTCGTGACGTCATTCCGGCGAGCAACGGAGAGAGAGATGCTGCAAGCGGGACCGCCATCGCTGGAGGAGCTAAGGGCCGATGTCGGTGAGTATGTGTTAGGCAACATCGCCCTGAGCTCCAGCGGTGACCTCTCCGGCCGAGCAGGCTGCTCGGCCGGCCCTACGCTTAGGCGAGTCCCCGGCTCGGCTGGGCCTGTAGGCCCAAGCCAAGCCGGGGGCTCGCCTAAGCCTAGAGGCCGCCGAGCAGCCAGCGGCAGCCGGAGGAGGTCTCCGTTGGAGCTCGGGGCCGATTTTTTGTGTTTGTTTGGGAACTTCGGCCCCGATCCTCCAGCGGTGACCTCCTCCGGCTGCCGCTGGCTGCTCGGCGGGCCTCTAGGCTTAGGCGAGTCCCCGGCTCGGTTTGGCCTACAGGCTCGGTTTCGCCTGAGCATGGAGGCCGGTCGGCAGCCGGTCACCGCTGGAGCTCAGGACGCAGTAGGGGGTTATGTATGTTTTGTGTACCGCGGTGACCTCTTCCGGCCGAGCGGCTGCTCGGCCGGGCTCTAGACTCAGGCGAGTCCCCGGCTCGGTCTGGGCCTGTAGGCCCATGCCGAGCCGGGGGCTCGCCTGAGCCTGGAGGCCGGTCGAGCAGCCCGCTCGACCGGAGGAGGTCACCGCTGGAGTTCTGGGCCGAATTTTTCGATTGTGTTATGGGTATTTCGTCCCTGAGCTCCAGCGGGGACCGGCGGCCTGCTCGGCGGACCTCCAGGCTTAGGCGAGTCCCCGGCTCGGCTGGGCCTGTAGGCCCAAACCGAGCTGGGGGCTCGCCCCGAGCCTGGAGGCCCGCCGAGCAGGCCGCCGGTCCCCGTTGGAGCTCAGGGACGACGTATGGAGTTTAGGGATGTGCGTTTCGGGTTTCGGAATTTCGGAATTTTCACGAAATTTCCCGATTCGTGTTTTCGGATGCGGCCGAATTTCCGAAAAATTTAGATCCGAAAATTTCAGATCCGAAATGTTTTCCGAGCCGAAACGAAATATTTCGGATTTTTCGAAGGACTTGAAATGTGTCAAACGAGGAGAACAGATTTTCCAAAAACGAAAATTTTCCGAAAAACGAAAATTTTTCTGAAAACGAAATTTTTGTAAAAACGAAAATGTCTGAAAAACGAAAATTTTGTAAAAACGAAAATTTCTGAAAAAACGAAAATTTTTCGAAAAAAACGGAAAGTCGATACAAAAAACGGCCAAAATGACACGAAAAATACGAAAAATGGTCGATATTCCGAAAAATGTGCAATTCCGAAAAACGAAAATTTCCGAAATTACGAAAAGTCGATACAAAAACCGAGCACAGTGACACGAAAATACGAAAAAATGGTCGAATTCCGAAAAAAAATGTACCCGAAAAACGTGCCGAACCGAATCGAATCGAAACTGAAATCGGTCGAAACGGGCCGAATCGAAAAGTTTAAAAATCCGAAAAATCGAACCGAATCGAACCGAAAAAAAAAATCGGTGCACAAGCCTAATGGAGTTATGTATGTTTTTTTGAACTTCGGCCCCGATCCTCCAGCGCTGAGCGGATGCCGAGCGGGCTGCTCAGCCCTTCTAGGCTCAGGCGAGTCCTCGGCTGGGCCTACAGGCCCAGCCGAGCCGGGGACTCGCCTGAGCCTAGAGGCCGGCTGAGCAGCCCGCTCGCAGCCGGTCACCGCTGGAGGATCGGGGCCGATTTAGGTGAGTATGGTTTGTGAACTTCAGCCTGAACCTCCAGCGCTGACCGACTGCCGGCGGCCTATTCGGCGGACCTCTAGGCTCAGGCGAGTCCCCGGCTCGGCTGGGCCTGTAGGCCCAAACCGAGCCGGGGGCTCCTTGAGCCTGGAGGCCCGCCGGCAGCCGGAGGACGGTCAGCGCTGGAGGATCGGGCATCTGGCGGCCGTGGTAAACACAGGTAGCTGCGCGCGGCTCGTGCCGGTTTTTTTTTTTTCACGCGGCCGGCACGCGCAGCTAACCTGTGTGTTTTAACGGCCGCTTTCAAAAGTCCGTCGCGCATGCGCAGACGGCTTTTGGCGACGGACGTTTTTAGGCTTATTCTATATTATAGTATAGATATGTAGCATATATGCCCTCTTGGAGGGCACTCTAAAAATCTAATTTTCAGCCCCATTGACTTGCATTGGGTTCGAGTTCCGGGTTCGGGTTCGGACCCGAACAAATGGGGTGTTCGTGTTC